>OY720022.1:4548689-5148689 GCA_963082485.1 Eudonia mercurella
TTTGTTTGAAGTCGAATCGTATTTAGAGGTCAAAGTATCTTTTTTCAAAGGTGACATTTCCACAGCTATAGGTAAATCTTGTTCATTATTTAGCTTGCAAGTGCTAGGTTCATCTTCTAATAAACTGTCGAATAATTGATCAAGATTTGCTTTTGGCTTTATCGTTTCTTTAGGTAAAGTAATTTTTCTTTTCTGTCCTTAAAGCATTATGCTTGAATATTTTACCCATAACAGCATTCTTTTCTACGACATCTTTTCTTTTTTTGCGGAGACACATTTTTCTTAATGTCATGTCCTACTTTGACATTTCCATTTTCACACGAAAGCAGACTGTTTTCTGTTTCGTTGTCACTGCATACATAATCATCGGACATATACACAAAATCATCGCCATCAGATCCGCTTTCACTCGAATTTTCTTCGGCCGCAGGAGTAAATTTGGAGGTACTTGGCATATCCTTATTGCTAATGCTTTTAAACCTTTCCATAAGGGTTGATGGTCTAAATTCAAATAGTTCAGCATCTTCATTGTCCATGAATTCGTAGACATCTAATTTTTTACTATGGCTAATGGAACTATCTTTGCCACGTTGATCGCTATCACACTTTCCACTTGACTCTGAGTCTTTTTTATCTCTTCTTTTCTTAGAACTTGGTCGTCTTTTCTTTTTAGGAGAACTTTCGGCAATCGGTAATAGACTGGGTAAGTTGATATCCGATGTTGGAATGGAAACTTTGATACCATCAAAACCTTTTAGGGCGCCTTTAGTAGGCACTTGTGTACTTTGATGCCTTGTTTTTTTGGAGCTTTTTCTACATTTTTTCTTTTCAGACTTTTTGCGTGATTTGTGGCTGTAACAAATATTATTCATGAGTGACATTACTATTACAAGAATTAAAAAAATATATAAATTTTAAATTATTACCTGATACTTGATTCAACGACATGTTGTGTTTGTTTGGCAGCTGCTGCTTGAGATCTACATTTTCTTTTAATTTTGTCAAATTTATCTTCAAACATATCAATGTCTTCGATGATATCTGGATACATTTTTTCCTTAATCTGAATAAACTCTGTGCTACAACTGTGCTTTTTAGCTTTACTGCTCTTTGGTTTTTCGCGTATGTCAAAACCAACCATTTCTTTTAAGTGTGTATCAACCTTGTTGGGGGTTGAAAAATTATCATGAGTATCTTCGGATTCTGGTTCTACTGCACCTTTTTCTATAGCATTCTGATAGTTAACATTAGCTGCTTTACGAGATGCATTAGCCGCTTCTTTTAATCCAGATATTAAATCGTTTTCCAAATTACGGACTTCTTCACTGTCTAGTATGTTTTGAGCAGTAATAGAATCAACATCACCATCGCTTTCGCAGTCATTTGAAAAACTTTCATTAAGCGTTTTTTCTAAGAGATCTAAGCCCGGCATAGATGATTTTGAATTACTTTGTGTGGCTATTTCCCCATTATGCGACTCTTTGAGAAGTTCACAGCAATCTAGGAATAAGGCTTCATCTCGACTTAGTCCACGTTGAGATAACTGTTGTTTTCTTACGGCCCTGTTCACATCAGAAAGTATCTCTTTCAAAGTAGGTAAAACAATTTTAGCTGCTGCCTTAGGATTTTTTTTCTTTAATTTGGCTAGTTTATCTGTAAGTTTTTTAAACTTTTCTAAATATTGTTTATATGCTATTAAATAATTAGGTTCTTCACGAACTGGAGCCGTTTTCACCTTTAACTTTGCTTCTGATAATTTTGATACGTGCAATAACGTCATTTGATGTCTCAAATAATTATCCTGACGACGAAAATCTTTTTTACAGACATCGCAGTAAGAAGTTATTTTTGTGCAACTCTTTTTCTTACGGCCACGTTTCGCAGCTTTCTTCGATGAACTTGGTTGTGTCAACTTCGTTTCACAATCCATCAACTTTTTATCATTTTGTATAGTCTTCTTAGATGATCGTTCTTTAAATCCGAAATACATATCATCGCTTTCATTGTTGGTGTGGAAAGTCTCCGAAATTTTCTTCGTGGCTAATAAGTTAGATTTTCTAGGTTTTCTTTCAGAGAAAAATCCAAAGCTTTCCATAAATTGATCAGAACGCATTGTTAGTTCCGCTTCGTTTTCAGCAACAGTGGTTTTGTTCCTAAATGTAGACTCAGGATTTTTGACATCGGTTGTTTTATCGCCATGACCATCAGACACTTTATCAATAGTAATCTTCTTAGGTGCAGAGCAAATTTCCAATTGACTCTTCTTTTCCTTTTCTTCTACATATTTCTGTAATGGGACATCACTTTTAGAAGACTCATCAGAATCACTCATAACGGACTTGTCAGTATTAGCTGCAATTTCATTGTTATCTGCATTAGCCTTTTCCATTGGAGCTTTACTAATTTCTATTGTGGTAGGTGTAATTGTTTTCTCTTTTTTATAAGAGTTGCCAAATTTCTGATCTAGGGTCTTCTTTTTTCTTCTAAATGATTCATGCTGTTCTATCATATCTTCTAAATCAATATCATAAGGATCATATAAATCATTCGATGACGATTTTACGACAACAGATTTGGAACGACCACGTCTTGCTGGAATTGGTAAGTTATAACAAGCAGTACGTGGTTCAGATGAGGCAATAGCATCATCCACTTTTAAATCACTTTTCATTTGCATATTTTTATCAACTAAGTTTTCACCGTCATGATCATCTAGTATTCTTTTGCATTTTTTCGGTTTTGAACTTGGACTTAGATCAAATGAAATTTGATTGTCCATTTTACGTTTTTCCGTGGAATTTGATTGGTTATCAATTACGTGCCCAGAACTTTTTTGATCATTATCAAAAGTAATATCTACGACATTTTTTACAGAAATATCTACACCCAGCGTTTCTTTTACTTTTGTAATGTTTTGTGAATATTGATTCGATGGTAAAATGATGTTTTCAATGTTTTTATTGGATGATTGGGGCGTAGAGTCTTCAAATGTCGCATGGATTGTTTGGGTGTCATCTTCTAAACAATATAAGTTATTACTTTCAAAGTATTCTATGGATTTCTTTTTCTTGGATTTTTTTATACGAGTTGGTGAAATACTACGCTTGGTGGCTTTGTTTTTTTCTACAACTTCATTTACACAAACAGTATTATTGGTGTCAGACATATCCTTGATATTTGAAACGTCGCTTTCCGAAAACATATCAGTTGCAGAGCGGTCACATTTTTCCGGTGTTGAATGAGCGGGCTGGTTAGGTTTTTCTTCATCTTGAAGTAGTTTAGAAAATATAAGGTGCTTCTTAGTGAGTGGCGTCTTATGTTCGATTATTACTTCAGAAAAGCTCATAACTTCTTTTTCAAGAGCTGAACTCTCTACATATAGGGATTTACCACGTCTGCTACGTCTTAATGGTGAAACTTTATTATCATTTGGATCAAAATCCTGTATAGCTAAGTCCTGGTTAGAGGAAGAAGTTTCAATATTCTTAAAACTTGTAGAACGTTTATGTTTTTTCTCATTTTTCAAATTTTCTGCGTCTGTAATGTCTTTTACATTACATATGTCATGTGGTACGTGATGTAATACAGAAGTTGTATCATTATCATATTCTTTGTCAACATCTTTATCTGCTAGTGTGATTTCCAAAGCCAATTTCTCTTTTGTAATTGATTTTTCTTCAGCCTGGTTAGTCAAATCATATACAGAATGGACTTCATTTACACATACATTAACATCATGTTTTTCTTTTTCCATACGTTTGTTTTTTCCTTTCTTAAGTGCGTCAATTGAATCTGAATTATAGACCCTATCATCTATTTTGGCCAACATGACTGCAGCATCGCTCACAACTTTACTTTCGTTTGCTTTCTCGTTCCGGATATCAGAAGTAGCATAGTAATTTTCACAAGTGTTTTTGTTATCTTTATGCAAGTTATCGTTGCTATTTATTTCTTCAATATCTGTTGTAGTTTTATTAACAGTATATGTTTTTGTTTTTTCACATTCAGTTTTATCAATTATATTCTTTTGCATATTGCCGTCACTGTAAGTATTTTGTAAAACATTCTGACAAAGATATCTTTCTTTAATATTCTTTTTAAAATTTTTATCAAACTCGCATACGATTATGGTATTTTGACAATGCGTGTCAATAACAACTTTGTTTTGGGATATGTTTTTGTTTTGATCGTCAATTAAAGATTTATTTTGATTATTAACAGACGATAAATAAATTTCAGTATTAGAAGTTTTTAGAGTTGTTTTTTTAGCTTTTTTCTTACATATTTTGTTTCTTTTCTTTTTATGGGCAATAATTTGTTTTTGTTTATTTTTTTTATGCTGCTGCTTCTGTTTTACTATAGTAGCCAGCGAAATATCATCTTCAGAATCTTCTTGTTCTAATGAACTTAATTCCGGCTTCGAAGGGAGTTTCAATGGTTCGGATGTAACTTGAAGTTCTGATCCAGTTGAAATAGACGACTCAGTCTCTGCTACTTGAATTGGAGACGTGGAAGCCAATGCAGGCTCTTGATAAGATTTGTCTAATTTTTTTTCTGGATATTCTACATGAAACCCATTTCTATCCTTTTTAGAGATGGTTGACAACGCCTTGCCAGTCTTCGGCAGCGGTATATTATATATTGCATCTTCAACTTTTTGTACTGATATGTTCGAAGCAGACATTTTAATTTTCTGTAAGATGTTTTTGGTTGTTTCATCACTACTACATTCAGTGCTTGCAGGTGAAATTGATATCGGATTTTCACCTGGTCTCAGTTTATTGTGCTGAGAACTACTCTCTGTAGCTTGTTGTATAGCCATTGTTATATCTAGTTCCGAAATCTTGTCAATATTATCTGGCAAGTTTGGTACAACCTGGTAATTTGTTTTAATTTTTTGTTCAGCATTTGTCTTCGTTACTTGATTTTCCAGGCATATTGACTTATTTCTTTGTGATGGAGCTTTTATGCGCACCGCTCTTAAGCTTGCAGTTTGATCGTTTGGTTTTGGTTTGTTTGTGATCGTAACTGGTGGTTCTGTAGAAATGATTGCATTGTTGTCCTCAGTCACTTTATTGGCCTTCGATTCTAACGGACCGTCATCATCAGTTAAATCAATTATACGACTTTCATCGACTTTAGGAAATAGAGGCATACTTATAATATGATCGTTTTTATCAGTAGCTGATTCGTTTATCGCCTGGAAACACGCTAACGGTGTTAAATCATCATTATGCAAATGTTCTTGTGAAGCACTATCGGTCGCTACTGTAGATCGACACGTTAAAGTAGACGAACCATTAGAAATGGTGACTGGAACTACGGAGCTTTTTTGTGGTTCGCTAAAGCTGTCTGTCATTGTTATCGATTTTGAAACGTACTGTGGAAGAACGTTCAATAATTGATTTCGGTGATCGACTGGCATTGTGCCCAATATTTCTCCCAGCTCTTTCGGTAACATTGCAATTTTCTTTGCAGTTTCTTGATCAATTTCCACTTCTTTTGCTAATTTACTTTTTTCTGGTGTCTGACATTGGTTAGAAATAATGGGGGAATCATTTTTCAAGTTGTTCCTGGATAAGCTATTTTTAGCATCAATATTTGCTTCAGAACAATGTACAGCACTTTCCTGATCTTTTCCGTTATTTTGTGAGCTACTTTCGGTCATACGTACATGCTCGGTGGAATTCACGGAAGTCTCCGTCTTTGTAAAAGTGTAAACTGTCGCTACTCTAGCAATTGTTGTCTCGGGAATTATTGTAGTAGAGCTTGTAAGCGGTATTTTGCTTGAAGGTTCAATTTTTGTCATAGAAATACACGCATTTGCTAATGTGTAGACTGGTGCGGTATTTTCATATTTACTGTGTGACGTAAGCAGAGGGCTTGCTAAATTATATAATGAAACAGCATTAGCTGAAGAGCAAGGAACAGAAGTTTCAATATTTTCATTACATTCACTAACAGCTTGTGATTTCGAAGAAACGTCAATATTTGTAAAATTGTTATCGATGTTTAAAGACTGATTGAGTGAAACGTCGGTTAACGTCGTTCCTGTAGTAATCGGATTTGTGTAACGATCTAATGGTGAACTGAACGCAACTACCGAAGTATCGAACGCCTGTTGATGATTTTTATTGGCGTAGAACTGCGAATCTTTTGCTTCATATTGTCCGTATGTCATAATGTTCTGTCTTTTCTTGATATAAGACTGTGCTTCACTCAAATCATAATCATCTTGACTTTTCTCAACATCAATTTCAGGTTCGTCATTTTCAGTTGTTACTGAATTTTCTTCCTGTGTATTTATTAGTTGTTGATTCCTATAAGTCTCTAAATTTTTTCGTTCCGAATATTCCGCTGGGTCTATATCATTTACGTCTGCCATAACAATAGCCGCATTTGATTGTATATTACAGGATAGCGTTGGGAAAATCTCTTTTAGTTTAATTGCTGGTATGTCAGTAGTGTCGCCTTTATTGTTCTTATTATCCACCACAGCAACGATGTCTATTGGCTTATCCTCAGTACTCTTACTGTACCTAGAACAGCCTTGGCTTTCATCTCCATATTCGTTTATATCACTTTTCTTTCTTACAGATAAATCTGTTGGAAAGCTGTTCGTTTCATGAATTTCTATATCGAAATCGGTGGTATTTTCTTCTTCAAGATTTTTATTAGATACCTCAGCACTGGGAGTACTTCTCACTCGCAAATCTACACCCTCGGCTGTATCATCGACTATAAGATCCTCTATTATGTCATCTGTACTTCTATGTGTGAAATCCAAAGACCCATATCTACCATAACCACTTAATCCATGTGAACTGCTTCGTTTTGTCGAGGTATCCGAATTTCCGGTAATGTTTACAGAGAGATCTAATGGTGCAGGTAGAATACGTTCTAGGTCGCCCATTTTCAAATGAGTTTGAATAAGTGGAATCCTTTTACAAAGGTTATTTAAATCATTTTCTGGGTATAGCTCATGCGTTAATACTCTAGATACGTCATGCTCAGGAAAATTTTTAAGAATATTTATATCGAAACTATTTTCGGTAGATAACCGAGGTTGAATATAAGCTTCAGTGTGTTTTTGTGAAGATTGAGAGTAAACTTCAGCCTGGATTTGTTGTAACTGAGTATAAATTTCAGTTTGCTTTTGCTGAGATTGTGCATAAATTTCAGCTTGTTTAAGTTGAGCTTGCGCATAAGCTTCAGCCTGTTTTTGTTGAGATAGAGCATAAGCTGCCGCCTGTTTTTGTTGAGATTGTACATAAGCTTCAGCCTGTTTAAGCTGAGATTGCGTGTAAGTTGAAACTGGTTTTTGTGATTGTGCATAGGATTTAATCTCATTTAGTTGAGATTTCGTGTAACTTTCAGCCTGTTTTAGTTGTGATTGTGTGTAAGCTTCAGCCTGTTTAATTTCTAATAGATAATTTTCATACATAGCACGCTGATGTTGTGTTTTCAATGACTTTGCTCGCTGTGTTACCTTGTTATCATGGCGTTCGTGTGTTTGCTTCTTTGGAACAGCACTTTGATTATAAGATTCCCTCTGTTTTCTTCGTTTATTGGTATAATTCGAGTTATTTATTACGTTTTGGCAATGAACGGAATTCACTTTAGACGGCGGCGATACTTTCACAGGATAATTCTCAATAGGTATCTGCGGTATTATTTCTATATGTGGAGGCAACGCATATGTTTTATAAAGTATATCTTTCTCAGTGCGTGTAGACCGTCTTCGCGTTGATTCTCTTTTTTGACCCATATTTTGCTTTTGTTTTGGTGGCTTAACTTTTTTAGTCTTGTTACTAGGAGGTGGAGGAGGAGGTGGTAGGAGTTCGAAAAGTTTTTGTGTTGGTATAAAGTGCAACGGTATATCAGGGAACCGTTGGTGCATAATATTACTTTCATTATGAAGTTCATAGAATCGGTCATGAATAAAATGATGTCTAGAAAATACTTCGGCGGGCCTAGTGCTAACACTCATTTCATATTGTGCATTCGGGTGTATTCGGTTTGTAGCGGCCATTTCACACATAAAAGGATTGTCAATGCTACATCCAACATGATAGGATTGCGCTGAGGGAATTGGGTCAACCAATTTATTTTTTAACATTGCGATACAATCATTTAAACCTTTTCGTGGCTTATTAAGTTTGTTTCTCTGAAACGCAAATGAATCCAACATCTCCGGTGGTTGGAAATGCAAAGGTGGTTTATCAAGTTTTGTCACCACCGCTTCATTTTCAAACAGCATCTGACGTCCTGAAGGTACGTGTTGATTGTTGATATTTAAACATTCTTGCTCCAACAAAAACATGTGATGATATTGCATGGCTTGATCTTGTAAATCCTTTTCCGCTGTTAAACGCGCTATTGAATGTTTAAGAGGCGCATTTTGAACTGGCATAAAACCGTTATTTATATTTCCATCTTGACCGCTGCAACCAGGTCTTTGTTGGTCATTACTGTGAGAACGATTTCGGTTTGAGTTTTCCCTAGTATTATAGGGACTGTTGTTAATATCGATTCTCTGAGGTGCGCCGAATGATAACTGTTCTTTTTCAGCGCCGCCCTCACTGGTCTCAGTCTCTTCTGGTTGCTGCTCTATGCTATCAGAAACTGGGGTTTGATCTGTATTCTGAGCTCTTCTTTTAGCTCTATTCATGGCCACTTTTCTTTTTAATGACTCATTTTGTCTAGTACTCTTTGGCAGTAACCGCTTTATTTTTGGTTTCAATGGTTGGTTGTCATCATCATCTTTGTTTGATTTATTCGATTTATTATCGTCATCTTCATCATTAGGTGATCCAGATTGGCGATTGTTAGAATTTCTATTACTAACACGCTGTTTACAGTTTTTTTTTATGTCCGTTGGACGTCTCTTCATTATCAATGTGTTTCTTTGCTGATCTAGTTTCTTTCTTGGTCGTAAAATAGGGTTCGTAGGAGTCACCATTACTCGATGGCGTTTAGCTGGCAAATCTGCTATCATTTTACGAATGGTTTCAGCTGTAAAAAAATAAAATATTATTAAAAGTTGCAATTGATTAGTTTCTTTCATATAAACTGTATATGTTACTTCATTTTTATACTTACCATCCCCGACTTCAGATCGTATTTTAGGTATCTGTCTAATGTGGCTTTTCGTTCTGGTTTGTCTTGTTTGTCTCCTTATATCTTTTCTTATTTTCTTTCGTATGGTATTATCAGGCAAACGAGGGCGTCTTCTTCGTACACCAAAAGGACGATATCGACATTTTCGACGAACAGTTGGAGTGTCTCCCGCACAGTCTAACATATGCTGATGCAGATCTTCAAGGGTGATTGATTTTCTACATTTTGTGCACTCACGAAATCCTCGGAGAGGTCTAGTTCTATTGTTCAACAAGCTTGGTGGCACATACAGGTGTTTTAAGATATCAGCGTTCAAAAGTAGTTCTCCAACAATCTCATAATGTTGCACCTGAGCATTGGGATGATGAGTAGTTATATGCGAAGAGAGACCACGAGAATCTCTGGTCTGGGCACCACAGGCGCAGCAAACATAGCATCTAGGGCGTACCCATTCGCCGCTTAGCACCGCTGGCTGTACGTCATACGTCGGCGCAGTTGGTCTTAGACCTAACGACGCTGGGAAGTCTAGACTGTCTCCAGATGGCATAGGTTTAGAAGTATACTTGACTATGTGCGACGAAGTTGATGGTATTACCCTGCTCTCTAGGATTTCTTTTAACTCTTTGCTCACTTTGTTTTGTTTTTCAGTCTTTTTCTCCAATGGAGCTATACTGAACTTCTCTTCAAACTTACGCCTCATGCATAACTGTGTCCAGATGTCCAAACTGGACACTAAGGTGATAATGCAATTGTTGACATGTGAATCACGTTTTAGGTCATCTGGATTAATTAGATTTTTTTCATTATCCCATTTCCATTTGTGTTTAGGTGCAATTGTTCTTGGCATATATCCGTCGAATGTTATTCGATTAAATTGTTCGCAAGCCAACAGAATAGGAAATCCTTCAGCAGTATTAATAACCACACTGTTTTTTAGTTTTCTTGTTTTGATAGTGTTATCTGCATCCGGGTTAAAGTTAAAAGACCCGTCAAGAAACTTGCTCAAGTTTTCCTGAACGTTACTAGCTACTTTTGAGTAGAAGCCAGTGTCAAAACATTTTTCAAATTTTTGGGTAGACTCATCAATGTTCTTAAACCAATCTTTCTTAGTAGATTCACCCGTTCTTGGTGATCTATGTACCACCCCTAGTCTGGAAAGGATCTGGTCTGCATCAGTATTGTGAAAGGAAAAATTGGTTGGCATACGTTTGCTCCACTGTATATCATCTAGTAGAATTACAGCATTCTTCTCTATTTCTGCATTAGTACCTAGACTCTTGCTGGGCGGTAAAATTAAATTCGTTGTTATGTTGTCTTCAATATCTGCATTATCAGTCACTTCTGAAGGTTTTAATTCACAAGATATAACGATCCCATTGAATCGATGTCCGTCTGTATATTCCTTGTTATCATTTCGATAATCTTTGTCGTCAACATTGATGGCCTTTTGATTCTTCTTCGACCCCGGGGATGCCTTCTGTCGCAATTTGCTGCGGTAGGGCATCTTCGGTTTTTCACAAACATTAAGCTTGTGTTCAGCAAATTCTGTCGTCGATGGAAAGCGAGCATGACAATCCAGGCAAGCGAAGTATTGATTTGGATGGCTATCAACCATGTGTCGAATAATTTCATGAGATTCTGACACAGATTGTTTACAGAAAAGACACTCAAACAGATAGTCCTGTTTCGAACTTGAGAAATGAATGCGGGGAACATGTTTAGACACAGCTTGTTTGGAAACGAATTTCCTATCGCAGTATGGGCATAGAAGTTGCAGGGTTGTTGTTAAATCAGACTTGTTTGCAATATTATCTGTTTTTGCAGAAGAAGCTTTGGACGGGGTTATCATACGCTTCGGTCTGTCCTGTGCAGTCTTGCTTTCAGATTTGCGTAAGTTTTTATTACTTTGAGGGCTTGGGGCTGATTTTCTAGGTCTCAGCCTTCCATTTAAACCAGACGATGGTTCATCTTCACCCGTACTCATCGTGTATTCGTCCTCAACCCTAAAATAAAATGACAAAATAAAGTAAGATCCAACAACAAAAAGTAAAATAATAAGAAGTAAATGCAGTAGTGGTGACATAATAACAAAAACTCTAGGTTTAAAGTTTCAGAAGAAATTAACTTAAAAAAACCCTATTATCACACTTAAGGAGTCGCTTATAGGTCCAGTAAAAATAATGTATGTAAAAACTTTTACAATGATAATATTAAGTGTACTAACACTAATGACAGGCTGGCTTTAACATCAAGGTTGACATGCCAAGTTCTTTGCACACGAGATTAGGACCCAAGGAGGCCCAGTGCGATAGGTTATGGCACGGTCTATTTGCGAGCTATCTAAGTGGGAAGACCTGATCCCAAACGTTGCAGGTTTATTCATCGATGATGATGAAAAGTGTGTCAGACTCCAATTAGAACTACCCTAATAGAATTTTTTTGACTTTTCTTCATCACATTATGTTCCATTTGTAAGTACAACTTTACACATGTTCACATGAAATTAATAAAAGCTAAAGGCTAGGTAAAGCCATACCCGCGTGCGGAGCACCCCTAGTTCACTACTTGTATATTCCTGAAGTTTATAATAACTTGGAAATTTTAACACATTTGACACTTTCCAGACCACGTAAATTTGTATTTTATACCATTTTAAAAGAGAGCACTATGAGGGATGTATGTTTACAAAAAGAAAGCGGTACTGCCACAACTGCTTGAGCACAATGTCATTATACTCCCAAAATTTGTGAAAGTTAAAACATTAGACCTAGACACGATCCTTAAGTGTTAGAGTTATTAAGAAACTAATGGCAAGAATGAAAAAATAAAATGGATGAGAAAAAATAAGTAACGGAAAACAAGTAGACATGTACAATTTACTAAATCCTTCGGTAAGATGGTTGTTCTGTTACTTTTCATGAATGAATAGGTGTTCCAGAAGCCACAGTTGATAATTACAAGAATTTTCTTTACCTCTATATTTTCCTATTTAATTGCCTGCAGTAGCTTTTAAAACTTTAACACATTTAACAACTTCAATACAGATTAAATTCAAATAAACGCATTGATTAACCTAATGTTAACTTCTTCTGGTTCAAATACAAAGCGTTTTCTATTATGATCACACCACTTTAGCGATAGAAAAATATTCTGACCTTTTTATTTGAACATTGACCTTTTTAATGGATGCTCCCAAGACAAATTTTACTAAAACAAAATAAAAGATAGAAAAATGATATGAAATGAAAAGCTGCAGGGATTCGCTTGAAGCAAACACAATAAAAGTTTCGATAATGATTCGGGGAATTTTAAATCTATTACTACTCGTATAATAATGCCAAGCACATTTGACTTTTACGTAGACGATCACCGATGTTCAAAGTGAAAAATATGAAGTGGACCCAAATCAATTACAAAAAAGAGTATTATTTTAACAACGACAACGTTATTCTCTACCAAGAAATAATCCTTATTTCACAAGTTATTAAAAAACGTATTTATTTAATTTAAACAAAAGAACTACAAAACTAGATTTTAAGAGAATACTTAGTTATTAAAATAGTACATTTGCATAAATAATTTTTCATATTAATTTGACACTTGACATGGTACAAGATAAAAACAGTTTTCGTTGTTGCAGCCAATGATACCTATTAGTTAAAAAGTGGTATAGGGGTATAGTATGTACCTAATAGCATGACAATAGGGGTGATGATGACCTCGAATTTTATCCCGAAATAGTTCATCTTGATTTTTCCATAGAAATCTGTCACTAAACGCGTTGCTAAAACTATCGCTTGATAACATAACTCCCGGCCTTTTGTAGGACCATTCAGAAAGATTTTTCTCCGAGGTTTTAGTACTGATTTGTGACCGACTTTTTGTAGGCCGTGTGCGTTGCAACATATAATACCCTCGTTATATGTTTATAATCCCTCGTTATCGTTTATGCATTCCGTGCGATTTCGAGTTATTTTTGATTTTGTTGTTATAATAATTTACTGGAGAACCCAGTGGACATGGTCGACGTGGTTATATTTTTTTCACCCAGCTCATCTTGACAAATCAAACATGACATAAATGAAAGAAGAAGAAATTAAAAGTATCACTTATACAAAGGACAGGCTAAATATAGTTTATGCTATGCGACTGTCCTCCTAGCCATGTAAAAAAACATTGTAATTGTAAAAACATAGTTTGTAATGTAAAACATTGTTTGTAATGCTAGATGGCTGAATATTATTATTAATATTAATCCTAGTAACTTGCTAATGGCATAGGGATCATATGACGTCAATTGACGTCGGACATGAGTCTGACGAGTTTTCCGGCGACTGGGCCCGCTCTTATCTGGGCTCGTGATCCCAGTATTTTAATATTTTTATTCCGGCAACTGGGCCCACTATCGATCTGCATATAAGATCTATGGTTCTATGGTTTAGATCAAATTCTATTACAGTTGGAAGAAAACGCATTCGAAATTGAAATAGTTTTTTTTACGAAAATCATTTAAGTAATATATATTTACAATGATCAACCTTTAATAAAATTTAACAAATCAACAACAAATCTTAGATCAATGAGCATAAACTTGGACAAATCACATCACAACTATAATCTTTCTAATGACGGATCTTCCATGTACAAGATAAAATATAAGGATACTGGGTATAAATGAGTATTTTACCTGGCTACCTAAGAAAATAATAGAGGAATCATCTCAGTTAAAATAGGGTGGGTACGTACAAATAAAAAAATTTTAAGAATAAAAGTAAAGGGTACAAATTTTAAGAATAAAAGTAAACTTTTTCAAAATCACAGTACTTAACTAAATATAACAAATACATTATTTTCTTAAAAAACTATTTTTATTTCGAATGCGTTTTCTTCCAACTGTACTAGAATTCGATCAAAACAATAGATATTATAAGCATATTGATGGGTTTTTTTTTTAATATTAAAAGGATGCAAACAAGCAGTCACTTGATGGAAAGTAATCGCCGCCGCCCATGGACACCCGCAAAACCAAAGTAATCTCAGATGCGTTGCCGGCTTTGAAGAAGGAGCTGGATCTTGAGGAGGAAGTAGGAATTTGGAGGGGGGAGGGGTGAGAGATGGGCCTCCTTCCGAGTTGCCGGAATAAAAATAATAAAATAATTCAATCCGGCGAGGGGGCCCGCGAGCCCAGATAAGAGCGGGCCCAGTCGCCGGAATACTCAGTCTGACTGACGATTGTTCTTTTTTTTTCATAGAGATAAATTGAATAATTGATAATTGAATTGATAAATTAATAAATTGAACTTGTAGTGCAATAGTAGTCGATTAAGTATTTTTTTAAATATCCTACGGGTAAGCCTTTATATCAATGATGGAAGCGCACTTCACCCAGAATCCTCAACTACTGAGGTACTGGCTCGAGCTGCGACAACACAACAATGCTAAACATTGATGTTATATGTGCAGCCTTAATAAAATTACGGTCGAATTTCGACCACTAGGCAACCACTAGTTTAAATAAATATGTAATGACAATAAAACAAACATGGTGGTAGGTAGGCATCTTTTGATGGAGGACACTCAAAAGGATAGCTCTACGGTTATATGGCTTATAATTATAAAGTATTAAATTTGTTATTTCATTTTTCTCATAGTAATTTTGGAGTTGCCATACTGGTTTTTTTTTAATATTTGCCGCTCTTTTCTAGAGACTGCTTTCGTTAGCCAAACTCTAATCAAATATAGTCTAATCGAATAGAATCGATTGTCACTTTTTAGTTCTGGTACTATAAAGTGCCGTTCCTTTCCAGACTTTGCCAATAATTTCTAGAAATCAAACCGAGGCAATCTAAGAAATCAATTTATTGCGCATACAAAAAAATTATAATTTTATAATAAATAATGTTGTTAATTTTAGCTTACATAAATATCCTTCAAAGTAGCTATATTGTTCACATTTTTCGTGTAATGCAAATACTAGTGGCCGCCTGCAGTTTCACCCGCGTGGTTCCCGTTCCCGTGGGAATATCGGGATAAAAAGTATCCTGTGTTAATTCAGGTTATAAACTATCTGTATGCCAAATTTCATCTAAATCCATCCATCCGTTGCAGCATGAAGAAGCAACAAATATACACACACACACAAAACTTTCGCATTTATATTATTAGTGTTATAAAGTTTTTATTGTCAAAAAAAAACAAGAAGTCAAGTTAAAATCTTTTTAGTAACTGATTAGTTTACAAAAGTTCTATGAGATTAAAAAACACGTCCTTTTCATTTTTAATTAATTTGTTTTATTTTTGAAATTATCACAGTTGACTACCCCATTAAAATAAGAACCTCAAAATATGGGAAAAGCGATATAAAGTTTTCAAGATAAAAGTCGGATCATTGTCATCAATTTACATGCTACTTGGCACAAACTACGTATGTGGTTGAGACAGTGATTTAATTTTGCAAGAAGCCTAAGTCCAGCTGTTGTCTAATATAGGCTGATGGTGACGATAATTGAAAAACTTTTTTTAATATAATATCATTGCTTGCCACTCATTATACACGTAAACACAGACAGATACACACAGAATGGACACACAGAAAAAAAATACAAACAATCTATTGCTTCAACCTATTTTTTTTTACTATTTATGGCGTTAAAAAACTTTTGCTAAATATAGTGTATTTATAAGAAGTATAAGGAATTAATATATTTAATTCAATCGAAGTACTTTAGTAAATGAAAAAAAAACCGGCCAAGTGCGAATCGGACTCGCGCACGAAGGGTTCCGTACTTTATGATGTATTAAAAAACCCCGAACGTATGGGTTTGTGAGAAAAAAATGTTGAGTTTCAGTTCTAAGTATGGGGAACCCCCAAAATTTTTTATTTATTTATTACAGACAGACAGACAGACACAGACATGACGAATCCAAAAGGGTTCCGTTTTTTGCCATTTGGCTACGGAACCCTAAAAATAATCATGTCAATAGATATTATTTAGAGGTGACTTAGGATTTTGTTTCTATCAAGAAAATATCATAATTCTACATTTTGAAAACAATTACATGGTTGCAAATATATTACATAACTTATAATTTTGTGGGCTTGGCTATGTTGTATACTTCTTATATCAACCATGCATACCAACAAGCATTTCACAGCGCCTTCTTGATAACCATAAAGTTCATACCAACGGAATAGAGCAGTTTGTTTGGCTGAGCGAGCGAAATGTCACCAGCAGCAACACTATGTGATAAAAAGAGATGCGTGATGCGACGTAACAGAACTGTTTTTGGCAACTGTTTGAAAGTTCGTCAGCACTTATCCGCACGCTAAAAATTTGAGCTCTGTAAATTTTTCTGATTTTACGTGAAATCGTGGATATTTTTGAGAAATAGTGCTTTAGAAACATGGTGACATGTTCATTATTGATTGTTGTATAACACAGCGACATAACCCCGAAACATGTTAATTTTACAGGTAAATTATTCCAAATCGACACCCCCTGACCTAGGATTTATTTTTGGCAATGCGCTTCGAATTTTAAGCACTAAGTATGATAATTCTCTTCTATAAACATTTATTTATGTAAGAAGCAAAGATCGAATACACATAATGCAGAATTTACGAATATTTTGTGTAAAGAAATAATTTTCGTTTTACATTAGGGCTGCATCAAGATATCGATATTTCGTGTCCACTGTCTATCACGCGGTAAACGAATATGTAATACTGTTGTTAAAGTACCTATATGACGTTTAGATATGAATCACCTAGGAATGTTATCCCATTTAAGATACTTAGGCAATCCATCTTAAGAAACGAAATTGAAAAATGTATCAAAGCTAACTTTGAGAAATTACTTAAGAGCGTTTACGCCGCACACTAGCGCCGCCAATGAAAAAAAACATATCTAGTAATTGGAGATAGAAAATCAAAATATGCTCAACAAACTATTTGAAAGAAGTAATTTAGCATTTTTACGTCACCTAATGAACATCTGACATGTTGTGGTTTAGTTAAATAAGACGTTACAGCTAAAAACAGCCACTTTTAACTAAAATATTCATACCCAAAACGGGAAAACCAGATTACGAAGAACCCAAAGTCTTTAGGCCTATAAGTTTACAATCCTTTCTCCTGAAGACCCTGGAGAAGATGGTAGACAAATATATCAGAGCGGGACCACTGAAAAGATTCCCACTTTTCAACAGGAAAGTCAACAGAAACTGCTCTTCATCATGTGGTGAGTCGAGCGGAATTTGCGTCTGCACATTCGTAGATATTGAAGGTGCACTTAATCGCACTACCTTTGAATCCATCAAGGTTGCAGCCAAAAACCATGGTGTGCCACAACCTTAGAGCATTAACCAACCGGAGACGCCACTGACAGGCGTTCCCCTCTGCCAAAAGTATATGACCGCCGATCATATCGGTTATATAAAACTAGTTCCAGCGTGTTCCAGCGTCATTTGCAAATCACGGTGCAAGTAATAAGACCTGAGCAAAAAAATGCCAAATTGCAGCGTGTTTTCACGTAAAAAGCGATCAGAAACGTCGATTGTACAAAAGGATAACGTTACTTTTCATCTGTAAGTATTATTTTGTCTTAATATTATTGAATAATGCGCTAAATTTGCAAAAAACTGAAAAAATATTTTCAATCAAAAAGTGTTGCCACTAAAACGTCAAGTTGCAACTTTGTGTAATTTTTAAAGTTGAATGAGCCAACACTGAATAACAATTTATATTTCACGTTCTCGTTAAAACTGATTTTTTTTACTATAAATGCTTATTTAATTAATAATAAAACACTTTCTAAAAATTGTTACTTATTTTCTTTTTCCAACGTTTTTTTCAACTAAATTGCTTTAAAAAATATCAATACTATGAAACTGTATGTTTATGATCGGTCTATAGGAAATTTTAATTTAATTACATTGTTTTCAGACATTTGCTTACACACACTGCAACAAAGTTAGAGCTGCGACAGTACAAAAACAAAATATCTATATCGACCTCATTATAATGTTTATTCTGGCTATTTATTTTTAAAATTTCCAAAAGATGCAATCATTTGAGATATATGGATCCGAGCTTGTGAAAATCATGTTTTGTGGACTCCTAAAACGCACAAAACAGCGTGTCGTGGCAACTTTGAAATTATTTTAAAAAAAATTGCTTTTTATTATAATCAAGTACTAATCATAACTTCTTTGAAATATTTACGTTTTATATAAAGATTATTGATTTACCATTTGTATTATTGTTATTATATTGGTAGATTTTCTTCTCTCTTTCTGTTTAAGAAAGAGGTATATTATCTTCCTCTACGAGCTTTTGCCAAGTATAGGAAGTTAAGCATGTTAGTATTGTCGTGTGTGCGAAAGTGAGTGTGAAAGCTGAATGTTTATTCAGATTCAGAAGACAAAAATTTTCGGAGTATCCTGAATGTATTAAGAATTGCCGCCTTCTGCATGATGATGTATGTGCGTGGATGTTTAGTGGATGTAGATGTTTAGTATTTTTTTTTATTATTATTTTTATTTTTATCATTATTATTTTTGCTCCAGCTGCTGGTATCGGTTAATTAAAATCTTGGTTGAAAAAATCTTTTTTAATACTACTACTTTTAATACCAATTCAAATAACTACATAAAATATTGATCTGCGTTATGGAACCACGAAAATACATGTTGTTCAGTTTTTCGGTTACTCCTGGTTAGATAGCCAACAATTTTTTCATAATAAAAATCAAAATCTTATTCAGATTGCAGCTTTTCTTAAAAACAACAATTCTCCTTGGAATGGAATAAAATTATATAGGTATATTTTGCAGATTTTGACTTATCCTACTTCGATCAACAATACACTAGATAACCGGTCAGGGTGTCAAAAACGGCCGAGCGAATAACGCCTCACATTCAAAGTGGGGTCTTATTTCTATTTAGTTCGCTGTTGACTGCGCCAACATGATAACGTATGTACCACAATGCATCAGTGTGTATTCAAAAACTGTAAAAATAACTATCGAAATAAAAATATATCGGAAGGAATATCATACTTTCGGTAAGTAAATGCTTTTTCATAACATAAATAATAAAATACCTAACTGTTTTTATGAAATAACAATCTTTAATTTTTAAAACCAACCCACGCGCCAACATTTGCTAATGTTTGGCCAACGTATAGTTGCTCTGGGACAGTGAATCTATGGAGTAGTTTAAAAAAAATTATAGATAGGTACATACTTCTCAATTATATTTTTTATTTCTAGATTTCCTGGCGACCCATTTCAATGTGCAAAATGGATTTCCATAGTAGCGGAAGGAGACAGGAGGATTTTTTTAGACCTAAAAAAAATTCTGTAATTTGCTCAATACATTTCAAAAAATCCGATATTATGAGGAATGCACAAAGACGTCGATTGAGGAAAACTGCTATCCCCAAATTTAATAATTTAAATTTGAATTTGGTTTATTGTTCTTTATATGAAAACCACCTCAAATAATGTATATTGTTACATAAATAAAACCATTTGATTGTGATTATATTGTTGTTTACATTACAATTTCTCATTATTTAAATTTCTTATCTCTTTCTGTCGTTTTCGACGTAAGATCGTAAGTGAATGTCTTAATAATCAAAACTGTGCTTTATTCCTTGCAAAAAAAGTATAAATTAGGTTGAAATTATCAAAACTTAGGATAGTTTTTCTCCATTTATAGTAAAGTCAGCCAGTGCCATATTTGAGATTTGTTTTAGTTCGTGAGGCGTTATCTAGTGTATTGTTGATCGAAGTTATCCTAATTAATAACTGTCGATTTTAACGATAAAGAAAAGCAAAGTGTCTACCTTAATCAACCATACTGAAGAGCCTGATTTAAACAAAAAAAATTCATATTAATATTCATCATCATCATCATCTCAGCCAAAAGGCGTCTACTGCTGGACAAAGGCCTCCCCCAAAGATCTCCAATACGACCGGTTTTGTGCAGCCCGCATCCAGCGGCTTCCCGCGACCTTT
This sequence comes from Eudonia mercurella, assembly GCA_963082485.1. Taxonomy (NCBI): domain Eukaryota; kingdom Metazoa; phylum Arthropoda; class Insecta; order Lepidoptera; family Crambidae; genus Eudonia; species Eudonia mercurella. Next base: position 4,568,831 of record OY720022.1, read on the forward strand.
ACCAAATCGTCGGTCTACCTTGTTGGTGGCCTGCCGACACTGCGCTTTCCGGTACGCGGTCACCACTCGAGGACTGTTCCGCTCAGCGGCCAAAAGTCGTGCGAGCGATGTGGGGCATTTGAGCTTAGCAACTTTTCGGGCTATGTCATTATTATTGGCATCGACAAATTAAATCGATAGTGTCAAGCTCTATCGACGTTTACATAAAGTTGCCGTCAGACTCGTGCACGGACAGGTTATCTTGTGTGTGAATTTATTAGTGTGCGTCTAGTTTATGCTAGTGTTTAATAATTTTGTCGTTTGCGTGCGTAGCGACGTCATTGAAAAATGCATCAGTGTGAAATTGTATTTGTGTGCGTTACCTCGTCCCCCGCAGAAAATGACAGACTTTTTTTATAGAAATTAGTGCGCATGGCCTCTCCATTTGGTTTAATGCTATAAGGGAAAAGCGGACCACGTTGCCTAATGTAATTTTTTTTTTTACTTAAAGTACTTATGGTACCTACGAAACTTATGTACATTTTTTTTAAAGTTTAATAAGTACTGATTCTTATGAAAACATTGTTTTATTTATAAGTCAACTAATTCTCTTTCTGTAACCTTTCAAACCACGTTAAGGTATCCACTTTGCTCGGACTTTCATTATCATAGGTAGTTGATAAGGGCGCTAATCTTGTATTAGAGGAAAGTCTCATTTACAGATAATAAGTGTGCAAGCTGTTTATCGTGTTTGTTTGCAAGACTTGCCCTTTACGATTGAAAGGCTCACATGAAGTAAGTAGTATACGTGAACTTGAATCTTGTATGCCTAATGCCCTTCTACTGCCCTTTATGAAAGAATTACATTTTTACTATATTTTTTAATATATAATAATGGTAAGTTGCAATATCAGTATAATTATTCATATAAATATATTTTTTTATTATTTCAATACAGAATACAAAAATAATAAAACAACTGTAGAATTATAATCAATAATTATAGTTATATTTATTTGATAGATAGATAGATACACTCGGCGTTAAAGAAATGGCACCTTTTAAAAACGTTACGTAACGTTAGCGTCTCTAAACCTTATTCAAAATCAACGTGGAGGGTAATGTTGGGTATCATTTGAAAGGTACCGAAAAGGGGTACACAAAAACAATTCAGTATTCTTTTGTTTTTATTAAAAACGCACAAAAAGGCAACAAAGTTTACAAAACAATAAAAATCATTAATTAAAAGATTTTATTAAAAACAAAATAAATACAAAAAAAAATACATATGTAAAACTTTGCTTAAAACTTTGCGCATTAAAGTGAATGACGTTAAAGGTTTTGGTACATCAGAAAACTAACACTCAAGCGTGTCAGAAAGGGAAGAAATGCTGACAAAACTATCTTCACCACTACTACTAGAACATAAAGAAAGATAATGTGAATCTTCACCTGAGGATGACATAATAAATAAATATAAAATTGATAAATATAATAAACTGCTCTTGAAAGCTGTAGCTATGTCCATCAGCTGGTTCGTGTCAACATTAAAATAAAAAAATATTATTATACAATATTACAATATTTTATTATATAATACTATATTCTAATTGTAAGAAACTGTTGCATCTTCTGTAAGTTACACTAGTGTCGATCCATTCTGTGTATAACTTATAATCATTTTAAATAACAATAGAAATAACATTGAAACAAAAAACAAGTAAAGAAATACTACAAGTTTTACGAAAAACACTGTACAATGTAATGTTATGGGCAAGTAACAAGTAGGAGTCATGTCCAACGTGGAACGTGGACAAAAACTACTACAATTGTGTGCTGCTGCAATGCTGCCGGCTCCTTTATATCACCTTTCATGATATTTACTCGTGAAAGGATGCAAGACCGTCTGGTTAGATGGTTCTCCTCCAGAAACTCGGGGATATTGTTCTCCTTCGGGGTGGATAAAGTCTGATGATAACCGACGAACATTGCAACCTATTGATCTTTGTAACACCGTGGATAGGTAAAATTAAGCGTTGCCGAACTTAGGCCTTATATCTAACACCTGTACGGGAACACATACACTTAAAACCGGTACACATAGCATACTGCTACAGAATAGGTTTGACGGTAGTCGCTATCCAGTGAGTCGGACGGGTTCTGTGCTGAAACCTTATCGCCGGCTGAGTTCTCAACAACGTCGTTACTTCGACCAGTATGCGATACTTACTACATCTTGTCCGAAGATCTTGTCTGTACCTATCTGTATTGCAGATTTAAAAAGGCTACTTTGAACGATCATATTACTTTCCTATTATTATTTAAATTACGAATAATTTTATTTGGTCAGTCATTATCGTGAGTTGAATAATATTTGCAATAATAAATAACGAATTTTAGAAAATTAAAGTAATTGTTTAACTTTTGTAAATAAAAAAATTGCTCAACGTAGCCTTTTTATACACACAGGTCATCGAAACGTATTTATACTATTAAAAAATAAGCATTTTACGAGGTCATAGATGAGCCCAGCTGAGTTAAGTCTTGACACTAATTTAACAATATTTAAATTTAAGCTGCAGATATTAAATTTACTATTTTAATATTGAATTTGGTAGTTTAGACATACTTCATTATAACTTCAACTCAAGGTGGCATCGTCATGTACACGCACGCGCATGCACTGTGGTTCCGTAGTAGGTCATAGGGCTCGAATGGCAGTGATTGACCTAAGCCGTGATACTTGGTTCAACTACTCACTAATTGTCATACTACCTGAGGGTACAAGAGGTTTAGCAATTAATTGTTCGTAACATTCCTTTTTCGGCATCGGAAGTGAACACATCTAATTATTCAGCAACCGTGTTATCACCAAGCGGTAATTAGCCCAAGACGCGACGCGTGTTTTCAAGTTCCAACTTGTCTGTGATCTATTGTTTTGTGATGGACATTCAAGTTACAGGTATGTATTATTTATTTATTTTACTATTTTTCATTTTCAATCTACTATTTTTTTTAAATAGAGTGCTACGCCCCGCAGCATTTCTTACGTAAATTTCTGATTTTTTTTTTATGTTGAAGCTTTTACTTATGTTCACATCTACTTGTACCATTGAGTGTGGTATAAAAATGTAGCTTTGAATCTCTACTACAAGCCAATAAATAATGAACTTGCGGCAAAGCTGCAGCCAGGGTCTAAGCCGCGCGCCTGGGGCACGTAGTACCGTAGCACTTGCTACGAAATGTGTCTATTCTATCAAAAGAGGTATTGAATTTGTTGTCCGTATAGAATTAAATTTATATAATTATGTAATAAATACTAGATTTATATCATTTGAGATTTAGCTCCAAATATGTAACTATTAATATGTAAATAATATATTTTTTTTGTGTTTGTAGATAGGTAACAACTAGGTATTTATGTTATTTCTAATATAAAAATGTAAATATTTAAGTTTTTTTTTTCTTGTATTTTAGTATATATTTTGCCAAGTATAATAAATGCATATTTTTTTCGAATAAAATGAGTTTATTAACACTATTTTGTTTTGTTTTTCATTTTATTAAAACGTAAAATATTACAAAAAAGAAATATGAACAATTAGTAACGATAACGACAGTAATTACCTTCGTGAAACCCTTTGACCGCCTTTCTTAGGGCGCGGAACCACTGTGGCATGTAGCGAAACTAGCTTAAGGTACTTACGTAGTCAGAAGGAATTGATGATCCGGTGGGAAGGCATCTAAGCAATCGTCTGATGAGAACGGATCTGGCGCTAGGATGTGAGGGTTGGACCCCACATCATTCTTAGCTGGGTTGGATGTCAATAAATCGACATCGGGCCGATATCTAAACAAAATCATTTGAATATGTTACTTATAAAAATAATAACCACATAAATTTAGGCAAGTTTATAAACCAAGTAACACGTTTATACAATATTTTTTAAAATTACGCCAGCAATACAAAGTATATTTCTTTTCATAACTCTTAAACATGATATTTTGTGATACCCAAAATTGTCGTTTAGCATTTGCTTTTGCCGTTAGAGTTTAGGTAAGGCTAAGCAAAGGTGAGCGCATGAGCATTGTTTCGAAGGCGTCTGCTTGCTACGGCTTTGCTTTAATTCTACTTAAGTCTAGTTTTATTTTCGCTAAGCTTTGGCTTTGCATGAACTTCGCTATGAGCTTTATAAATACTTTATTTTTGAAGTTCCTATTAGATTAAAATGTTATTTGTATAATTTTGACGACCTCCGTAGCCGAGTGGCTTGCACGCCGGACTTTGGGCGACGCTAACTCTTAGGTCCCGGGTTCGATTCTTGGTCGGGACAATGTCGAAAACGAACTTTTCGATATTGTGTCGAGTCTGGGCGGTTGTGGTACCGTAGTTGTTTTTGATTTCCATAAAACGAGTGCTTCAGCTACTTACCTTGGGATCAGAACAATGAATGTAATGTTGTCTAATACAAAAAGAATACATAACCTTCTTTTTTAAGGTTATATAAGCTCTCTATTAATTAGCTAAGACGACAACGATGACGACGACGATTTAGATACAAGAAATAATATCTCAGAAATCGAATATGGTTTATATTATCTGTAGAAGATTTAAGTTATGATACGACAGACGCAGGTAGTAGTACTCGACTATCCGCATTTATACTCAACTACCCGCATTTATGTACACGGTCTGTTTTGGCTAAATACGATTAGCGCTAAACATTGCAATACTAATTAAATGTCAATGAATTGTTTCCATTGAACGACGTGCAGTCTGTTACCTAGATATATATAATATCTAGCCTATAAAGGTACTAACTACCGCGATCAAACCTCTACAAGGATGCTAACAGATGAGGAGTACGAGTTATAACTTGTTATCATATAGCCCCCCGAAATACCCGGTAATCTCTGGTATTGTGAGTCGCGGCTAGTCCCTATACCATGAATAAGACCTGTACTGTAATATAATTTATAACATATTTGCTCGTAAAGGGTCTCTTATTTCACCAATTTCAATATCATATTGTATCTCATTATGTACTTGTGCGTTATTATAATATAAAACGCACGAGTTTTTTTTAATAAGGTAAAACGCAAGATGCTCCGTCTAAAACGAACGGTACTTTTTAAAATTTTAGTAAAGAGTTTTTATGTCAGAAAAGTGGTCAACATTTTATGAATAAAATTAACTTTGGGAGATAAAATATATTAAATAAACATTTTAATTCTTTAATTTAATTAATTTTGACAATAAATTACAACCATTTATCTGTAACAAAAATACAAAAATAGTAATTTACTTTATTAGTAATACTGGCTGTTTTTTTATGCCTATGTCTAATTTGTGAACAAGTAAAAATTATTCCGCGCGCTTTTTTTTTCGCTGTATTGTTTTTATTTGAAAATGTCGTCAAGTAGTGATGAATTTTAGTAGAAAAGGCTACTCTAAGCTTCTTGATCGAAAAATCGGCCGATAGATACTTACAAGCGTATCAATATTTCATCATATGAGAAACAAGCAAAGATGCAAATAAATTTTCAGAAAATGTGTTTTTAGCCTATATCATGGAACTTTTCAAAAATATAAGTCAAGCTCATTGTGGTGCTACTATTCAATGCTAAAAAGCACTGTGAAAACAAAACATGGTATTGATATCAAGTCATACTCCAACTTGCTGACATTTCTAAAAAGACGCTTAAGTGGCCATGTGAGTAAAAAGCCGAAAGTATTTTCGGCTGACAATGTCAAGAAGTTCCTAAAAGAAGCTCCGGATTGCCGATATTTGGCAACAAAGGTCAGTTGAAACTAAATTATTGTTATTAACTTCTTTCACTTTCGTATTTCATTACAATATAGGTGTTTTGTACGCTGTTTTTATCTCTTTTCAGATTGTATTAATATTTGGTATAAATGGTGCATGTAGACGTCAAGAGTTGGCACAACTAGAGATGTAAAATGACTGAATTTGACCAGTCACGATTGTCAAAAACCGTATTTGACCGGTCATTTATTGTCAAATTCAATTAAATTGACTTAAACATATTAATAATTCTAACTGTTAAAGTGACTAAATATAACTAGTCACAACTATTTACATTACTGCCAATTCCGAATTTCAAATAATATTCCTGCAACCATGAATTTAATTTCTCAGGCAGCTGCCTTTTTAGAACTTCCGATCGACGAAGTTATGGCGAATGTGGCTCATTTTCAATCGAAAACTGGTTACTATGAAGAATCACAAGCCATATATGGGCTCCTGTCAAGCTATTAGAGCCTAGAATTTGGTGGCAGGCTCCAAAGCAAATCATTCAACTGATCGCTACTCGCATCTTAAGCGTTCCACCTTCGTCGGCTTCAAGCGAGCGCAACTGGAGTCTATTCAATATTACACATTCTTTACGACGTAATCGCTTGCAGAAGCAAAGAGTGGAAAAGCTTATCTTCATCAGATCAAACCTCCGTCTCTTTGCTGAAAGCAAACATGCTCCTGCGATGCAACATGATAACCTCGAATTTATAGGCACCAGGGAGCACTCCCGTAATTTTGAAGACGACAACATGGAGAACGATGATCCCTTAATGCTATAATTTTATGTCTTTGTGATTCAAAGCTACTTGTATTTTTTTATATTAAAATAAATCATTGAATATTATATATGTTTTTAATTTATGGAGTTTTAACTTAGTAACAATAAATTTCCTACCGGTTTTATTTAAGGTTATAAAATGAATTTGAAACCTAAATCTAGCTAAACGCTTTTTTTACATTTTTATTCAAAATAAATATTAAAAAACACTAAAGATCATATTGAGCATATATGACCCTTTTTGACAGTAAATTACCGTTTTTGACCAATTTGATCGTAATTGACTGTCAGTCAAATTCAGTCACTTTGGTCATTTTCATCTCTAATCACAACTAATGATGTCGAGAACCATAGGCGGGTTCTTCTTGTCCAGGTCAAAAACACAAAAAATAAAATTCCAAGATCGTTCACAATACAGGGGCCTTTTCACGACAAGAAATACGAAGCGCTCCGTTCAACAAAAACAGATTTTTTCAAAATTACTAAAATGGAAAATGCACTAGCCAACCCATTAGCATAAATAAATTTAGAGCAACGCCGAAACAAATTGCCACTTTCTTAAATTTGGATGATCCACATGAATACACAGGGCACAGTTTTAGAAGGTCCTCGGCTACATTGCTCGCCGATTCTGGTACGAACTTATTGATACTAAAACGCCACGGAGGGTGGCGGTCAAACAGTGTAGCCGAGGGCTACATAGATGACTCGATGAGAAATAAAGAAGAAAGTAGCTCCCGCATTACAAGGAATATAAATTTGAAGCCAAGTGTTGACTCTCGACCATCTACGAGCACACACGCGTACATTCCACAATCGTCGCCGCCACCGGAGTCGCCTCCGCCGCCGTTACCGACTGCAGAACTCTGTGGTCTCGTTTCTCCTACTTTCACTCAAGAGAGTGAGAGAGAGAATGGTGAAATTGTAACTAATAATAATAACTTGACAACATAAAAAATGCCAACTAGCAACGTGCCAATAATCAATTTTACAAATTGCTTTAATTTTTATAACTGCTTTAACAAGTGATTAAAGATTTATTCGTTTAAGAAAGTCCGAGTTTTATTTATTTCCTCGCAAATATGTTATAAAACGTCATATGACATACGTGCGCTTTGATAATTACAGCCTAGCAATATGCCTCGGCTGTAATTTTCAACTTACCGCACTTATATCATAATGTACTATTACTACGAGTATAAGTAGATAAAACGTTATCGCGCGCGGGAGCGATCGCGATCTGAAAAAAGTTTCTCAGGAAATATTTTCTCGAAATTATGAAAAATAATGTAGTAAAATAAGTTTTTTTTTTCTCGTTTGTTTCAGAGACTTATCAATCTGGTACTACAAGATAAAACAAACGAGTAATGACACAATTTACGTACGAATTACCCGGACTTATAAAATACTACTTTTGTAAACCACGCGGATAAAGTAACAGAATACAGCAAATCTAAAAAACAAACCACGTTCGACAGTATCATACTTAGTTGTTTTTGGGAAATTAACTGGTAGATTAGAACTTAGACAGTACCGAATCGCTCCAATGGCATGGGTTGAACGTGCTCGATTGTAGAAAACATAAACCTTAATATTGCAATGAAATTACACTGAAGCCTTGTAATGTAGTAGAACGGATCATCAACAGGCAACAGGCAATAGCACCAAATTATTTTTTGCCGACGAGTAATTTTTGTCCCTTTTTCTGTTCATTGTCTAAAAAGTTTCGTTTATAATTGTTGAATATACTTTTAAAACAGCATTTACTTATTTTGCTGAATCTAGTGTTTTTTTATATATTTGAAACTTACACACATACAAAAAATTTGTTTTTTTTTAACTTTTTACACTAATTTTAGAAATTTTATTTAAAATTTGGTAGTCATAGACGACTATGAAATGAAATAAAAGAAAATACTTATTATAAATTGGCTTTCGGTGTTTATAATTTATACCGTTTTATTATTAGCCAACTATTTCAATATTGAACATCAATAGAAATATTTCATTAGGAGATAAAATAGAAGCTATACGCTCTGTACTAGTTGAACATCCGATCCGACGTAATCATGAGGGGCAAGATCGCCACCGTACACCCCACGTCGCCCGTGTCCCGTCAGAGCACCCCCACACTCAGACCAAAACAAGCTAGACCTAGTCTATCGATTGTTTAATAATAGGTCGCAAACGTCAATGACGAGCCTATCAAAATACGCCTTATAGAATATTACAATAATTTTTTTTATATTAGGAGGCAAACGATCAGGCGGGTCACCTGATGGGAGGCAATAAAAACGTGAAAAGGCAATAATAAGTTTTAATAATAGAATTCATATTTCGATTAGTAAAACAAACAATCAATAATACTTTTTAAAAAACTAAAAATAACATAATATACAATAGATATTAAATATAGTAACAAAGTTCCGTTCTCCCTATCCATCCATAGGGAAGGCTCGTGCCCCAGCAGTGGGGACATACAATGAGCTGATGATGATGTTGATAGTAACAAAGAAATATGAAATACTTATATTAAAATAATATATTTTAGTGACATAACAGTTAATAAAAATAACAAAAATTCGCTGAAATACTGCAAAACAAAATTCGTAGTTGCACACTTTATACTGACCTGCTGACGGTGGTAATCGATCTCGGCACTTTTATATAACACATTTTGAAAGTTTTTTAATTAAACGTCTCAATATACATACATTAAATTAAAATTCACCATAGTTCTTTTTTATTTAAACGTCTCAATATACATACATTAAATTAAAATTCACCATAGTTCGTTTAAAATAAACTGATTAGGCCTAAACAATATAGTACGAAGTAACACCAAACAATAATTAAACGAAAAACAATTGCAGAGATAACTAAAGTAACAAAAATAAGGACAAAATCGCGACCGAGCATTTTTATCGAAACGTGTCAACTGCTCGAAAGCCTGGAGCTTTCTAACGCAGGTTCCGTCCGCGGCCACATTTATAAAGTCCAGGGCTGTCTCCATGGCAACAGTGTGTCTGTAGATGTGAGAATATTACACTGCAGGCTACTGTGTGTATACAGTGCTGTACTTACATATGCAGTTGTGGGGCGGCGCAAAGCGCCCGCCCCCGGGTGTAAGCAGGCCCACACGTGGCGCCTTCTCCTCGCTGTGACCAATACGCGAAAACCACGACAAATTATTTCACAGTGTGTTTGCGTCGTCACAGCCAGCATGTGGCAGCCGCTGGCTCATATCAACTGTTAGCACCTGAAAATTAAGGTTAATATCAAATACTCCGTGGCAAGGGGTGAACACAGACACACCAAAGCTGCGCACCTGTTGCGCACACACGAATGATTATATATCTGTTTCACCTGCGCAGTGGTGTGAGGTTGGGGGTGGAAACTACAGTGGTGTCCCCCGCAATCACTATTTTCATTTTAACTGTAACATGTGTATGTTATAACGCGTCAATTTTACTTTTAAGAAAGAAGTTGGAAGTCTTTCTTTTTCCGAATATACTTTATTGATGTTTTCAACCTTACTGTCATGGTGTGAAATAATCGATGTTAGTCAGCAGCCTATCAAAGGGCGAACAGCAGGGCGGGGTAAAGAGCGGGAAGTGGAAGCGGGAGCGGGAACGGAGGCGGGTGCGGCAGCGGCCTCAAATGCTCTAGCTAGAGCGTTGTTTTTGCAATTGATTGCATGCGAAATCTCATTATTTATTGAAGTATAAAAATTTGAGAGCTTATCCATGTATGCTTTGAGCAGCTTTAACAATAATGACGCAGCATGGGTGTACATACAGCCTATCAATTTTGACACTTCTTGTTGCCTACTGTTTATACCTAAGGTTTATAGTTTATAGCAATGGAGAACTCCATTGCAATTTGATTGAAGCTATGTTTTAACTGTGTCTCCCTTCCCTGGAAAAACAGACCTCTGTGGCACGTACTTCATTATTTTCTTAAGATCGGCTTTTTAAAACTAAGCGACTTCAAATGATGTCTAGAAATTTGGTTGGTTCAACCTCGTTTTTTTTTCTTTTTTTTTTTGAGGAGCTCGATGGCGCAGTGGCTAACACGCCCGGTTTGCGAGTGCTGAGGTTAAGCAAATTTCGCAATGGCCGGTCATCGGATGGGTGACCAAAAATGTATCATCTCGAGCTCCTCCATGCTTCGGAAGGCACGTTAAGCCGTTGGTCCCGGTTGTATTCGCAGTCGTTAACAACCATCAATCTGCACTGGACCCGCGTGGTGGTTTATAGTCCGTTCTCCCTATCCATCCATAGGGAAGGCTCGTGCCCCAGCAGTGGGGACATAAAATGAGCTGATGATGATGATAAACCTCGTTTTTTAAATGCTCTCACGAAGTCCGCGTGATGTGTCAGTAAAGATCCATATTTTAATAAGGAAAAGATGTGGGATAGTGTTACGTTGTAAATTTGAAACCTAGCCTGCCTCTGTTATATCACAGATAGGTTGGCACTAGTTAATAATATAATATAAGAATTACCTGTAAACATTAGTTTTCCTAGATCAATGGATCAGTGTAGTATGTTGAATAAAATTCGGTATATCTCCATAATTTGGACTCTTAGCTTCGACTGACATATCATACACATCACTCCACCATTTGTTTAGCACTTACAATTAATAAAACGGCCTTTAATACACTCTAAAGCTAAATAATCAATTAAATAAAAAAGGAAATTAACTGAGAGGTTGTTTGTTTACATGTAAACTTTGACAGTTGCCAAAGACAATTTTACGCAGCCTACCGTAGCGACCCCTAGTGGTGGCAAAACGAAAAATGTAACGAACTATAAAATAATTTGATGCTAAATCTTTATTTTTTTTTAGTTGCAAAAGCAATTTGGACTACAAACTACTTAATGAGTTAATATTTGATATTTTTACCCTTACTAATTTAATTAAATCCAGTCAAAACCGGAAACGGAAGTGTATGTATTTTTCGAGAAACTTCGATATTGATCTATGGATCGATTTTGTGTACATTCTCTGCGGGAGTGGTGTGGCAATCGAAGAAAAGAATTCCGCCTAAATATTGATTGGGGAAATTGATTACTGGAATTAAATTAGAGTAATATTGTGATTGTCTAGCGTTCATAAAGATAATTATGATTGGTTATTATAAGTTTGTTGGTGTGTTTGCTAGCATCTATGTTAGTGTAGGTACCTGAAAGTTACCGTTTTTCAGTGGCTAAACGTTGAGTTCAGGCGGTTAATATGGTTTGATTGCCTTTTATTTAAGTTTCGGACCGAGTTGTGAAAACGTCATATTTGACATGTTGTTGTAGTGTCATCGCTATAAATAAGGTCAGTGGTCGCGATGTTTTTGTGATTCATAATTCTTCCGATAGAATGGGTAAAATTCTAGCCTGATATATCAAACTGCACCGGGCCAGCTGTCAGGTTTTGCGATCATTCTTTTACGGGATCACGCTCCAGGCTGTTGAAAACTTTTTGCTTCGGTAAGAACTTGTGATGAATTGGTGGTGATTTAGAAGGCCTCGTCGGCAAGGAGGTTTTGTGAATGTGATGAACAGTGGTCGTTTCGTTGCAGGATTTCGTGTACGCTATTGTAACAGACGTTCCCGGTCGTCGCTGTCTGCCGCTGCTTGTCGACACGTGCTGGCCTCCCCTTACCACATCACGTAAGTTCCTACTTGATAATAGATTACCTTCGGGACGTAGTTATCCATTCGTAAAGTCATCCTTTTACTATAAATGACCTATGAGTTGCATTGATTTCGAGGTTGCTACTTGGGGCGTCGGCGGCGCCCATGCCTAGTTATAGTGAACCACATGGTTATTAAAACACCACTGCATCTTGGGTCAGTTAATGCTGTTCGTGGTACGACCCCTGTAACCAAACTCATTGTTTGGTCGGATCTATGAACATTTTATTATAGTGAATGAGGTTAGCGATAGATTGTAAAATGTTGGTTAATATTGTTGGACCAGTGTGGGTGTTGTAGGTAAATCGCAGCGCTAAGTTGCGTTTGACAACCGCGTTGAATAGCCAGCCACTAATTCTGACTGGTTGCCGCTCGGGATTTGAGACAGAGTGGACTGCGGGACAGGATCCAATCCTCGATACTGAGTGTATAGTGCTAAGGCCCCGTAATGTCAATTACAGGAGAGGTACGAGTTGATTCGTCTCGCCGCCAGGATCCAGAACCGGTTTCGAGCCTGTAGCCTGGACGCGAGACCCGTCTCCTTGGCCGGTCCCGGCAAGCTCCTCCTGTGTGGGTCGACGGCAGTGACACGGCTGACTCCGCTTAGCGGACGGGCAGGGGTGGACGGTTTTTTTTATTCCCCTTTTAAATTTTGTTTAAAACCTTTTTAAGTTTTTTTATCTTTGAACATACAACCCAACCCCAGTCGGGTGTGTTGGATTGCACCTCTTTGAGGATCTTCGAGTTCGACCAATAACGGCTTACATCGTCATCGTCGTCTCCAGATTCGGGTCGGTTCTACGACCCTGACGAAGATATCAAAACTAAAACCAAATTTATTTAAGAGTATTGCGAAAATTAACCTGTTGGGTCGCTTTCGACCCAAAGTCTCATTAATTGTATAGCTGTTATTTAAGTGTTACTATAAAATATATTACCTAGCCGTGAAACATTTAATAGTTTTATTTTACACCTCCCACTGGAGTTTGCATTTGGGATTTTCTTCCTTTTCCCAAGAGGGACAATATCTCAAGTGTAACAATAGGTATGCTGAGCAGATGTAAAAACTATAATGTGCCCGACTGAATAACATGAATTCCATGTCATGAAAAACGTAAAACAAGTTAAGGCTGGTTATTATTGGTTATTGTATTTTATAGTGTTAGTTTTAAGCCAAAAAAGCCACCTTCGGCCAAAAATAACAATTTCGGCCTTCGGATTCGGCTAAAAAGGGCCAAAGTTATAGCTAGCGCTTAAATTGAACGAACTGTTACGCTGAACGTTGAATGAATACGCGACAATGGGAGAGACACGCGGGTGGCAGGATATAGATATCAAAACACTAATAAGAACTCAAGACTCTTTTGTATGCGATTTTTTCCAACAGCATTCAATGTAGCTTTAGTCAAGAAGATTCACTTGATGTAATCTAATAATTGATAAGTTAATTAATTATGCACCCGTACATTTACCACCATTTCACCAGGGCATCAGCCCTGATACTGAAATGGTGGTTTGATAACCGGTCATATTTTAGGAAACGGTTCTTTCGGTTTCAAATGGAATCTAGAGCCAAGTAAAAATAGCATTTCACTGTTTATAAACAGCTAGTAGGATGTGACTAGGTTTTGATCAGTGACTGAATTTCCTTGCTTCAGTACGATAAGACGTCGCATTTCTCTATAAAGCTTCCTCCTACCCTAAATTCCTGACTCTCATTTTACTGATTTCAGTGGCTATTCACTATTCGCATTAAATATTCGTGAAATCTTAAAATTAAACACAGGTCATAAAAAAAGTTCTGGATGTACACGACATGCACAGCTGGGGCAATGCTCGCGGCATGTGCAACACATGGCTAAGTCACTGAAAGAGGATCAAAAATTTGTGGATCATGGTGGGTCAGGATTAGCCGGGAGAAAACGGAGTATCTTTCTTTGAAAATGTATCACAACGAGTGGGAAAAGCTTGAAGCTTTAAGAGTCACCTACAAAGATATACAAATACAAATACTTAGGCTGCACAGTCACTGATACCAACTAAAGGGAGAAAGAGAGATGCCCGTATCCAAATTGTGCTAACATGCTCGGCAGCTCTTTGCAAAAACCAAGAATCGTATCTAAAAACGTTATAAGGTCGATTATGTTGTACGGAATTTAATGGCCGAAAGAAAGATCTTCTGAAAAATCCTTAGACCAACCAGAAGGGACGATGACAGCTGGAGGTATCGGAAGAATATTGAGATTGACAAACTTGTGTTCAAGCCCAGAACTATAGGGGAAACTAAATCAGCTCGACTTCGGAGTTTGTTCACTTTGAGAACTAAAAATAATCTTAACTTGGCAAATGACTCCAATCCCATCTGAGGTTAAGTGGAAATGGAGTCCAGACGCGAACACATATGGTGCAGCGTGAGAATGTTGCAATTAACCTATATTATACTCAATCTTATATTCTTTCTTAGGAAAATATATAGGTACAATTATTGTTATTTTTGGAGCCGGTGCCAGCCAACGAAATTTTTGGAGTCAGTGCCAGTCCGCGTTTGTAGTCATAATTTCATGCATAAGATTGTATTCAATCTATATTATGATTATAATATAGTGTGTCGTTAAATGTTAATGTTAAAGTTACCTTGCCCTGCACCGACTCCATAAATAACAATAATTGCACCTATATATTTTAAAAACGTTAAGCGTTAACTATTTTCACTTGTCAACCCTATTAGACAAATGTCATACTAAAATTGAGGTATTCTAAACAATTCCGTTATTATAAACTAGCATTCCAAATGAAGATGACACTAGTATCCATATGGGGTCTATTATCTTAACTACCCCTGGAATCTGCAGCGTAGTGCATTTGCAATGCAAAACAAACATTCATGAATGAACAAATTGAATTGACGTTAAAGAAAATTGGATTGTAACAGTAGTTGATTAATTTTAGTAATAAATAAATTATTGAATCTTTAAGTGCAGTTTTTTAATTATTTCAAGGTAGCCAATTTATTCACTCACATAGGTTAAAACTAAGCTATGATTGTACTTGGTTCTTGGTTTTTTAATTTTTCATACAATCTTTAATATAAATAATAAATTTATTACGTAAACGTATCTTTTTTGTTGACCAACTGGAAAAGGTTGTCAATACATGCCTGTCACTGGTTGCTTGGCAACGCTTGTTGGTAAACATTCTTTATCGAATTTGGCTAAAGTATAGTCAAAGTTTCTAATTTTGTCACTCACTCACTAACTGACAGATCATCAAAACTCTAAGGCACTTCTAGCAGTCATAGAAGCTTCAAATTTAGAATACAATAAGTGTTTAGTGTACAAATCAATGAAAAACTAAAAAAAAATGCAATTTTGGTCCAGTTTTCTAGATACACCAACTGCATAAATAACTTTTTAATCCCATATAAATGTATAGGATTACAAAGTTACAGTTAATGAATATAATGGAATAATAGGTGTAGACACAACCCCATCGAGTTTGGGCTCGTATTATTCGTCTCGACGAGTACTTTGGTGCTAGTTGGTAACCAGGGTCTCGTGATGGAACCGGAAGGTGGCCATAGGAACTCGGTAGTTAAACGACACAACCCCATCGAGTTTGGACTCGTTTGATCCGTCTTGGCGAGTACTTTGGTGCTAAGTGGTAACCAGGGTCTGATGATGGAGCTGGAAGGTGGCCTTAGCAACTCGGGAAAATAAGTTTATTCGTTCGTTCGTTCCGTTTGTTATGAATGTGGATTCTGTCTTTGAAGATGAAAGACCCAATGCTAAGGTGAGCACTTGCCGATGACTGAATGGTATCATCTCAGCCAAAAAGACGTCCACTGCTGGACAAAGACCTCCCTCAAGGATAAATAATTTTGAGGGGAATTTGCCATAATCGCCACGCTTGGCAGGCGGGTTGGTGATCGCAGTAAGGTGAGAACAATCACAGAGAGACGCTGCTGCCCATCCTCTGGAATGGTCCCATAGTCGCCTTCTACGACACCCACGGGTAGAAATGGGGTGGTGCAATTCTTTACCCCCGGCACCACACGGGGACTGAATGGTATGAGGGTGTATAAACATGTCATATCGCTAACGTTGCGCCTCAGGGTACAAGGGCGAACCCTGTTGTACGGAAGCCCTTATCCCCCAAAAATACTAAAAAGTTAAAAATAAAATTAAAAGAAAAAATCTTTATAAAACAAGCTTTTAATAAAAAAAAACTAAAAAGTAAAATAATTTAAGCCTGATAATAAGAAAAAAAATGCATTTTATCACAGACTTAATTTTTTTTATAAATAAAGCGTGTTACATTGTGATTGCAAAAGAAAAATAATGAAGATGTACATAAATGTTCTTTAATGTTCCATCAAAATGTAACACGCTTTTATTTATAAAAAAAAATGTTCTTATTAGGTATCAGGTTTAAATTATTTTCAACTTTTAAGTTCTTTTAAAAAAAATCTATTATATAATTATTATTTGAAAATGGATTTGCTATTTATTTCCGAGAAGCTTTTACGTGTCATTTAGTTACTTTATCTCACAACTTTTTACGGTAGAAGAACTGAGTTGCAAGACTTGGTTTTTTTACAAGTTTGTTTTTGAGGGTCGGGTATTACTATATTGGATACCAACTCTTGAAGGCATTTTAAACTGATGTATTATGTGCCATGCAGAATCGTGCTAGAATGTACAATTACTAGTTACTTTCAAGTTTTGCAGTTTACATTTATTTTGATTAAACTGTAATTTGAAATTTTCCACTTTCATGACTTTGTTGTCAATTTTTATCCAAGTGTAATGTAGATTATTGTCTACTTATTAAATGAGATAATAATATAATTAAACATAATATCGGTCGAAGGCTCTCCCAAAATCCGAACTGGTGTTAGATTCAGAAATTTAGTCTAAACTAATTTTTTAAAATTTGCTACACTCTCAACTCCCAACAACTTTATTCTCTGCGCGTTTTAAATTTTTTATTTTATTTCAAATTTTTTTTTTGCGAATTATGTCATCGGTGCAGGTGCTGTCACTTGCTTTTGGCCTGGGATCAAAGGGTTAAACCACCTCACCTACCTACACTTGTCGTATTGGTTCTCGTTTACATATTTATATTATAAAAAAAGTCTTTAAAAAAGCTTAATTACTTACACTTTACGTTTGTATGTAACTATGTAAGTAAGTTGTCCGTAAAAATTTGGTAACTATTTTTATTATTATTTTCATACTTTTACTTTTTTTTCATAATTTCTTAATTGTCTGCTTATGCTGCCTTGTATTGTACCCTATGTGGAGAGCAACTGTCTCCTGACATACAGGCTTTTAGCCTAGTTTTGGAGGCAGGACAAATTTTACTTGTGATCATGCCTTTGTAGATAATAAAGATCATTTTATTATTTATTTATTATTATTATTATTTGGGTTTTATAGTATTGACCTCAATAAGTGCCTGTGAAGGGTAATGATGAATAAATAATTTGACTCTGATATAAATCATTACTGTATACGCAGATGACTCCAGATGACTCACTGGAGGTGGCACATAACAGAACACGATTGAGGCTCTTACTATCGGAGGCCAAGACTCACATTCACATTGGGTCGCTGAGCCAACTTAATTAGTTAATTACTGTAATACATTGTTCTGTTCTGTACAAGATTACTCCTGTATTAATGACAAAGAAACTCTTGACAATATTAATAGCCTCAATATAGTCAAGAGTCGCAATGTAACATGTATATTATGATAACAGATTTATTTTCTTGGATTACCATCTCATTCCTATTCTAATGCAGAGATTTAGCATGAGGTTCTTTCAGATATATCAATGTTATTCAAATTGATAATATCTCAAATTGACGTAAAGTGTAAAGATAAGAAAAACAGATGGTGCGGACCTAAGTGTATGTTGTGTTCATTGACCAATTATCCCAAATGTTTTGTTTTGTGATGTAAAAATTTCTGCTGTCTCGTAATATCTTCCTGAATGTAAACAGAAATTGAAGTTTTCAACAAAAATACACCTACATCGTATATTTTCAGAATTCTGCAAAAGATCATACAGAAGTCCGAAGTCATGCTGATGATGGACTGTGTCAAGAACCGAGCCGAAAGGGAATCACTGTTCAAAAATGTTTTATCAAAACCAAAATCTGAACTTGCTAAAAAATTGTATATTAAAAAGTTGACTGAACAGTGATTCCTTTTCATACCTTATTTAACTATTACTACTTTACTCGTGCATGCCAAGGCAAAAGCCGGCCTTGCTCTTCCTCACCCGGACGCAGATATCCCCCCCCCTGACACCTACTTGCGCTACCCGGGATACAATTTGAAACATGTATTTATGCCTCGAGCCGGTGTTTGACCTCCTTATGGCTACACGTCGACTGCGGACGCCATCGTCACGTCTACGAGTGCCTGTATAGGTCCCACAACGGTAACAACGGTAACGAAGGAACTGACCAAGTCATAGAGAGCATCCAAACGGCGACAGACTCCCTTCTCCAACGTATCCCCTCTATCGAGATTGTGGTTTTGGAAGAATTCAATGCCCACCACGTCGTATGGCTTGGTTCACGCACAACTGACCACGCGGGTAGAGCCGTTCATGACTTCGCTTTGGCCTACAGTCTGTCGCAATTGGTAACCGAGCCTACGCGGGTTCCAGATGTGGAGAGTCATGCACCTTCCTTATTGGACCTTCTACTGACCTCGTACCCACGGCTATCAAGTTTCTGTTGATGCACCATTAGGCTCATCAGACCACTGTCTGATTCGTAGTACTGTGCCTCTCAAAGAAACTTTAAAAACGCAACCAGCGGCCAGCCGTCGCCCATAGGGGTTTTTTGCATTCTTAGCCGGACGAAATTGTTTGTGCTGTTTTTTTTGTTATAAAGTAGATAGGACTTATTAAAATGTACATGCGACCTGGTAGGCTACTCTTGACGCAAACTCAATCTCAATACAATTCCAATGCGATTAATATGTATCGATATTGGGATAAGTTTCGCAATTTCGGGACGCCCCATCTCGATAATAATTTGTTCACTCAATTTCCACGCAATTTAATTCCAATGTATCGCTATTATCGCTTTTAAGAGTGCCATTTGAATTTTTTAGATTTGGGATCGGAAATTGAATATTGCAATTGTGTTTCAAGAGTAACCCACCTGTCCAGAGCACTGCGTGGGACGTAGAAAGCTAAGAAAAGTTAATTTTGATATTGAGGGAGGCCTTTGTAGGGAAATAAGTGGAAGTATTTAAATGAATGTCCCTAAAGACAGACCGTTTTGATCTGAAAAGGATCGCAAGACCTAATAGACACAGAACTGTTCGTTGTAGAAACCATTGGGGAGGCCTTTATCCAACAGTGAGCGTCATAGGCTGATATGATGACAAAATAAATGAGTATTCATGATTTGGAATAGGTTTTATTGATTAACTAATTACATAAAAAAATATTCTAATTTGATTAGGAAGAATGCCAGGGTTCATTGTCACTTTCTTCGACCTCTTCAGTTGTTTTTCATTAAAGTTGTCGGACTATAAAAGATAATTTTCCAAATACGATTATTTGGAATTATTTGAAAGTCGATACTTTATCGCCAAAAGTGTGTAACTCTTGTTGTTGCATTTTATTAAACAGGTATTCTCTCGTTACATATTTGTAGTTTGAGCCTCCTGGTAACCCTAAAACAAAAAAAAATATTCCAGACGTCCTGAGGCTAGCGACGGATAGAGATTCCCCATTCCAAACTGTCACCTGAAAGGAGGCGGGCATCTACCACCTCCTTCTTCCACTGCGTCTGCGTTTGATCAGGTTCGCGTGGATTATTTTCTCAAGGACCCTTACCGAAGCCTCCTTGTAAGAAATGGCTGATTAGCAAAAGAAGGCCATGGTCATCAATGTTCTTTTGCTGACTAGCATTGCTTTTACCACGGTAAATAAGGAGAGGTCGCCCCCCACCTTAATGTGTGGCCTCCATATGGGGGGTCTTGCATGGAGTTCGCCTACTTCTTAACGAGGGTGACGAGGGCCTCGCAGGCTCGATCGCCACGCGCCTTTGACTCTGCCCTCCCTACCTCCAACTCTCAAGGCATTTATATATATATAAGGCATATTCCCCGCAAGGGCACTGGCTTCTGACCATGATATGGTTCTGTACCCCCAAATGGCACGGACTACCAGTCCTTTACGCTTTACGCTGTTGGACCTTGTTTGCGGCGGTCAAGAACCCAGCTCATATAAGTGTCTCGCAAAGAGCCATTGACCCCACGGCGCCGGCATACAGCCGCCGACACGTGGCGCTGGGACCACTCTCAGGTTACGGAGGATCCTGTCTATTGCCGAGGCGGCGCGACGACCACATGGCGGGAAGCAAGACGGTAGAAATGCTCCCTGAACTGCCATCTTCATCAAGGGTGAGGCCCAGATACTTACACACCTGGGCTCCCAACCTTAGATAAGCTGTCTGCTTCTATAGTTGCGACTGTAGGCGGCCCGAGCCGATGCCGATGAAATAGGAGCACCTCGGTTTTCCGTATTGCCAATTATGATCCTATTGTTGCCAGCCTTCCCGTCTCCGCACAATCTCCTCCGGGCAGTAATAAGAGTGTCGTCTGCATAACAGATAACTCAAAAAGGACAGCAGAGTCTACAAAGACGTCCATTGCCACGGTAAGGAACATTTCCACTCAAGCCAATAATTCCGATTTGATCACAGTGTTCAGGACACGTGGCAAAAAACGTTCCAGAACAAAACCGGTCACAAATATCGATAATTTCGACCAAGGTGTAATTAAAAGGGTAATTCATAACTTTCATAACACAAATAATGAACTTCCCACCGTCGGAAAGCTGAAAAGAAAGCTAGAGGAAGACATAAATTTCAAAGGCTCAGAAAGAAGTCTTCGGCGAATAATTAAAAGTCTAGGATTTCGGTGGAAAAATACCGAAAACAACCGAAAAATGCATATTGAAACTTCAAATATACGTTTGCACCGCATCGAATATTTACAGAAAATAAAGCAATATCGCCAAGAACGAAGGCCTATTGTTTATACGGACGAATCTTACATAGATTCATCGCACTCTTCTCAAAAAGCCTGGACCGAATGGTACTACTAAAGGCCTCAAAAAACCTATATCGAAAGGACAGCGAGTTGTCATAGTCCATGCTGGATCTGAAACTGGGTTTATACCCAATGCTTTGCTGACTTTTAAAGCTGGTACTAAATCAGGCGACTACCATGACAATATGAATTTCGAGAATTACGATAAGTGCCTCAGAAATCAGTTAATGCCCAACCTACCACCCAATTCCGTCGTGGTAGCTGACAACGCGTCCTATCATAATGCATAAGCATGCATAAACAGTGGGATCTTGCACCAACCTCTAATGCCAAAAAAGCTGACATGCAGGCTTGGCTCACCGAAAAAGGGGTACAGTATGAGGAGACACTGCTGAAACCTAAGTTAAACAAATTGATAAAAGCGAACAAGAAAAGATTTCAAACATTTTCAATCGACCGAATCCTTGCTGAACAAGGCCACCAAGTGCTGAGACTACCACCATATCACCCAGATTTAAATCCAATTGAGATGGCATGGTGCGATATAAAACAATATGTAGGCAGCAAAAATGTGAAATGGAGTGTTACTAAATGTATGGAGTTAATTCAAGAAAAAGTTTTACTGATGGGTGGTTGGGATTGGCAAAAGCTATGCAAAAAGGTGAAGGATATAGAAGAGCAATATGCAAAGAGTGACCATGTCGTGGATTTGGTAACCAAAGAATTCATTATTCGCGTTGATGGAGATAGTTCTGAGGAAAGCTTTGGCGAGTCTGATGGAGATGACGTTGCTAGTGCCTACGACCGATGTAGCCCTGAGCCTCAACAAGCAAAAGGCCCTGTCTCGATACCATTGAAGGCGTGATACCACTGTCTGATTCCGACTAGACGACTTAGACTTATGTATAAACTACAATAAAACCATTTTGATTTGATATTGCTTTTAATTTTGTACATACGCCCTATAAACATAAGGCAATTAGTATTGTGAAACTAGCGCCACTTCACATAATTTCTTTTTCCATAATTAAGAGACATAATATATGAGTATTTTAAACATTGCATTTTTGCTACTGTCCTTAAGATGTAGACTATTTATAACATTCCATTAAAATAATATCATTAACATTATTTAGCTATTAATTAATTTAATATATATTTTTTTAATTTAATACTTTATAATTAATTTAATAATTAAGTATTATAATAAATGAGCTGATAATGATAATGAAGTATTTTGTGCGCCACTGTACCCATGCGCAGCTATCCCTTCCATGTTTCGTTCAGCGCTAGACTTAAGTGCCGCTACTTGTAATACGAGTTAGACAACTAAACATGTCACGACATTTCAACAGATTTTAATTTTTTATCATTAAAAAGCCCATCCATGCGAGCTAGAATTAGTCAAAAGTGTCTAACACAAAACAATGTAATAAAGATCACTCTGTATAAGTAATTTTGGTCCGTTTTGTCATCCCATACTTAAGGGATCTTTTTTCCAAAAATCATGAAACACTTCATAATTTCTAACCAGGCCAAATACCGAAATTTAAGGAATGACAGATTTTCATACAAACTTTCCATCCTTACTTCACCCTTCCCCTTCCCTAAGGAAGATTTTTCGAAAAATGCAAAACACATTCTTAATTTTTATCGAAAAATCTTTAAATCGATTAAATTATTCATTTTTATAGATAATACTTTAAAAATAACAATTTACCGAAAAAACAACTTCTTCCCTTTTTACTCCTCTAAAAGAAAATAGACAAAATTCCTGAAACACGTCATTTTTTATTTCTTTTCAAAAAGCCAAATACCAATTTTCATGTATTTTACTTCAAAACTGACTGACTCATACAAACTTTCACCTCCTATTTGACCCCCTTAGGGCACGATTTCCGTAAAATCCTTCCTTAGTGGATGGTTACGTCACTCAATTAACCTACCGTCCAAATTTCATCTAATTAGCTCCAGCGGTTTCGGCTCGGCGATGATGAGATAGATGTTAAAACATAGTAACTGGGATTTGATTATTGAACTGTGTGCAATTACAATATTCTAAGATTTGGTCACAAACATGTTTAAAATAATTGAATGAAATTGTGTATCAGTAATATGTCATCCTCATCAGTCCTCTGGCAGTCAAATTTAGAAAAATCAAAATAACTCATAAAATAATTAAAAGTGACTAACCTTGTCTAGCACAGTATATTCACTAATTAGTGGATTGCCCATCTCCTCATACTAAAATCTATAAAGCTAAAATATGGAACCTTACTAATTTTGTAACCAACAACGTTATTTACAAAGTAATAATAAGTATTAACCCTTTCCACGCCAATGACAGATATATCGGACAAACCATTTCCGTGCCCACCACGCCAACAACTGATATATCAGACAAAAAAATTGTGGAAGTAAGTCTTTGATTTCTACTTGCCTGAAAGCCTTTATTCAAGTTTATGTCGGTATTTCCAAATATTTAATATCTGAAGAATAAAATAAAGCTACATTTGAAGAATAGTTTTACATCGTTTCTCTTTAATTTTTGATAAACACAACCCCTTTTTTTGCCGAAATCAAAGCTATTTTTACCTTAGTGTCCAGCGCCAAAGACTGATATATGAGACAGTAGTGCTGTTACCAAACCCTTAATTTATCGTATTTTTATTTAAGTCGTATTTTTCTAAAATCCTTTAATACTTAGCAGTAACCTTCTTCACTTAAAATCAAAATAAAGGTATCCGCTTTTCTTATGCAATACGATAAAATCATTATGTTATAATACATTAATTTCATGCAAAATTATTACATTTACTTTATACTTAGATGTTGTTTTTTGCTTAATAATCGTCGCATGACCCCAACACTATTTTCTTGAATAATATATTCAGTGCTAAACGCCAATGTCTGATATATCGGACAGGAAGTGACGTCAGAGACGATGGATCTTTCTAGAACAATTTATTTAGTGATGTGAATTGAAGGTATTAAAAAAATATATATTCGGAACCTACCCTACATAATATAATATAATGACATATTCTTTGTTATTATTGAATTACATCAGTCAAGTGAGATTAGTGAGATACATGCAACAAAAATGACTACTACCGAGGAATTAATTCGAATATTAGAGGGAGAAGATGAAGTTGAATTTGAAAGTGAGGAATTAAATTTAAACATTCCACAGGTATGTAATTATATCCTTAATTTTTAGTACTTACTTAAGGTCGTGGGTTGGATCCCCACCCCGAACAAACTTTTATATTATGATGAATATTTGTGTTTCTTCAGGTGTCTGAGTGTAGTATGTACATTAAGTATTTAATTTAAAATATATATGTATGTATGAATATCAGTCTGTGGCCGCCATATGACAAGCTCTGCTTAGTTCGGGGCCATATGACCTTGTGTGGAAATCTACTGTTATATAATTATTATTATTTTTTTAATCCCAGAAATTCCTGACTGTTAAATAAGAATCGTAAATTGACTCGCTCGGAAATCTTTCTCACTGTAACTATTTTGAATAAAGTATTTTCAATTGTATTTTAAGTGTTTTAATATATATTTAGTTGGAATGGGATTTAAATATTACATATTCATATCTAATTATCGATGTTTAGATTTCACCGGAAACAGTAACTTCACTAAAACTTGAAAGAATTACTACCCATACGCCAAAGTCATATATATCAGACAAATAGTGCTGCGGTAAAGAAATATCTATATGAGGATTTACTTGGCTTTATGGAAAATAAAATACTGTAAAATACATTCGAAAGTTATTTATTATTTTCATATTTGTATGGAAGGATGTTATAATTCGAAATAAAGCATATTTTGATGCAAAATATGCTCAATAAAAAATATTTTTATTGAATCTCGATAATTGAGTGTCTTTTCACTAGTAATAATAACTACAATTTATGTTAAAAGAGGCCGTGGCGTCACGGGCACGATTTTCAGAAAAACGCGTGGCGTGGAAAGGGTTAATTTTAAGAATAAAAGTAAAAGTATACGTAAAAGTATATGTAAAACTTTTTCACTTGACAGGCATGTATACGCTCCAGCACATCAGACCACCACAAACAGTTAAAATTAAATAAGTTTTTCGGTAATACTAGTTCAATGTGCATCAACTCCCTGTCTGTATGTCACTGGTTGACAAAGGCAGAGACAGGAACCTCCTCACAATGCATGCCGTATCAAGAACTGCCTTCTGAATCAGGCCCTTGATCCAGCCGCCTAACGAGAGCCTCATTAGATGTTGATCGAAGCCCTTGGCCATTAGGCCGTTGGCTGTAACAACAATCGGTACGATGACAGCCGAATCCATACTCCACATGTCGACAACGTCGTGTGCTAAGTCGAGATATTTGATTTATTTCTCTTTCTAAGCTTTCACAAGGTTCTCGACATGGGGAATGGTGATATCAACAATCATCGTGCGGCGCCCTAATCGCTCTATCACTACAATGTCTGGCTTATTGGCTACAATAGTCCTGTCAGTGATGATAGATCGATCCCAGTACAACGTGACATGGTCATTTTCGAGAACTGGGTCGGGGACATACTTGTAGTACGGTACCTCAGAATCCACAAGTTTGTATTTTAAAGCAAGTTGCTGGTGGATAATCCTGGCCACTTGGTTAAGCCTGTGTAAGTACTCGCTGTTAGCCAGACGAGAACAGCCAGTAATAATATGTCTGATAGACTAACCCAGACGGCATGCCCGACATATGTCAACCGTCCCGTACTTCATAATATATTTCCGGTAGTTATTTGTCAGCTGAACATCGTTCATAATTGCACAGACAAATCCTTCAGTTTCCCCGAAGAGGTCACCGAAACGCAGCCAGGATACAGACGTTAAAAAATCTACATCGGGTCCATGGAGGGCCCAATAAAAGCGCCCGTAGAGCTCTTATTGTTATTATTTGTAAGTAGGTATGTTTTTTTCTTAGCAACAAGCCAGTTTTTTATAATTACAGATACAGACCAAGCAATTACAGGGTTTAGTTGTTGTTGAAATTTTTTATTATTATTAATAACTAGTGGCCGCCCGCAGTTTCACCCGCGTGGTTCCCGTTGTCGTGGGAATATCGGGATAAAAAGTCCTATGTGTTAATCCAGGTTATAAACTATCTAAATGCCTAATTTCATCCAAATACATCCATCCGTTGCACCATGAAGAAGCAACAAATATACACACATACACACAAACTTTCACATTTATAATATTAGTGTGATGAAAAAGCAGGCAGTAGTGACTAGTCTTTGCTCTGTTTTCTTCTCTTTACATCTTTTTTTATAATTTCAATTACTCTGCTGCTAAGAAAGTGCTTGTGGTTGTGATGCAGTTTTTGATAGCTTAAGATTCATAATGAATTCAATACAGCAACAACATTATCGCAAATACAACATCATAATTTCATTTGACAACCTTCAAACTTTCGAAAGAAAGGGATGTATCTATCGCTGACCAATAAATTAGAAAATTTACAAACTGATCCACTTGTGTTGCTATTTTAGTCCAGTTTCTATAGCTTTAGTTATTGTTCTGCCCTCAGAATATATAATAAAAATAAACAATCCTATGCTTAATTTTAATTGAAATTAATTATTTTTATTTAATTACTTATTTATAAATTTATACACTAGGTTGTACTTTAGTTACCTTTATAGGTAGTTGCATTCATATAATTTGAGAGACTTTGCTACTCTAACCATTATCTATACCTAAGAGCTATTTCTATTATTTTCTATTAGTCATTGATAAAAAAAATCATAAATTCTTATGGAAAAAGTAAATGTTTAAAATACGATATGATGTATCAATTTTATTAAAAAACATATTTATAAACATATATTTAAATTAATTATATGTTTAATAACTATTGATTGATACATCGTATCGATGACACGACATACATAATGCGGTATATGAATGACATGTTTCGACAGTCGAAACGAAAGTAGGTAGGTACTTGGTATAGCAGAAATTAGAGGCTATGGATTTGTGCATCAAAGGAGTTTCGTGTTCTTTCTATGAAAATAAAAGTTAACCAGGACAAAAGGTATGACATCTTTAGAAACAAACTTGATAAAATAAATAAACGTAACTTATCATTATTATTTAGACGAAGAATAAACAAATTATCAGCAGTAAAGCCAAAATGCTTCTGTGTAGCTACTTATTATTATGTAGTTGGTTGGTACCATGCACGTAGCAGTAAAATATGGAGGATGCCTAACTAAAACCATCAAAAACGTAGCCTCAAGTAGAACATGTAGCCAAAGGAACTCTTGGTTAACTGTTTCATTGTGATAATCAAGTAGTTATGACTATTTTTATTGTTATGAAGAAAGATAAATCTGAGAAACGCTGACAATTACCACACGATCGTACCGCCCTAAGCTGATGTTGATGTAGCATAAATGTGTACTTACCGAGCTGGAGAATAACATATTCCAAGAAAAAAACAAGTATTCAGGAACAAAGGAATCAAATATATAGTTTTTTTACGTAAATTTAGTAGAATTTAGTTAGGTTTCACAATTTTTTCCACAAAACAATAACACTACGCGCAATCACTATCGCGCCACCACACTGAAGTTAGGTGCATAAAAGCAGTGCTACCAACATAAACACGAGAATAAATCAATTTATTTCGGCAGTGCAAGCAAACGAAAGATTGGCGACAGAAACCTAAAAAAAGAAAAACTTGTTTATTTTCTTAGGTTTCTGTCGCCAATCTTTCGTTTGCTGTAGTTTTTATGTAGTTAGATAAGCATTCATTCACGTAAATAATTGTATAATATTTACAGGAGATAACGGCAAAATTTATAAGTGAAAGTACTCATGGTCTTAGATACGTACCTACTACAGATAAGTAAATAATAAGTAATAAAAAGTACATAACGATACTACTTAAATTAATTTTGACCAAAATTATATTGTTGTTCTTTTCAGAAGTAGATGCTGTAAAAAGTAGGTAAACCTATCTAACTTCCTGTAAATTCTAAGTAGGTAGGTAGTCTCAGGTGTAAACCGGCCATCTAATCTGATTTATCACTTAATCACGTACCTACCTAATATCAAGAACGGTAAAACTTGGGTAAAGCTTTTACAAACTTGAGGCAAGTTTCCTAATTAAGATGTATATAAAAAAATCAACTAAGTACGAGTATAGATCAAGTATAAATCGAAAGACTTCGAACTAGACAATCCGCTAAGCAAGGAAAATTAAAAATTTCCCGAGACTCCAGACCACGGAATACGTAGGGCACATTAGATTTATTTTTAGGAGAGAGTTTGCCGATACAGTTTTGCACTCTTCTCTGGGGTCGGCGGTCCCTCATGTCTGAGGATCGTGGTCAGCATCAGGGTTGCATCTACAGCGGATGATCTGGCTTGGAGGACGATGAGTCTTTCACTTGATCGGTCCATCTTGTTAAACGACCGTGCGATCTTTTGCCTTCGGTGTTCCCAACCATAATCAGTTTTCCCAAACTTCGACGCCTCTGCGCACTGTGTTGCTGAAATACGAAAGAATGCGTTGTTGGCATATGTAGATAACCGAGTTTTTAATGGAAGCTGAGTAGGGATTGATGTATTGGTGCGTTTCGCAGTCCTAGTTATTCTTAGCATATTTTGTCTCCAGCACACCATCTCGAATGCATCAACCCTTTTGAACCTGCAAACCCTACAACCGAAATAGTAAAAAGATCTTTTATAAAAAATTGCGGTCTAAATTCGACCACGGGGTGACCACTAATTTATTATTATTTTAACCAAAAAAATGTATGTGTTGTAATGCAGGTTGCAAACGAGATGCAAAAATGTAAATGTAAAATGATGCAGATGCAAATGCAGGCATTACTATTATTATTATTTTAACTATGGTACAAAAACCTTACCTACTGGTACTAAAAACCTGGTACAAAATAATTATAAAAAAATTACTGTGCAGTTCCGAACTTAACCGAACTTAACCGCTCAAAGCGGTTAAGTTCGGTACTGCACAGTAATTTTTTTATAATTATAAAAAACCTTAGGATGGTGTTGATCAAAGATCTAGCTTGGCCATATCTAGTAGACGTGTGTCGCTCTTTAGGGAACCGACTCAGTGTTCCGAAACATGAAACTGATACGAATGTTCCGGAACAGTTGCCTAGTATAAAATATTTGGAATTTGGAACTCGCTCACTGCGGCCGAAGAGGCGACGAACCGACAGACTGAACGACAAGAGCGAGTGATGAGAGAGAAGCGAAAGCGAACTTCGCGCGCAACAGTGTACGTGATGTTGTGGAAGAGTGCCGGCCTAACTCTAAATAGCCGTCGAACGACTTTAAAAGACGATAAAGTCTCAAAAATACTTTTATTAAATTTTAATATGTAGATATGTATTGTAGAGTGTACATACTTGTATATGACAATCAATGTATATAAAATCGATTTTTAAATACGCCAGCTACCAACATGATAGTAGATAAACTAGCTGTCAGTCCTAAGCCTGAAAAAGTACCTATGTCCTTCATATTCTTCAACCGATTTTATTTTTTGTTATAAGATATTCAGTAAACAAAAAAGTTCATTATAATAAAAAAATCAACGTAGTTTCAGTCACAAGTTCTACATCTGATACAAATCTGCATGAATATTAAGTTACTCTGTTTCAAAAAACTCGATGTTCCAATTGTTCCAAATGAAACATATCACTGATTCGGAACATTGTACTGTTGTAAATGCAAATGTTCCAATCTTTTTAGGGATATGTTTTTCCCACGACTAATATCTAGATGAACAGAAATAACCTGAAAAAAACCTAAGTGATGCATGCCACATTGAACTCGGGAGTTTTCTCAAAATAAATGTGTTTATACTGGTTTGTACTATTTTTATTATTTTGAATTTTGAATTTATTACATTTGATTTGTCTTTTTCTAAAATTTTATCTTGTTTGTACTAGTTTTTAGTATTTACGCGTAATATTTCTATGGCATTACTTTAAAAACTATTCTAAAATTAAAAGTTGAGTTTAATTTTTCTCTAATATCAGTCATAAATGTTATAGATATGTTCATCAATTTCATACATTTATAATCACCATTGAACCATCCATCAATGTACCATTTATTACAAAATAAACCAATAGATGTGGCTGAATTAGCTTAACTCTTTTGCTGGTGTCATGAAATAAAACTAAAAAACTTAAATTCTTGGCGGGAAAGTGAAGAGTCATGTCTGCTGTTTTGTTTTATTTTCTAAAATTTGTGTTATGTCGAATATTAATGTGAAATAATGGTGGATTACTAACCGTTATGTAATCGTGAGGGTGCCAAATAAAACAAAACAGTGCAACGTCACTTTTCAAATTCTCTCAAGAAGTCCGCCCGAGGACTTAGTAAAGCCCCACATCTTTACTGAGATACTCGAGGGGTTGGGGGTATATCATTTCGCACTTCTCATTTCTATTATCATTCATCATCATCATATAGAAAAGAAATATTGTTTATTTATGTATTACTTGTTAGAAAAATTACTTTGACACTTGCTAAATGTGCTAATCGCACGAAGCAACAAAATGAAAAAAATATATAAAGGAACGGCTTCGCAGTATACGTCACACCTTACTAGTCATGAGAAATTTAGCTCTTTGAAAAGATTAGAGCTATATAGTTCTTTACCCAGTCAAGAGCTGTATATCTCTTCTAGCTCAGTAGCTCATTTAGCTCATTGTAGTTCATGAAGATAGAAGCCTCTTGAGTCGTTTAATTGTGTACAGATCAGACTCGCTCGACTGATACTTTTGAGTTATACTCGTCCAGAACTACAGACTGATTAAAACCACAGAATGATTT
Organism: Eudonia mercurella; assembly: GCA_963082485.1. Taxonomy (NCBI): domain Eukaryota; kingdom Metazoa; phylum Arthropoda; class Insecta; order Lepidoptera; family Crambidae; genus Eudonia; species Eudonia mercurella. The sequence continues at coordinate 4,600,055 of OY720022.1, forward strand.
ATTTATCATATATTATTATATTAATTAGGTAGGTAGGTAGGATAAATTAGGTAGTTATAACCTAATTCCTAGTTTAATTTAGCTTTTTGAATGTGTAGTAGTCACAATTCGTTGTTTATTTTCAACACTTACTTTATGAATTTTAACTGTTTTTTGGAATAATGTTTATTATTATATTGACTCATCGAATTAGCCACGATTTTCTTTCATATTTTGACAGGCTTAGGACTGTCAACCAAATAAACATAACTGTGGAATTTTCTGCGCAAAAATTCTACTCCTAAATATGCACCTTATTAGAATAGCAATATAGATTTAATTTGAATGCATACGTACGTAGAGCTATCGTATCCAAATCCAATCCAATAGGCACTGCAGTGTTTGTGTGTGTACATCTCTTTTTTTCGCTCATACGCGTCATTCGAAACGCATATGTCTCTCTTTGTCTATCGAGCCGCTCGTTTCCGACATTCCGACATTTCGATGAAACACTGAGCTAAGAGATATGAATTGAACGAGAGTGAGCTAGATATACGTTGAGCTAGAATAGGTGAGCTAGCTCTTTTTAACAACTCGCTTGCGAGCTACTCATCGCTACACCTTACCACGGTAATAATATCTACAGTAGTGTAACTTCATACAAACGGACGAAGCGAGAGCTATACCTACGCGCTCGGATCTCGGCATGCGCTCGGCATGCAACAGGTCGCGAATGTGCCGCAGTGACGAACAGACGGTGTGTTGTTTTTTAAACAGTAAACGTGCGATTGTTTTGATTAAAATAAGTTATGGCAAGATTGGCAAGGATCAATAGTAGAATATATTGTGCTGTTTTTGGTTGCATGAATTCGTCAATAACGCACCTAGATATAACATTTTTTAGACTACCTGGAAACTCCGAAAGGTACTTAAGTAAGACTATAAAATGTTTTTATTTATGTACTTACTAGTAGGTACGTAATTTGAATCTTATTTAAGATAGGTATTTCGTTTTTCACTCCGAAAAAGTGCCTGGATTAATAAATAAAGTGAACAGGAAAATGATACACGAGTGAACGGCTAGTTATAAGCGGTTCGTTTATTACACAGTAGATAAGCTCGTGTTAAAACCTCCGGGTTGTAGGATTTTGGAAACATTATTGAATTAAACGATTGATTGATTTTAATTTTTTAAACTAATCAAAATACAACATTTTATTTATAGAACACTTCCTATTTCATTCACAACGTATTTTATTTGTTTAAATAAAAAATATACCCCCTTATTCATTTATTTAGTTAATTATCATTGTTTTGTCTCTTTTTCTCAAATTCAAAATGACGTTTGTGTGACGTTGACAAAACAATATTTAACGTAATAATGCTTAAATAGTTTTTAGGAATAAGAGAAATCATATTTACAATTACAAAACTAGTTATAAACTCAAAGTAGGCAGATGTAATTAAAATACTGTAGGTGCCCACCTAAGAAAATATACCTACACCCTGCCCTATCGCGTGTTTACGTACCGCGCGGCTGTAGGCATTTATTTCAAAGATAGGGCCGAGTTACACTACTGTTAGATAGTATTACCGTGACCTTACAGTAGTGTTGGAATAATTAGCATTAGCGATCATATTTAATTGCTAATAGTCCATTAGCAGCAATTAAATTAATCGTAGTTGCTAAAACTAATTATTGCTATTTATCATCCATCGCGTGAAATCATCTGCGTTCGCGTCCTGCTGCTATCGAGAACACATAACGTGTCCGCACTGCACGCCTGCCGCGGCGCTAATAGCAGCTAATGTTAAAAATCTGCTAATGTCATCTCGGCCCGATAATTCACGACGCGCGGGCGACGGCTAACGAATAAATAGGAGTGAATGAGAAAGGAACACGCTTCCTTCTTCTTGCATTGTGCATTTTTTATTACGATACATGTAAAATGCTTGCGTTTCGAGTCCATTATTATATGGTTTTTTTTAAAAATGATGATGACTATCGCAAAATTGCCGAAATTTAAAAAATACACAAACATTTATTTAATCACAGCTATTCACAATTATTCACATTGTGAATAGCATTTTACAATCATATTAAAAATCATACATATTAGCAAATAGCATAGCAATAGCGCGTAGCATGCTAACGTATGAAAAAGAGCATGCTAATGAAATTAATGAAAATTAGCATTAATTTCCATTACTACCTTACAGTTGCTCTCTCACTTATTTTATTAGTCTGTGCAGTGCTCGTGCCCGCAGTGTATACGTAGTGTTAAATTCTCTTTGATCGGAACCAAAGAGTAGTGTTACATAAATAGATATATATGCTATATATAGTATCGGAACATAACCTTAATATCCTAAGAATGCGACGGATTATTGTCAGAAAAATATATTTATTGGCTCTTTTTCTATGCATTCTGCTGTCTATTCTTGTTTGGACCAACTTGGGAATTCTCAGGTATGCAGCACTTAAAAATTAAATTTTTCATTTCGAAACACTTCAGTTTCTTACATAGGTACTTTAGTTTCATGTGAAACTTAAATTGTTGTTCATTGTATAAATTATAACTTACATGTTTGATAATGTATGTTCTAGATTAATAACGCCGCTGGTATTAATTTTCCATTGCAGCTTTGACAGTCTGACATTAAAAAATATTCCTATTCAAAATAAACTGTGCTATGTTAGCACTACTGATGATAGAACACATTTAAATAATAAGTCATATTTAAAAATGATATACTATGTTACTCCAACATACCCAAGGCCAGCGCAAATTCCAGAGTTGACAAGACTTTCACATACATTAATGCATGTGCCTCATATCCATTGGATTATTGCTGATGATCAACCAGTTTGTTCTGAACAACTCATGGAAATTCTAAAGTAAGTTGAATGTCATAATATGAGGTTCCATTAACATAATATACAAAAGAAGAGAGGTTAATCTAAATTGTTTCTTTAACAGAAAGTCAGGATTGCCATTTACTCTTATATCAAGTCCCAAACCATACCACTACAGACGCAGCAATTTTCCTCGTGGAGTGTCGAATCGGCGTGCGGCAATGGACTGGATTCGTGAAAACGTCTTAGAAGGCATACTGTACTTTGGTGATGATGATAACACCATTGATCTTCAGTTGTTTGAAGAAATGAGATCTACAAAAAAGGTCTCTATGTTCCCTGTTGGCCTTATTGGAGATTATGGAGTATCATCACCTGTTGTAAAAGATGGAAAGGTAATTTGCTTTGACTATTTATTCCACCATAAATCCAAATGTTCATCTTGCTTGATTAACACACGATACGTGTTTTGCCACACAGCTAAAGGGAAAAATCTCGCACACCCCTAGCGTGTGTGAGCCGTACTCGTGTCACATCACGAAAAACACCCTTGGTGTGTATTTAGCAGTCAATGTGTTAACTTCTTTTTTTAAGAGTTTGGCATATAAGCATACATACACTCAGCAGCACGGAAAGTAGCCCAAACCCATTTTGGCACTTATAATTATTTTTAAAATTAAAATGCATCAAATTTTTGTTTGAATTAATGTAATTGTTATGTTTACATGCTTTTTTGTCAAAAAATTAACAGATAAATGTGTTTTTTATTTTTTTTTTGCAAAAGAGGGCATTATTACACTTAAATTAATAAAGAGTGTGACCAGCCCTGGCCCTGATGACCGCCTGCATGTGATCAGGCACGCTTTGGATGATGTTTTAATATCTTACTTCCCAACCGGCCACCAGTGCGGTTTTCAAGTTATGGAGCTTTTGTGGAGGGTTAGGATTACCTTTAACTTTTCTTTTTAGCATATCCCCAGACATGTTCTATAGGGTTCATGTCTGGGCTTCCAACTGGCCACTGAATTTTTTGAATTCCGACATCTAAAAGATAATTGTTCACACAACGAGCTGTGTGAGTTCAAGCATTATCCTGCATTAGAAGAAATCCTTCATGACCCTACGTATGGCAAAACATGTTCTTGAAAAATGTCTTCGATGTCTCGCACTGAATTTAGACAACCCTTCAACATCTTTAACTCTGTATGTGCTTCGAGACTGATCCCGCCCCAAAGCTGACAGTTTGAGTAGTAGTGATTGGCAGAAACCGTTCTCCATGCCTTCTCCACACACACACGCTGACGACACTGACACTCTGCTTTCATCAGTGCACAAAACTTTGCTCCACTGGTCATGCGTTCAATTTGCATGTTCTCTGGCAAAACTAAGTCGAGCTACATACACAATGCTGTTGGAGGAGTTCTGGACCCAGAGCTGGTCTTCGAAATTTAAATAATGGATTACAATAACAAATAAGTAACCATTTTACGAAAAGTAGAGAAATATATATTATATTAAATATCAAAAAAAATTAATTTAAAAATTGTTCATAGACTATCGTAATGTAGCCTTTTTTATTTATTATATTCTGTGGTTTTACTTAAATTATTTAAGTTCAGATAGGTATGTATGTTAGCAGAATAAATGTCCTCAAAACTAAACAATTGCTTGATGAGCAAGACTATATGTTGAATGGTATGTGAATGAAGACTAAAATATTGTTTTTTTAGTACTCGGCGAGGTGGAGAGGTCTTTAATTAGTGTATCTAAGGTAGATGAGGGAATGCACCCGGTGGATCCCTATCACCCCCCGTTCGCCATCTGTGTGAGACTCTCTAGAGCGGTGACTTCACGGGCCCCTATCTTATCTCATGAAACTGGCAATAACATTCGTGGGACTTTTGGTACCCAGCAGTGGAATTTTTACAAAGCCGACATTCAGGATCTCTATTTCCGTATAGAATGTATAGATTGGTCACATCTATATACCATCAGTGATGCGGAGTCAGCTGTTAATTACTTTTACGACAATATCAAATGACTCTGTACCATTAAAGAAGCCCCAGTGTATATCAAGAGATCGTTACCCCGAATGGTACACCATAGATATTTATATTATATTAAATTAAAATATATTCTGCACAAGCGTTACAAAATGACAAAGTTAAAAAGTGATTATGATGCATTTTCTCGATGTCGTGCGCAAGTGAAGAAAGAGACTGAACTCGCTCATAACCGATATCGCGACCGAGTGCAGAACAATTTGGCAAGAAACCCTAAATGTTTCGGGAATTATGTTAGATCTAAGCAGGGAAATAGGTGTAGGTATAGATTACCTACTACATCACCAGTATACAGTAGACGGTGCTCCCATTCAACGTATCTCAGAAGTTAAAGACCTTGGCGTTAAATTCAGGGTGGACCTGACATTTAAAGATCATGTTGTCGGTGTATGCAAAAAAGCTTACCGAAGCTTGGGCTTTACTCTACGACAGGCGCATGAATTCACTTACCTAGGGGCATTGCGTGCACTGTATGATGCTAATGTCAGGACACACCTGGAGTATAATGCTATGGTGTGGGCTCCGCATGAAGCCAAATATAAAAGTATGTTGGAGAAAATACAAAATAAATTTACACGCTTTCTTTATCTGAAGCTGTACGGGGTATATCCATTTTACCCATTAATGTATCCGACTCTCTTTGTGCTCGGCATGGTAGGGTACAATCAACTAGAAGTTAGGAGAGATCTTGCTCTTGCGACTTACATTTTGAAATTATTGCGTGGCAAGTTGTTGAACGCAGATATACTTAAGTCAATAGAGTTCTGTGTCCCCGACTTGTACGTAATGCGCCGGCGACGGCCCAGGTTGTTCCGTGTGCCCGCCGCACGAACAGGATTAATGCAGAGGGCGCCGCTGACACGCACCCTGCACATACTTAACAGTGTTGCAGAAAGAGTCGATCTTTTTGTTTGCCACATGCCTGAATTTACTAGAGTTACATTATCTGTATTGTGCTATAAGAAATAATTACACAATATCATACAATTATTTTTTAATCTCTACATTTACAATAAATTATAATAGTTTGTTTGTGTTATATAATTTATATATTGAATCTATAAAAGCAGATTGTTTTTGTTACGCTTAATGTTTATATTATAAGTTATTTTCACTGTATTTTATAATTTTCTACTTTACTATCTAATTGGGAACTACTGTAATGATAGTATTAATTTAAATAAATAAATAAAATAAATAAACTTCGTAACAAGAACACTCGGTAACTCGGTAGACCGAGAAGGAGATGGCGGGACGAACTGGATGAATTTAATCAGGATTGGAGTCAAATAGCAGGGGACCGCAATGGGTGGAAGAAATGGAGGGAGGCCTTTGCCCAGCAGTGGGACAGCGAGGGCTAATAATAAATAAAAATAATAAATAAACAAGAACACAGTACATTTTTGTAAAAATCTATGGTTTTCGTACGAAGACCACGAATATTTTGGTAATAAACATTTAACTTATCGTATTTTAAGCCTTCTAACTGTACGCTATACAAAAAACAATAAATAAATGTTAATTGTTCCAATGCCGATAGATTTCGCACAAGTACATATTCTGACGTGTCAGTCTTACGCATATAAACGCGGCCGCCGCGAACCCAAGCACGTATGGATATTGCTTCTCCTTTGCTCGAGCGCGCTCCTACGCATGTAGATGTTTATTTTCCGGCGATAGATTTTCGGAAACAAAAACAGCGGTCCCCTTGTCGGTTAAAAAGCCTAGATGTTCCGCGTTCAGTCTGACTTTTATTATATTTTATTGTGGCAGCTAAAAGTGTATGCCGCGAGCGAGGGCTGTTTAAAATACTTTATATAAATTACATTAAGAAAGTCTATAAACAATTTTTTAAATTAGTTTTGTTTTGATATTTAATAGGTATATATATCTCTACGTTTTGTAAAATGGTTACTTATTTGTTATTGTAATCCGTTATTTAAATTTCGTATTGATACTGCTACCACTGAGTGTCACTCTACAATAATTTTAAATCAAAATAAGAATTTAATTTGTATTGTCCAAAGAAATCTGGTAGGCTACTCTTGACGCAAACTCAATCTCAATACAATTCCAATGCGATTAATATGTATCGATATTGGGATAAGTTTCACAATTTGGGAACGCCCCATCTCTATAATAATTTGTTCACTCAAATTCCACGCAATTTAATTCCAATGTGGCGCTATTATCGCTTTTAAGAGTGTCATTTGAATTTATTAGATTTGTGATTGGAAATTGATTATTGCAATTGTGTTTCAAGAGTAACCCGCCTGTAGTTAGCAGTTATCATAAAGCCTTGATTATTCTTTATTGAGGAGCACAATGGCGCAGTGTTAAACGCCAGCTTGGTAAAGTTAAGCTTCTAAGCAACGACTAAAGATTTATCATCTTAACCTACTTATTAGGAGGATTACATTTCATTTGAATTTTAAAATAAAAGTTTAAAAAAATATTTACGACATATTTTACTTTTACAGGTGGTTGGCTTTTTCGACTCTTGGCCTGGATCGAGAACTTTTCCTGTGGACATGGCGGGGTTCGCTATCAACATCGAGTTCATGGCACCAACCGCCAACATGCCTTACATCGTCGGCCACGAGGAAGACAGGTTTCTGGTTAGTCTCGGCCTCAAAATTGAAGACATTGAGCCGCTCGCCGACAACTGCTCTAGAATATTAGTATGGCACACTAGAACGGTTAATTATAAAAAGCCAACACTTAAAATTAGTCTCGACAAAATAGTTGGACAAAAATATCATAATTTTGCTAAATTGATCAAGGAAACATCTAGACTGGGTATGGCTAGTGTCGATCCCAATAGCGGTACGCAGCCTTTTGTCACTCGTAACGGCAAAACCTATGACTCTCTCTCTGATCTATTGTAATAGTTTTTAGTTTATTAAAGCCCCAAAATTACTATTAAGTCTTTAATATGTCTCACAAATACATTGTTTTAAACATTTATATACAAAAAATTACTACAAGTGAACCATTGACTGTCTATTGCAGTATTTTGTCCGTAGACTACCGGCCGTGGTACTCCTTTTGAAGCACAATGCGCGCACATAGGAGTACGAGATTTCGTATAGTTCAAAAAAGGAGAGTGCAGAGATTACAGGACAATGGCCGGTTGTAATGCCTTTTTTTTCAAATATCTGCGCTCAAATAAAAGTTAATTATATGCGTAGAGGGCATGCATATGAATAACAAGCTTTCCACCCTTATTTCACCCCTCTAGGGAGGTTTTTTTAAAAAAATGCTAAAAACGTCATTCTTTATTTTTGTTGAAGAATCTATAGATCGATAAAATTATTTCTCTTTATAGTTATTACTTTAAAAATAACGATTTCCCTTCGATCAACAATACACTAGATAACCGGTCAGGGTGTCAAAAACGGCCGAGCGAATAACGCCTCACATTCAAAGTGGGGTCTTATTTCTATTTAGTTCGCTGTTGACTGCGCCAACGTGATAACGTACCACAATGCCTCAATTTGTATTCAAAAACTGTAAAAATAACTATCGAAATAAAAATATATCGGAAGGAATATCATACTTTAGGTAAGTAAATGCTTTTTCATAACATAAATAATAAAATACCTAACTGTTTTTATGAAATAACAATCTTTAATTCTTAAAACCAACCCACGCGCCAACATTTGCTAATTGTTGGCCAACGTATAGTTGCTCTGGAACAGTGAATCTATGGAGTAGTTTAAAAAAAATTATAGATAGGTACTTCTACTGGCGACCCATTTCAATGTGCAAAATGTAGCGGAAGAGAGACAGGAGGATTTTTTTAGACCTAAAAAAATTCTGTAATTTGCTCAACATATTTCAAAAAATGAAAACTGAAGGTATTATACGAAATTTACTTCGTGTAAGTGGAGGTAAGTCTATGAAAAGGATTTATAATAAAAATTATATTTGTGTAACAGTTTTAAAGTTATTTATTGGTAAAGATGTGTTTCTTGGAAGTAGCCAACACAATCATGAAACCGACTTATTAAAATCAGTGATCGAATCATTTTGTTGATGTAAGGCTACATTATTTGTGCAAAGTTGAAAATGCTGAAATAAAAGACAAATCCAAAAGACAACTATTTAATAAGCTTAATCTATTTAAAGGTAATTGATAGAACTTATCAATTTGTTAAATGATTCAAATATTTATGCATAAATGATAATTAACAGTGTTAAGTGATTTAAGTTAAATTTACTTCATGCATTATGCCGTCTACGTACAAGCCGGTTAGATATTGCTGTAAATGACATGTAGGTATTCATTAAATTAATTACGTAATATTTACTTTGTTTTATGATTTTAATTTTAATTATTTTATTCTCTCAAATGACCATGGAGTAATGACCTTACAGTTTTGAATTATTGTGATTATACATGTATTTAGAATTATTTTACCTTTTGTTAATGTACAATTATTTCTAATTGTTTCCTTAATTATTTTATATTGTTCGTATGCCGATAAGGCAGATCGCAGTGAAACCTTATAATTAATATAATTAGACCTAATGACTTACCTGTGCTGTGAATCACGAATAAATAATTTAAATTTGAATTTGAATTTGGTTTATTGTTCTTTATATGAAAACCACCTCAAATTATGTATATTGTTACATAAATAAAACAATTTGATTGTGATTATATTGTTATTTATATTACAATTTCTCATCAGGATTCTTTCATTTAAGCATGTATTCCAACCACGCTCAAGGTAGTATAGTTCAATATCAGTTAATTTGTACTGAATCTACTATTACATAAATGTATGCAAAGTATAATAAATTGCTTTTTGTATACCATTTTGCAGTCAAATGCATAAGCCATAAAATAAAATAAACCTAATTCTTTATTAAAAATAACTTCCTTAAAACAAAAATTAAATTACTAAGTGCGACTCCATAATACTCTGTCGGAGCAAGTAAAGTCAATAATGCAAAAATTCGAAATGAAGTAAGTAACACTTCGTGTCTGCTATTTGCTGTTTTATTTTTATGTAATAAGGTCGAATTTGGATGTAAAGGGTCTTTGTATATATTTTTAAATACGCAAGTGATTATTTCAATTTCTTATCTCTTTCTGTCGTTTTCGACGTAAGATCGTAAGTGAGTGTCATAATATTCAAAACTGTGCTTTATTCCTTGCAAAAAAAGTATAAATTAGGTTGAAATTATCAAAACTTAGGATAGTTTTTCTCCATTTATAGTAAAGTCAGCCAATGCCACATTTGAGATTTGTTTTAGTTCGTGAGGCGATATCTAGTGTATTGTTGATCGAAGCGATTTCCCCAAAAAACAACTTCTTCCCTTCTTTTTTCCTTTTAACAAAAATAAACAAAATTCCTGAGACACGTCATTCTATATTTCTTTTCAAAAAGCCAAATACCAATTTTCATGTATTTTACTTCAAAACTAACAACCTTTCACCCCCTATTTGACCCCCTTAGGGTATGAAGTCCTTTCTTAGTGGCTGGTTACGTTACTCAATTAACGTACTGTCCAAATTTCATCTAATTAGCTCCAGCTGTTTCGGCTCGGCGATGATGAATCAGTCAGGACAAGTCATTATATGTTTATAGATATTTTATATGATAGCTTAGCCCTAAATCGAAACAATTCCATGATATGAGCGATTTATACAGGATTGTTTTATAGCGAAAATACTGTAGAAACTAATGGAGTCTCTGGGCCAATATTGATACAAAATAGAAATACATCAATCGATTTTAGAAAAATAGCTTTTCATGCACGCGATACGAACCTGTTTTTACACCTACTTGGTTGGTACGGTTACGTTACAGTTTCGTGCTAACTTATCATAGCAAATAATGTACGTCTAGAAGATCTCTGTCCAGTTCATGCGCAAGAATTTTGAAAAGGGCAACAACCCTCAATACAAATTGCCCATGGCCCTTTGACATTGTCTTATTATTTTTTGTATTTTCATAGCAACTGACTGCGCATTACTTAATTAATTTATATGACAATTATAATTATAATAGATATTCTGAAATTCCTGAACAGTAAGTGACACTTATGAAAATTGTATGGGTTGCGTGATTGACTTGTATAAGATTTTTATACTTTAACTAAGGTGGAATTGAAGTATATTTCTCATTTCAAGTTTGAATATCATTCTGATTCTGGACTTGTGACAAGGGCTTGATACCGTTAACAAATTCCTACTTGTAAGTACCGGTAAGTAACGTTATTTCTATAAATGGCTCCGCATATTGTTGCTGCGTCTAGTCGACGAGCACGCACTCACGACGATAGTCGTACGACAGTTGTGAGCGTTAGTTTCGCGACTCCCCTAACTTGTCGTCGCGACTCTGCGACTGACGCCAAGTGTGCGGAGCTTTGAACAAAATACGATCACATTATAATAAATATGTAGTACTTAAATATGAATACTATTCATTTCTAAATTGATATTCACTCGCCTAGATTTTACATCCCTACAAATAGTACTATGTTACTTGTCAACAGAAAGAAAATTGATCTAGCCAAGATTTTTATGCATGGTTGGGTAAGGCCGTAGATTTAGCCACTTTGTAACATAGAGTAACATAGACACTTCTATGTTACGGTAACGTAGAAGTAATGCGAAAGTAACTCATAGTGTTTGTAAGGCTGTTTTCATAACGCGCTATCTTTGGCGTGAAAGTTTAAATCACACGATGTGCTTGGGCCACAATTATTTTGTACTTATACAGTTCGCCACTGTGAGAAGTTCAGTGTTATGAGACAGAAAAATGTTTAAAACTGTTAAAATCACCTATTTATTAAACAAAATCACGACAATCAATGAAATAAAGGAACATTATCAGAATAACAATCAACTACTAAGTACGATAAGGTGAACTACAAAAGTAAAAATATTATTAAATATAGATATACCTACAAATATATGTCATATATGACGTTTTGGTTTCTAGTTCCCTTAAGCAACTTTCAATCTCTGTTGTAACTGTCATCACAGACAAATTTCATCAAAATCGGTTAAGTAATTTTTAAGATATCGACTTGTTTACAATGGACACTAAAAAGAGTGATTTTTTAAATAATATGTTACTCAACCTGTTTGTTATCTAGGTTGAATAGAAAAATTACTGATCGGCGAAAATCGCGAGCGAATACATATAGGTATCTTTACATATAAAAGCGGAAGTAGTCAAATCAGAAGTTATCTCGATATGTATCGCCTAACAGCCGAAATTAATAACCTATCCTCAGCAAGAGATAGGCCTATTAGAGATTTGTTGCTTAGTTATTTCTGTTAATTATCGGAAAATAACAACGGTTGCTTGGTAACTAAAATAAGATAGGCCTATCTCTTACCAGAACAAACATACGAGTATTAAAGCTAAAAAGGGGCGAAAGTCTGTACATGGAAGATATTCGAAAAAAGTTGGCTGGGGATACTTAGAATCGATAACAGAACACGTTACAAAAATTTTTTTGTCTGGATGCTTGGTGTTGCCAGTGCTATTACAAAATATTACTATAAACTATTATAAATACTTAGAAACCAAATTTTGGTAACATACAAAATAGTAACGTATAAGCGTACTATACGGAGACAAAGTTTTGAATTGTGATAAATCAATTAAAAACACGTAGGTATGTGAAGACATTAAAACCAAGATGTAGCTATTGTAGATGTATGTAGATAGTTATAATAAGTTTGATTTTCAGTAGAAAAAAATATAAGTTTTATGAATTTAAAAGTTCGAGAAAAGACCGAATCAAAAGAACAGCATGTTTTTGGCAAAATTCGGGGTCTGTACGAATTCAACTCGATATATTTTTTAAACTGTATGATTTACATTCACTTTAAGAATATACTTATTCTAAGAGTTAAATAATTACATAATCTAATTAGGACAACTTCATTACAATTTACCAAGTACTTTTTTTTTAATAAGGAGTAAAAATTTGGGACATACATTTTATTCAAAAAGTGGCAAAATCTACGACCTTACCCAGTTACGAATAGTGGAACACTATATAAAAATATAACTATACTCGTAGTGTCATGAACTTGATCGATAATCATGTCGATCGTCATTGTGCCTTCAAAAATGTGTCATTAAAGTCTGTGGCTTAAAAAAAAAAAATTCAACATTCAAAAAAACTTAATTGTAAGAGCACCTGACCCGGAATGTCAGAAGGGTGCAGGTTCAAATCCTGCTCGTTGAAATTTTTTCAACATTTGTGTTTTTGTAATTTGTTCGCAACAAAATTTGCGTTAAAAATTATTTAAACATTTATAAATAGCTTGCTTACTTCTTAACTGATCTTTAATATTTGTAAAAATATTATGATCGGATGTTAGTGACGGTAGTTGTTGACATTGAATGGGCGCCTTTGGCTTTCAAAGTAAAAAGTGTTGAATAATTTCGGCGGGCTGGTTAGAACTACGATAGCTCAATTGGAAGAGCACCTGTCAGAAGGGTGGGCAGGTTCAAATCCTGCTCGTGGAAATTTTTTCAACATTTGTGTTTTTGTAATTTGTTCGCAACAAAAATTGCGTTAAAAATTATTTGAACATCTGTGTTTTAAATTTAAATATTAACTACATAGTTAGTTGAAAATATGCGTTAATGTGCGGTAGTCACATAGTCATTTATTACATTAGCCGACTAAGTAGTTTACTGACGTACATACATGACATGCAGTCGGAGGCATAAAGTTTAATGATAAGTCAAATCATTCTCACTTCGTGCGTGGCTCCGACTGTGTGTTTATGTTATGTGTATGATGTTGCATAAATTGAATTTTTATCTTGTTCCGGCCTTTTTAGTTGATTTTCTATTTAGTTACTTATTATTTTTTACGCAGGCGAGTTTTTTGTTTTTTTTTTAATTTTTAAGATATAAAATTTATTGAACAAATTTGACAGTTTGCGGTGGTTGATGTGCACGCTCGTGTACTTTTATCGACCCGCTGCCATTTCAAGTCATTAATCTATTATTCGTTATAAGTTATTAATATATTAATATTACTCAGTAGAGTATTAGCCCAGTTAAGTTTAATTCTTCCAAGAATATTTTCATATCCGATTTGATCGTATCTGGAATTGTATATGCAAGAAAAATATCGTATATTGTCCAAGTGGGGTAACTTTTTGTATCTTTGTGTCGGCACCGTACTTGTATAATCTTGGAAGCAGTTGTGTTATTTGAAATGCGGTCACGGGATTTAAAACATTCTTGTTCAGCAGAAAGCCCTCTGGCTAAACAACCGGCTAAGACAGACCACAAACTATTATGATGCATAACCATATAGCAACCGTAAGTACAGTCGGATATGATATGTATCATAATAGTTCGTGTTCTGTCCTCTCGCTGTTCTGTGCCTCGTGCCTAACACATGAATGTGGCATAGCTCTTTGAGGTCTCCCTCTGCGTAGAGAGACAGAGGGAGATCTCATGAGGAGTACTATGTCTAAGGCGTTGTAATGGTTGTTAATTCGATCAGGATACTATCCAAAAAAATGTGAATGCTTTCAAGATATTGTATAATCGAAGTGTAAAATATGATTGTGATAATAACTGTTATTCTGTGTATGTTAAAATTATACTTAAATACTCAAAAATGCATATTTAATATGTATTCTAAAGGTTAAAATTTAACAATTAGGTACCATAATTCATATCTGATTTTTGTACTGTCTAACGACAAAATTATTGTAACTAGTTAAGTTATTCGTGAGATCGTGAGTTGACTGTTTTTAATATAAAATAATTAAGTGTGTCTAGTTCGAGTTATTTCACTATTCGTTCGTCTTTTAGTGTTAAATTTAATTTGTATTTGATCGACCGAAATAGTAGCTTTCTAACAAAAAAAAAGAAGTGATTTAATTTGTCATTTACATGATACGCTATAGATCTGCTAATTGTGATAATGTTGTAAATAATATCATAAAATACTTGTGATAATGGTGTGTCATCATAACGGAAGTCTTGATCTTATCGCGTTAAACACGAGTACGTAACATGTAACTCATCCATATTAGAATTTTTTATTATCGGTCACATAGCGCTTAAGGTGTTAAAAGAAGAGTTCAATTAAATATCAACATTTTATTCGTGATTGTCATAAAACGGCTCTAATAAATAAAAAAATATACATTTAACTTTTGTTGAATAAGATGTGAAACCGTATGTGATACTGATAAGGTATAAAAGTGTTCATAAATATAAATAAACTCAACTGTACGTACAGCCGGCCAAACAACTAAGAAAAAAACTGTTAATAGTTAATTCAAATTGTAGCATTCACAATGTTATAGTTGTATTATCGAAATAATGTGACACCTTAAAAAAAGCGATTTCCACAAATGAGGCTCGAACCTCAGACCTTTCGCAAACCAGGCGGCTGCTCCACTTGAGTGTAATTTTGCCTCGGTGTCTGGAAATCCAATCGTCCGGTTATGGTTTCCACTCATCAAACAGACAGTCACTTTTTTCAAGTTTCACAACTAAGTATGTAGATATTCAAAATTTTAAGTGATGTATTAAAATATTATTGCGAATGTAACTTTTATTATTTACGATAACTGGGAATCGATACGATACCATATTTTGCAAACTAACTTGTCCTAAATTGCATAGTTTCTTTTTACAAATATGTTTTGTAGTATCTGAAATCTTGCATTTATATTTGCATTATAATTAATAAATAATAGCTTTAGCTCTACATGGTAAATTTTCATTACTATTCGATAATAGTATTAACACCGATGTGTTTTCTCTGTTTTTCTGTATTAGTTATGTTTCACATAAGTGTAGGTGGTGGTGGTAGTCCTAGGAAGAACTTCAAAATCTATAAAGTGTCATCAGTCGATTGTAAGTTCCATTTATGGACGTTGTGGCGCTGCTGTATCAATTTTCATACAATAATCCTACTTTACGCTACGAAACGAGAGCGATAGTTGTTCGTGCTCGGTCCACAGTTTTGAGTGCATTTCGTAGAACTCGCTAGTGTAGAAGATAAATATTGTATGGAATGGATATATCAAGTATATATAAAAAACGCGAATATGGACCAACTTATGGGGTTTCTCGGTTCCTTACCGATTACGAATCTTTGTCTGCACCAAAATATATAAAAAAAATACCGAAAGTAGAAAAAATCTTTGATGTTCACGAAGCGTTTGGAATCCTTGCTTGCCTGCTCAGTAGAGCCATCGAGGATCGTTTGTGTTTGTTCATGTCTAGAAGCTTCCACCATTCCAATGATGGGGTCAGTATGAAATAAGACAAAAAAGATAGTTGGGAAATATTGACGATTGGGTCATTTATGCTGCCGGTATGGGGAACCCAATAACTGTACTGTAAGATGGCCACTTTGGTAAAAGTTATTTCAAGAGTAAAGCGACCGTCGATATTTATCAACACAAGTGGTCCGTTCGCGGCGTCGTCTGCTTTAGAACACCCGTATCCCTCGATGGACCCCTATTGCAGTACCACCTACCGGGTCCAATTGTGACGCGATACCATACATAGACCTACTCAAACACACAAAAAATTTCATCAAAATCAGTTTAATTTCAATGTTTGTTCACGTGAACTTTAAAGAACAATATTCTGTATTTATTAACAATATTCGGTGACAATGACAGCAGTAGTTGTAGCGCCCAAGAGTTGTCTGGTTTTGTTTTTTATTGCATAATGACTATTTACCAACTAGCTGTTTAAGACGCCTATTACATCTCGACTGTGATTTTTGCGTAAAATGCCCATTTTCGCATTTTATAGTAATTTTCCAGTTGTATTTATCGTTTTTATCGAAATAGGATAATAAATTCATGCTTAGTATTACAAATTTCCACTCTGCGAGAAAAAACTGAGTTCGGACGGCCGGCGCATCGCATTTTGTAGTAATTTTTCAGTGGTATTTATCGTTTTTATCGAAATAGGATAATAAATTCATTATAAAATATTATTCTTCATGAAGTAACAATTATTCTGGTATAAATTTTGCTCAATAATATTATCGTAGATAGAAGAAATTCACAGCGATCTTAAAGCGATTTTCGAAGTTTTTGGTTTGGAATAAGATTTTTTTTCTATGTAAAATCAATGATATCTAAAAATTCCGAGGCCGGTACGAACTATTCGACTATATAAGAGATAACATTCTATTTTTTTTTATTTCAAGTTTTTGGTTTGGAATAAGATTTTTTTTCTATGTGAAATCAATGATATCTAAAAATTCCGAGGCCGGTACGAACTATTCGACTATATAAGAGATAACATTCTATTTTTTTTTATTTCATTTGTTTAGTTTTAGAGTAGTTTAATCTATGAGCCTAAAAAGTGCCTTCGCGCATTTTATGAAAATCTTTCCCTGCTATTTTGGGTTTTATTAAAAAGTGAAGCAAAATTTACAAAAAGCGAGGCCGCTACGAACTATGCCAATAGCTATTCTACACTATTCAATAAGCCAAAATTGTTAATATATTTTCGTTTCTGAGATCAAGAACGCCAAAATTGGTCATTTTACGCAAAAATTACAGTCAAAATGTAATAGGGCTAAGAAGATTTATAATAGGAGGTTTGGAAAGGAATTAAACATCACGGAGGGGTAACAATAACAAGCTATCATATATAAACAGTAGGCTTATTGTCTAACCCCTATTGTCCTAATACCTATTACCGTATTACCATTAAATTAGACATTAAAGAACTCCAAACTAAATCATAAGTGTCAGTGATTGCGAGCGCTTCAGAACAATAACTAATGGATTTAGTTATTACTAGTGGTTTGTCCGCGACTTCGTTTTCTGAAAAATATAACTTAATGATGTCATTCGGTTTTTTGAGTATTTCGATAGCCACGGGTTGATCAGACCTGCAAGTTGTCGAAATATCAACTAAAGATTTGTCATTTATCTGATGTAATTTTTTACTTTGAGCTCTAGTTAGGACTGACACGACTTTTTCGAGCAATCCAAGTAGGCCCAATCAATGGTAAAAGCATGGCCATTTTATTAATACTTCATTGGACAGTTTGTCATATTGATTTAAAATACCAGTAGTATAAAGTTTGTGTAATTTTGTTAAGAAAATATTGTTACTGAAAAAAGGTTGTTTTAATTATCTCGACTAGCCCTCGTTCGCGTTGTGTTTTTACCCTTGACTGTACCTACTTGTTAACAAATGACTTAGTACTTAAGATAAGAGAGACCTACTCATTGTCAATCAAAGGGCACTTGTACCTAAATTGGAGTTAAATAAACTCTGTTGAAAGTTAAATTTTGTTTTATTTATTAACACCAATTAGCGACCTGAATCATTATTTCAGTCATCATCATCATCAGCCTGTATCAGTCCGCTGCTGGACATGGCATCCCTAATGCATGCCGCTGCACTGAGCCTGATATTCGGCTATTCTAGTTCGATCTTCTTACTTAATTCATTATAATTACCAGTATTACCCATTTATTGTTATGGAATGGCAAACTATGACGTCAGTGTTGTGTTCCGTCAATTGAGTGTTTTTAACATGTTTTATGTTACAGAAATTCATGCTTTGGTCAAAAAAGACTTATATTACCTATAATAAAGTATAATAATATAATAAATAACTTCCTAAAGTTGGTAACCGACATTCTCAATGATGTTCTAACCTAATTTTAATAGTCTTATATATTCCCGGGTGCAATCAACGGCAGTCGGCATTAATTATGTTTCATTATTATTCTACTTCATACCTTTATTAAGATGTCGCTATGGATTTGATTCCATCTGGCCCAACAATGTGCATGCATATTGATGTGGTCGACTGTACCTGATGTTTAGATGGTCTGTGGCAGCGTTTTATGCACTTGGCAGTACGGACACCGATGTCCACTATTTGTCATAGCATTATGGAAGCATTATATTTTTATAAGTATATTTTTTAAATAGTATAAAAAAGTAGCTCCACTTAATTCTCGGGTAGTCTTCAGGCTTAAGCTGTTGAACTTTTTGAATATGATATGGGTATAAACCCTCTTGTTGAAGTATTCGATGTTTGATTTTCGCCTTTGATTTTGGGATTCCGGTTTGGCGTTCTAGGGTTCTTACACTAATCGAAGATAAGCTCCTTGTCTACGCCAACTTTATCTATGAACGAGCGGGGACGCACGGAAGACGGCCGCCCGCCCGACCCGCCGCTCCCACCGCAGCCGCTGGCGCCGGGCGGGCCGCGGATCGCCTCGTCCACATGCTTTCGGCCGACCACAACTGAACGCACGCGCGCGCGTGCGCTCCGCACCTTAGATATAGACTAGTACATAGGAAACCTTTGTAGAACCGTAAAGTAAATTTCCCTAAAAACTTTAACTCTCTATTATTGCATCAAACACCCAGTTAGTCTTCGTATTAGACACTCCTTCGATGTTGGGCTTACAATAAATAATATATTATAAGTATAGTCATATTATAAATCAAACATTGTAAACCTGTTTGTGGTCCAAAATAAATAAATAAAAAAAAACATAGATTATTGTTTTACACTCAGAACTGTTAGGTGATGTCATTTTTACGCCGAATGTAAGGAATGAAATGTAAAGTTGACGACAACAATTAATTCCATAGAATTAATAACTGCGCTCGTGTAAAATACGTAATAAATAAACGCAGACTTAAATAATGTTTATACTTACAATTTTTATTGTACAAGTACATAACATACCATACCTCAGTATTTTATTACAGATAAATAGTAAGCAATTGGGTACACTCAAACGCATATGAAGCGTAACAGTCTAACCTGGAAGCAGCGTCTAGCGATCTCTGACGGTTCTTTTGATAGGGGCACGTGTAAGCGGTGAAGGCATTGCGGCCTCTCTGTTTCGGCTCCTTTGAATTGAAACTACCGAAAGTGCTTTATTTTTCTTTTTAATCGAAATGTCTTTTGGTGTTTTTCTTGAAAACTAGCGTATAAAAATTTAAGGTTTTTTCGTAAAAATAGTTTATATGTTGCAAAATATTTGCAGTTGATAAAATGTGACTATAGTTAAAAATAACTCGTACCTACAGACATCTTGATAACAAACAGGTTCAGATGCTAAATTCTCGTTAATGGTGATTAAAACTTGCACGAAGCACTGTTGCTTTCTATGCGTCCACCGTCTACTTTACCGATGCTGATTTGTAGCTCGATTCTTCTGTCACAGAAAAATATATTCTACCTAGTTTAGTTGGTTTGTATTTTATTAAGCGATTCTTTAAAAGCCGGCAGTTCCACGTCATCCCAGTGCAGACTGACCTTGTCGAAAAACCTAGAAAAGAAAAACTGTATTAATAAGCATTCGGTCTTAAAACATCAAAACGATTGAATGTGCTTTCTATCATTTTTTTAAAGTTGCAATTATGAAGTGTGTTCATAGTTAGCCAACTTTAGTTAACTTAGGAATAAAGGTGTATTTATTTGCTAAACGATCACGTTAAAAAAAATCGATAATTTGAATGGCAAAATTAAAAGTTAATTTTGCCGTTTGTCAACAGAAGGCGCTGCTTCAATGCCAATACCAATTCTCGTATTCGTTAACGTGATCGAATGGTGAATAAAATCTACTAATGCACCCTGGATACACATTTACACATTGACTAACCACACCAACAATTCTCGTTATCATAAACGCGCTAAGAAACTAGTACCTGGTACCACCACATCAACAAATATCTAGGTTCACACACGGTTTGGTAAACGCACATATATGTACCTGGTTCGCACATCACTCAGCACTTTAGCCTCGTGCTCGGTAAGACCCTTGTCCAGAACATCGAGCGTGTCGTCCAGCTGGCTCACGTTGTAGAAGCCGCAGATGTTCGTGTCCACGCCGGGCTGGCTTAGCGTGTACCAGGTGGCTATGCGAGCCAACTCCACATTGTTCGTCTGGCACCAAAATAAAATGTGAAAGTCTAGGAACAATCCATATCTGAAGAACATCAGGAAGCGTTGTATGATGGCCACGAGTCGAGGCTACCGGCATCGGACCGGGCGTGGTGTACAACGGAATAATTTCAAATACATGTCGTGGGCTTGATGCCATAGTGCCATAAGCGAGAGAGAATTCACTCGCCACGCTTCCCAATACTGCCGTCGGTCGCAGCCAAGCGTGGCCAGGCCTTACTCCGGCATAGACTAACGATATCGCGGTAAAGAAGATTTGCAGCTAAGTGAGATACCACTCCAACGGGCTTTAGACCACATGAACACATGTGGAGATCGAACCATAACCCATCCCAAAGATCCATATTTTTTTAACATCTTAACTGCACCTTTATCTTTATAAAAATAGATAATAGAGATCAATAAGGTTAAACCTCTTTTGCATGACCAACTTGATAAACTTGATTAATTACGTAAGTGATTGTTACTACCTACATAAATGCGCTAGTTTTATTTAGGTAGGTAACACGATGGCGGCAGCCCGGATCGTTCGGTTTGCGAATTGCAATTTCGCAACTTTCGCAATGGCGGGTCCCCTGATGAGAAAACAAATTTAAAATATCTTGAGCTCATCCCGGCTTCGTGCACGGTAAGCCAAAATGGTACTGGTCGTTGTCGTCAGATATGAGTCTATTAGAGAGAACCACTAAGACTTGGAAATCAACTGTCATCCCTATCCAAAACTGTCAAATTTCTTCAATACATTTTCAATCATATCACTTAGGTGTAAAGCTCAAAGTCAGTTGAAGAAATTTGACCGTTTATGGTAGGTTGATGTGCATGCGTGTGTACACCGCGAGCAACCCTGGATATGTGGGTCATGTGGGTCTCACCTCCCTTCCATCAGCGAGCTATGAAAAACTCGACAGGGGCAGCGGCAGAGGCTTACATACTAAATTCCAATTTCCCTAAGGATGGATTGGAGAACAGGCCATAAATCACCATGCGGGCCCAGTGCAGATTGGTGGTTGTTAACGACTGCTAATGCAGCCGGGACCAACGGCTTTACGTGCCTTCCGAGCCTTCCGAAGCACGGAGGAGCTCAAGATGATACCTACCTACATTTTTAGTCACCCATCCGATGACCGGCCTTTGCGAAAGTTGCTTAACATCAGCAATCGCAAACCGCGCGTGTTATCCACTGCGCCATCGAGCGCCTCTATCCTACGCCATCACGGATGGCTCGGGTCCACGAAACAAAGAGGTGGATGGATGACTACTCACTCAAAACAGGTAGGGCACAGTCTTCGACAAGACTCAGTAATCGACAATTTCCTTTAAAACCATTAAAAATAGTGGCCAGCTACTGATTTCGTTCGTCTTTAACAACAAATGAAAACCAACAACTTGCTTCCTAGCAGTAATTCCGTATTTCATGACGACCAATGGTATTTTTGGGCGATGAAAAATGTGCCGAAGGGGATTCCCCCTGCAGGCAGACGTAGACGTACCTTGCAGTACTCTGAAGCTTCTCTGCAGATGGCTTTGAGGTCGTCGCTGGCGGGGTGCCACGGCTGCGGCCCTTTGTTGGACAACAACCCCATGCCAGTTGCAGCAGCGTTGATCACGCCCACACCCTTACTCTGCGAACCAAAGATTTTAATGCCTGAGACCAACAGCCAGAAATTTCGAAAGCCAGAGGCCAGAGGAGTCTGGCCTTGACAGAGTATCCAAAATTAATGGGCGACGAGAAAGGTAAGGTTCCAGAAGCCGTCCTTAAACAAAGCTCTGTTTGTTTTCAGAGGGGATGGTATCACGATAATGTGTATTTTTTTATTGGAAAGATTATATGGGGCTGATAAGCTTGTGTTTGCTAACGGCCATTAACCAGCGTAACATGACTTTATGTGCGAAATTGTGTGCGAATGTGCGAAGAGCGGAAAACCCAAGCCACCAAGCCAGCCAGGACCACGGCTAGTTTGCGCTCATGTACAGTGCTTACATTTTCTCTCTCGTAGTCCCTCGGTAATTATCGCATTTCCGATTGCAATCGAATGTTAATTTCCATGTCCATTAATTATTAGATTTGTCATGTATCTCTTCAGTCAACCATCCCGGTCCTGCGGCGTCCGCATCCATCCAGGACCCGCTATCTTTTTCAAGTCCACCGCGCAGCAGGGCGTCTTACACTGCGTTTGCCTAAACGCGGTCTCCATGCTCTTATTTCTCGATTTCGTTGAAGTGATCGAATGTTTAATGAAACTGCACTGGAAACCCTAGAACCTAACACAATGACCTAGTACACAATAGATATTATATTGTATTGTGTTCCATTATCATCATCATCATCATCATCATCAGCTCATTTTATGTCCCCACTGCTGGAGCACGAGCCTTCCCTATGAATGGATAGGGAGAACGGGCCATTATAGAATGAAGAAATTATAACGTTCCAAGTCAACAGTTGCAGTCCAGCCAACAGAGCCAACAAGAAACAAGAAATAAAAAATAAATAAAGTGTTTGTATACTTCGCTTGCCTAGCGGTGACCAAGTAGGAGAGCGTTCGTATGATATCAGATCCTCAAGTCTGCGAATTCAATATCATCTCAGTAGTGTGTCTTGACTATGGGCAAAATGTCAGAATAAGCCATTGAGCTAAGATTCTGGTCGTTACAACTTAGCAGAATCGAGGCCCTGACTTTGATCTGGCTGGGTCTGGCTGGGTTCAATTCCCAGGTCAGACAAAGTGCTGTTTCAGACTTTGATGCATAGCCCGCGTTGGTGTTGTGATCATCGACCTGCATTTGGCAAGCGTGATCAAGTAGCGAAGACTTGATTTCAATGAAAGATGCCTTTGCACAGCCTTGAGACAGTATAATTAGCTTATTACTACTCACTATACTTTGCTGCGTTGTTGTGACGACTGACGAAACGTATTTGACAACAACGGACTAACAAAGCCGCAACTTCGACCTTGCACTGGCAATGACCTTGAATGACACTCATGATTGGTTTCTTCCTGCGCGCGGCTTATCTTGGCAAGACAGTAACCTCTTGACATTTAAACTACAATTCCGTATATAGCATTTTTTCAGCTAGGTTACGTTTTGCACTACCAAAAGGTCGAACGCTTACCCATCACACTTATTAAATTCTTTGTGTGAAGTAGCAACAAGCGGGGCATTAAGGTAAGGAGGGCTATAAGAGAGGCACACACAATTCTACTTCACTAGCGGTTCTTGCATGTCCAGACTTGGCTTTACATCAGTCAGAGCGGAGTTGTTAAAGCTCCCACAAACAAAAGCAGCTCAATAGAAGCGCGGGGCAGAAGCAGTGCAGGGTATTGTAAACTGGCGGCAGTTTCAAAGCGGGCTTGCCTTACAACTGCGTTCAGTGTGACGAGCTATATGGCGGCTGGTGATGCCCTGCGCAGGCGCCGCCGCCGCGATGCCCTTTTGTCGCAGGTCTAGAGCAGACTTGGAGACAGACAGAGTTTCTGCGGGCCAGCGCTGATATGTCGTGGTTCCTTTTTGACAGTAACTCGTATCGAACTTGATTAAAACTCGAAGCAAACTCATAATAAACTCGCATTGAACATACGCGCGGGACCGCGTTTAACTTGCGCTGTTTCTGACCTGCTTTTGTTTCTGTATTGTGTGTTAGAGTACGTAGTAACTATTAACTAATCTGTGGTTAGAGCCTTTAAAGAGGCCATTGACAATGATAACGGTTTCTAACAGATACCTTGAAATACTTGGTGTAGTTCAGCAGTCGGTTGTCGAAGAGTGTCAATTTCGCGTACGAGAGGATCGACGATATCTTGACATCTGATTCCTCGATAATTTCCTTCATGAGGTCAATGTCATAATCTGCCAATCCGATATAGCGGGCCTTCCCGTCCCTTACCGCCTGCGCCAATGTCGGCAGGGTCTCTTTCAGGACTACAGACAAATCTGGTGCGAAAGTAGCATCGTGTACCTGAAAAAGATATGCAATTTAAGGAAGATCTCCAATATACCTACCCGTTCACACAGTATCACTTGACGTACAGATAAAGTAAAATAGATTAAAGAGTAGGTACATTGTTAAAAATAACAACAAACGTCTTTAAAAAGACCTACTAAAAGCACAAATCATTCTATCATTTATAATGTAATTGTCTCTCCCAACCTAAATATAAGTTGCGCAAGAGACTTCAATTAGTTTAATTGCCGCTGGCATAAGTAGTGTTATGATCTTCATTCGTTGGCCTTCCCTTTTTAGGGCTGCCCTCAAATGAAGAGCGAACATTTTTATTAAGATAAAGGTTTTTATTTAAATTCTTTAAAAAAACCATTACGATAATTCACCCACCACCACCTTCTTATTATGGCTTCACGTCATCACCTCCCGCCCTATCCATACGTTTCTGTATTTTGTGCTTTCAAGGTACCATGGTAAGGATACCATGAGCTCTTCAAGCAGTATAATAATTAGATACTGCAATGTTATTGTAGTTGTAAAAACGATATGCGTGTATGAATATATGCCGCTACACGCGTAGGGCGTGTGGGAGGGCCCTTTATTCTTTCACTGCAGAAATCGCCATTTGCCGCCTCTGTGGTCAAATGTAAGACGATGCCACGACGTCTGCCGAAGGGGCGTAGCTCATGTAGCAACCGAGACTCCTTGCTCGGGCATGCTTACTGGCAGCCGCCGTGGCCTGCATTCAAACGTAGTAGAAGAGAAAAAGAAGAACATCGCGGACTCTTTGACGGGCCGCGACGACGAATAGATTATTATTATCACATGTTAAACTAATATAAATATTTGAAATATATATATCTTTATATATAGCATTATTATTCTATAAAACCCCCGGTACCTTAAGTTACGACCCAGCGGGTTGTTATGCATATCAAAAACATTGTCGCTATAACTTCAATATTAAAGATAAGATAGCCAGTGCCTTAATAGTTAGGGATTCCGGGTGAATTGCGCTTCCACCATTGGCCATATCACCATTTCGCGTACGAGTCGAGTGTGAAGGGGGATCTATATACCCACCCACTAAAATCTTTGTAATCACGCCTGTACATCAATCAGACTTCCGCAAACTGTCAAATTCCTCAACAGACTTTGAACTTTATGTGTATGGGATACGGTTGAACATTTTTCGAAGAAATTTGCCAGTTTTGAATAGGTTACCGTCACCTGTATCAAGTCCACGTAATCCAACCCCAGTAAGTTTAGGGTGTTATCCACAGCTGCCGCGGTCTTCTCGGCCGAGAAGTCGAACATATGAGGGGGGCTTAGCTCGTACCGACCAACTTTGCTGCCGATGTAGTAGCTCTCCCTTGGGACTTCTTTCAATGCCTAAAAGGAAAGTTGGATAAGATAACGCGAATTACTTATTTTAGAAGCTCGATGGCGCAGTGGTTAACGCGCCCGGTCCGCGAGTGCTGAGGTTAAGCAACTTTCGCAAAGGCCGGTCATCGGATGGGTGACCAAACATTTATCATCTCGAGCTCCTCCGTGCTTCGGAAGGCACCTAAAGCCGTTGGTCCCGGCTGCATTAGCAGTCGTTAACAACCACCAATCCGCACTGGGCCCGCGTGGTGGTTTATGGCCCGTTCTCCCCATCCATCCATAGGGAAGGCTCGTGCCCCAGCAGTGGGGACATAAAATGAGCTGATGATGATGATGATGATGACTTATTTTATTGTATTAGCTGAATACTGCTTCCCTGAGAATAGTGATTGTCGTTTTAAGTACCCTCCACTTTACCGTCAATGAATAAGACGAAAGTGTGTGGCTAAGGCTACCTACCGCCTTAGGCCGCCGAGTCTACGCGAGGTTCCCGTTACAATTCCCAGGTGTCGGACAAAATGTATTTCGGATTTTTTGATGCATAGCCCGGGTTTGTGGTCACCAACCAGCATTTGGCAAGAAGCGTGGTGCGTAGCGATGACTTGATTTCAATAATGGAGGCCTTTGCCCAGCAGTGGGACAGTTATAGGCTGTATACTTTTTTTTACTGGATGGCTAAGGCTAGCCACATAATGCGTGAATTCCGTCGCCGTATCGCGGTAAGTCCGTAAAATCGAACGGTCCGCTAACAGACAACCGATCTTGTATACTGTCTTGTATCATCATCATCATCATCATCAGCTCATTTTATGTCCCAACTGTTGGGGCACGAGCCTTCCCTATGGATGGATAGGGAGAATGGGCCATAAACCACCACGCGGGCCCAGTTCGGATTGGTGGTTGTTAACGACTGCTAATGTAGCCGGGACCAACGGCTTTACGTGCCTTCCGAAGCACGGAGGAGCTCGAGATGATACATTTTTGGTCACCAATCCGATGACCGGCCTTTGCGAAAATAGCTTAACCTCAGCACTCGCAGACCGGGCGCGTTAACCACTGCGCCATCGAGCTTTCTTGTATACTGTACTATTATTATGTGGTACTGTGCCCGAAGACACAGAATAAATAATAGTACAAGTCAAAGACAGCAAATTATATGCAGTATTAATTATATGCAATGACGTGTAGGTATATAATCTAAGTACTTATGTAATGAAATGTGTTGGCGTTCATTCCGAGGCGGAATTTCCGCGTGATGTGGCCTTGGCTTAAGAAGGAGATCGGTAGGTATTAATAAAATACATGGAAGGGAATAAGTAGATATCTTAGTTCGTCAATCGGTCGCATGTGGCGCTATCGTGGCCTTCTACGTTCCGTAATACGAAATATGTGTTTTGGTAGCGATAAATTGCAAATTGTTGCGATAGATCGATAATAAGCCTGCCGGTCGCTACGGGTACGGGTTTTTTATGGAATCGGTCACCGTATCTAATGGCCTCATGGATCTGACACTAAGGGTACCTATCACGCGCGAAGCTGAATAAAGGTTCAGTTCATACACCTCTATGCGATGTAAATTGATTGGTTATAGTACCTTACCTTACCAATCGTCTTCTCCGAGCTGCCCTGGCCGTACCACGGCCCGGTCTCCAAGTAGTTCAAGCCCCGTTTCAAACTCTCCTTGATCAAGTCTAAACTCCTTTGTTCTTCGAAAGTTCTGGAAGTATTTCAAACGCTGAACTGGCATGCAAACTTCATACATAACATTTAAGCTTAATACCTACCATCATGTAACAGGCACTTAAAGTGGATTACCTATGTAGGTATGATACGTGCCTAAAGCAAGTACTTAAGTTTTTTTTGGCTTTTATTGACTATTCGTAAGCGACGACAACGAGCGGACCTAAAATTATGCTAGAAAAAACATCATATTCGCAGTTCGCACTACTATTACAGAGTGCCTAGTGCGAGATATATTTGCCATTCGTTCACGTTAACGAAAACGAACATTTGTGTTGGCAACATTATAACTCTTGGCAGTTTTTACTTTTATGTTTCTATTGCGATTCAAACTCATCCTAATTTTTAATGATTGCCATCTTGAGACATCGACATGAACCAACCACTCAACTGACCGAACGCTCTCGAAATGGTCACCCATCCGGTGATCCGGCATTGTAAAAGTTGCTTAGATCGCATTCCAACCAAACCGAACGCGCATATCGCTGCGCCATCGCATCGCAGTCAATACGTTAATCATTATTATGTATTGAGTTACGTTGCTGTATTGTTTCTACCTACTTATAACTCAATGTCATTTATGTGCAAATAATAGTCGATAAAGTGCCTACCTAAAAAAAACTAACTAGAATGGCGCAGCGACCCAAAGTGAGTCTTAGCCTCCGATTATAAGAGTCGCCATCTGGTGGGTTATTCTTGAAACACAATTGCAATAATCAATTTCCAATCCCAAATGTAAAAAATTCAAATGGCACTCTTAAAAGCAATAATAGTGCTACATTGGAATTAAATTGCGTGGAAATTGAGTGAACAAATTATTATCGAGATGGGGCGTTTCAATATTGCGAAACTTATCCCAATATCGATACATATTAATCGCATTGGAATTGTATTGAGATTGAGTTTGCGTCAAGAGTAGCCTACCTGGGTCTGTCTAAAGCACGAGGCAAATACCTCGTGGTCTAAAGTGCCTACCTAGATAGTTATTATTAAAGGCTAGAATTATCAACAACCAACGTATTTGTTAGACCAACTTTAATTTGCATACTTTTGTTACAATAATAAAAAACTTTTTAGCAGTTTGTTATAGTACCGTAGTTTAATATTTTCGTTAATATTCATTAATATTAATAAGGAAATGTAAAAATGTAATAGAAAATAAGATAGAATTAAGTAAAAACACTGTTGAAATATCTCCCATTTTAAATACAAAAATACTGAAAAAAATATTTATCCGCTACCCTATATAAAAATTAAGTACAGAATAGGCTTACAATAGGCAGAACACCCACTGCCATGGAATGAAAGATGATGTATGGATGTGAAGTAGGTATGTGGAATGAAAGTGCGAGAGGAAAAAATGAGAGAACTGGCATGAAAGAGATATAGCTAAGACTAGCTCCGATTATGTTGGAGGAAGCAAAAAAAAAAAAAAAATTTCGTAATGGCACCGGCAGTAGACACGGTAAAACAGTTTTCGACGCCAAAAAATAACATAAAATTTCATTGAAATTTAACTAAATGACAGCTAGGAAGCCAAGTGGGCTGTATTCAATTGTAGCTAAAGACTACAATCGTTTGCTACCCCGTTCCATGATTAATCATCAAAGGAAAAGGTTCGATAACTGGTTACTGTTGAACACCGGTGCTACTACCTACTTATCCAACTTAATTGTCCATGGCCTGGCCCAATCTACCAATGCGCACTTGGGAACAGAGCACAGCAGTGGGACCTTTATAGGATGATCAGTTATCTAGTTTTGTGCAACAATATTCCTCCTATTCAGAGTACCTAGGGTACCTTCAATATAAACACGCAAATGGAAAATAATACTTATTGTTGACGTAGTTAGGCCAGACAAAAAATTACCGGAACACCGTCCAAAAATATAAATTG
The DNA here is from genome assembly GCA_963082485.1 of Eudonia mercurella. Classification (NCBI taxonomy): domain Eukaryota; kingdom Metazoa; phylum Arthropoda; class Insecta; order Lepidoptera; family Crambidae; genus Eudonia; species Eudonia mercurella. Next base: position 4,629,853 of record OY720022.1, read on the forward strand.
AATTGGTGTTGATGATAGATAACTATATTACTTTACCACGCAATAAGAACAATACAATCTTTAAAAACACATTTTTCTTTTATTTTTTGTTTTCTTACTACTAGGTAGGTACCTACCCATAGATGTTGCTAAACGCCGCTCCCCCAAGACTGACGTGGGACAATTTCAAACCCGTACTTCCCAAATCGTTGTATTTCATGGTGCTAATATTTTTTATATATGTACGTTTTAGTATCAAAACGCGACCGCGCTATACTTCGCTCACGCAAGACTGATTAGGTCGTAGGGATGCGCCGATCCGATCCGATCCTTTGAAAGATCGGATCGGCAGGCATACGATCCAGCGATTTTCGGATCGGATCGAGGTTATACGATTTTTAGCCGGATCGATACAAAGCTTGAAAGATCGGATCGCTTGGATCGTATGAATTAAAACAAGGTTTGTTTAAAAAAAATTGGGTACATACTTAGGTTTATTTGTTACGAACGTGTTCTATCTTTGTTTACATTTTGATTTTTGCGGCAACCTTTGCGTGTGATTGTTAAAGCTGTTAAATTAACGTTAGATCCCGCTTTGAAACAGTACTTATCAGAACCATTGCAGGATCGTAAAGCTGATCCCATCAAATATTGGTCAACGAGGAGAGTAGTTTGGACATCTTTAAGCAGTGTGGCTCTTAGATTTCTGTCGGTAGTTGCGACGTCTGTGCCATCAGAGCGGCTCTTTTCATCTGCCAATTTAACTTTGTGTGAAAGTCGCAACAGGCTGGATCCACACCGTCTATCTGTCAAAATTACTATTTCAAAGGTTGAGACTTCGTAGACTGGCGCCTATAAAAATTGTACTTAACTATTAGTTAGGCGCCAGTCTTCGAAGTCGAAACTTTTGAGAAATACCCAGGCCCTTCTTTACCATTGGGCACTCTGGGCAAGTGCCCAGGACCCCACAATCAATGGGGCCCCCTTGTTCCTGCCTAATCACTAACCGATAACCGATATTACCGATAAATATATTTGTTTTGCGAAACAATAATTACTAACTAATTGATTTTTTTCAAATAAACCAAAGGCCTACTAACACTGGCAACTCTATTTGGCTAAATTAAAAATAAAAATACTAGTTGAATAAATCTAGAGTTTTGCTTATCTACTCCTTTTGCCTGTTTTACTAAAATCTAGCGTAGCATAAGGACCCCATTATCCGTAAGTGCCCAGGGCCTCAAATAGGTTAAAGACGGCCTTAGAAATACCTAGAAAATCTTTCCTTAAGTTCTCTTAACTACTATTTCACATTGTTTTTCTTTTAAACCTTCAATGTACTTATTTACAAGGTTCACATGGGTTTACCTAATAAAGATATAAAATTAATTATGTCTTACTTATTTGCATCCGATCCGGATCGATTTCCTGAAGATCTGATCGACGACGGCATGCGATCCGATCAGCGGATCGGATCGTGGCGTTACGATCCATTACTATCCGAAAAATCGGATCGACGACCCGGATCGCGCATCCCTATTAGGTCGCAAACTCATATTAAAGATACAAATTAGGCGACTTGCAACTAGGTGATAAGACTGGAGACTAGATTATAGGATCTATAAAATTTCATTTAAAACTGCAACTCATAAATCATCAAGGTAAGTTGCAAGTTCCCAGAATGATATAGGAGGTAGGTGGTTTTAAAGAGAGTTGGGTAAGCTAGGTATACGTTGGTACCTAATAAAAAATGGTACCGAACTAAATAGGAATTTAAAAAACCAGCTTCGGTTCAGTTAAAACATTTTCATTATCAAAAGGATTCAGATCAAAACGAACTTAGGGTAGGTACGTTTTTAATCAATAATTTATTCATATACATTGTGGTGTCGTCAAGAAGTTAGTAAACTACACAAATTATATTGCTTTTGTTGTAAGGCAACACTTAGTTCTTCTTCCGTTCAGAAGTTTGTAAAATAATGTAACTCAAAATTTATTTAGATTTTTATATAGTTTCGCTAATATTTTGATGGAATTAATGACTTTTATATTAAACACAAAACCTTTTTTAGCTTTGTTTTAATTTAAAGTTCATTTTATTATTAGTTTGTTAACAGTAACATTTTGTTCTGCTTGTTTAGTCGTTTTATTGCGTAGTTCCGAACGTACGCTTTCTAGTGTTACTAGTAATAAAAATGGTAGTTAAAACAAAATTGCAAAGGCTTCTCATTATTTAATGTAGTGTGTGATTAATAACGCACATACCATTTATTTACTTGATCTTTTTTTAATTTACATTTTGTGCTACACCACACACATACCTACCAAGTTAAATGTTTTTTCTATGAAAATGGTATAAATGCTGGTATTAGTGGGTAACCCAACGGAGTCATGTCAAATCATAAAATATATGAAATCAGTACGTACCTATGTACCGCAGTATTTACACCGGAGTTTATTAGTGAAACGGCGGGCGGCGTGTGGTGTGACGCTTCGCTAGTGGATTGTGACAATTAAATAAGAATCGACTAAACTTTTTTGAACTACAATATAAGTATGGAAATAATAAAAAAGATGTGATCTGTTTTTTGCAACTCCATTATTTTAAAGAAAGTAAGTAAAGCCGTATGTTGTATTTATTTAAATAAAATATTGTTTTATTTTGAAAACGTCATGTTTATGAGACTTGATGCTTGTTTATTTTAAATTAACTTTATGAGATGACGTATAATTTACCTTTTTTTGAAAACCGAATAATGTAGTATTTTGTTTCGATTGTTTTATTTTCATTCAGTGTCTGTATAAACAATTCTAACGTAACTTAAACAGCGTAAGCTGGTTTTTAAAACTAAGCATTCTTATTATTGATCAGGATGTCTGTATGAATCATTCTTGCCATTTAACGTTAATTACCTTAGATGCTAACTATTATTAATGTTAGAACGGAACACCTAGGTTATCTACTGTTTCGTAGCTTGTTTTGATTTTGGATTGGGTACCTATATGAAAAGTATTTTGTATGCAATTAGGAATGTGGTTTTATTTGAAATCATAGTACTTATGTGAGTATTTTAAGAATTATGCACATTATATTACTGATAAATTCTGTCAACAAACAAAACAACATAGGTTGGTTTTCGAAAAGTAATTGATAAGGGTCGGTACTGATTTTATGATTTTATTCAAAAATTGCTAACAATAATAATAATAATTTGACTGTACTAATAAAACAAAGATGATGATGTAATGTAATTGGTATTATAGATCTACTGTTGATTTTAAAAAGTGTGTAGATTTAGTTCATAAAATGACAGAGATGAATATTCTTTTTTGTACTCACTTTGAGTACCTACAAGAAACACAACAGAAATGTTATACTAAAAAAAGTCATTAAGAGGACCTTATCCCTAAAATCAAAAATATTTTCTAGGTCATTGTATGTTAATTTATTTAAATCAAAATACGTAGCAAGTTTATACAATATTAAAATAACAATCTATGAGTAGACTAAAATAAACTAAAAATATTGTTGTAGGTAGGTACTTACCTATTGGTGTTGATGATAATTTATATTAGTATTTTATAGAACTATAAAATATACAAAACATAATTGTAGTTTTTAAACAAAATATTAACATTATTATTATTAAATTATTATTAAAGTATTAATCTTAGTGATTTTTATATTACATCAACTTTAGTCCAAATGAAAAAGAAAAATCATTTTCTCTTGTAATTCCTACTTATAATATTCAGCATCCGTCATGACTAATTGGCAAATATTGAGTTATATAAAAAACAGTTATATTATACATCAAAAGACCTTTATTAATATTAAAAAATTACTTCTTTTAATTCATCTGGCCATGCACTGATGGCACAATCTTGTTATACAATAAATAGTTTCTTATTCTATTTATACATTCTGAATGGTATTTATTAAGTCAGTGCCTTTAGGCATGAGCCTTCCTACTTCCTCCACTGCTATGTATCAGATGCCAATTTTCTTCTCCAGAATGTTCCTAGGGTTTTTTATCTCGTCCTCCCATCATTACCTTAGCTTACAGATGATATAATGTTAATAATCTTTTCTAGAGTCCGCGATGAGGACACGTTGGCCACGGTGCAGGCCGTTCTCAACGCGCTTGCTGGCCTTGCTGTGTCTAGTGCTGGGCTTTGGTGCATATTGCTACTTCTACAACAACCATTCATCTTCCAAACCAAGTAAGACATGTTGTATGTTTTCACAGGAATCCAGAGCAGTGGTTCTGCAGATTTTCATTAATGGATACTATTTGCCAATATTGTAAAAAAAAGTTTGAAACTACATTCAAAATTATAAAGACGTAATGTATGAATGTTAGTTGATGACTAAGAAATTATTTTAAAATTAGCAATTATAAATATTTTTATTATATAATATTTAATTATAAATAACGTTTACGCAATAAGCTTAGATATCGGCGCTTATTGACGACGTAAAAATATTAAACCAAAAAATATTAAATTATAATTTAGTTTAAACTGAACTACTGAATCTATCTCAGTTCGGATTTTGGGAGTGCCTTCAAGAGAGTAGAGCTAAAAAAAATAAGTATTCTTGTTTTTTCCATTTCTTCAACCAAGTTATAATTATGTCTTTTATATTATATCTTCGCCCATTTGTGACCTTCTATAGTATAGTATCCCGGTACATAGTACGTACGATACATGTGCCATAGACGTAGTAGAGTTTAATGTTATTTCGCAGTTATACGAATCTCAAATGATCAATCAAACTAATAAAACATTCGCCCATCGGTTTTTATTTGTCAGAGTTAAGGTTAAATAAAATCGATAAGATAAATATAATTGTACATGTAGACTCTTTCTATGTTTTTAATCGCTTTTATATACCTATAAAAACATTAACAGAAACCGTAGAAGTTTATATCGGGGTTACATTTATAATATAAAATAAGGAATGGAATAATATACAACCCGCTAGCTTTAAAGTGACAAGGGCCTATAGGTAACCATCCATGGATCACGCCAATGTTATTTATGTAAAGTAACCGAAGTCACCCGGAAAATGGTGTAAAATCTTAATTTTGTTGTAAATATGAGCGCACATTAGTATTTTCTCGATTTGGTGTTACTTGCAAAGGTGATATTGTCTAAAATTCATTCAGCAAACTACAGTAACATCATGCGTTCGCTTTGAGTACTTAAGTTAAGCCGAACAGAATTGAAAAAGTGTTTCGGCGATCAATTCCTCAATTTAATGGTTATTGAACGAAATACGAGAAAACTCGCTTTTTATTTAATTAAAAAGGAATACGTAAATGGCGCTTTTATGTCAAAGATACTCTCTGCAGTCCGATTCGCAATACTACTCAGTATAATATTCGTATGTAGTATTTACAATTAGGCCAAAGTTTATCGACAGGACGAAAAATTAAGATAATAATTAGCCTTAACATTTTGGCTGCCTTAAATCATGGTTTAAAAATCCAGACACAACAGAAATAATAATGAATAATGATAACCCGGCATCAACATCTCTTTGGCAATGAAGTACTTTTGAACTAAATCAATTTAAACTTTTGGTTTTTACAAAATAGTTTACAACACTGAACAACACTACAATCAAATAGTCCAAAAGGCTTGAGGGTATTATATTTTAGTTAACGTAACCCGGCATCAGCATCTCTTTGGCAATGAAGTACTTTTGAACTTAATCAATTTAAACTTTTGGTTTTTACACACCGTCAAGATGAAGAGAATAGCGAACGCTGGCTCCAGCCCGTGGAACATGAGCATCACTTCACCGCACACCAAATGTATTCCAAGCGCAGAATATATGTTTCGTAAATAAGAAAACAGAACACTCCCACCGCCGAGGGTATGGTAAGGATGATGGAGAAGTAAAAGGGAATTCGAACTTGCGAATAAATGTAAAAAAGAAAACAATTCTTCAAAATTCTAACCCAATTCCAAAAAAACTCCAATCGAAAAGAAACTTATCGTCTCTATCTGTCATCTGCTAAATTCTTCAACTTCATCCGCTAAACGTCAGTAAAAAAAATAAAAAAGAACTTCTTATGCGGAAATAAAAAAGGTCGAATGTGGCGAACGCTACAATACGTTCAATTTAAGTAATGATACTGAATTGAAACGACGTTATTGACGCGTTACTATGTTGCGTTTTTATTTAATGAATATTGACGGCCCGTCCCTGACGTCTGACTTCTCAACGCACTTAACGAGATAAGATCGCGAATAAATCATCGCAATCGTTGAACTACATGCACTTGAATATTATCTCAATGCCTGCCATGTTACTCGCAAATCGTAACAACCCAATGCTCATTTTATTTGCTATTCGAATTCACTCGAACATGAAGTATGTTAGTATGTTGTACAGATGAGGAGAGTTAAAATTTTGTCAATCAATTTCTCGTTTTTGTTGACGTATTCGAATAGAAAAACAAAAAAGTGCCCGAGTGCCTAATCCGAGTTGAGACGTAAGGCATAATTTTAACCGTCTTCGTTTGGTACAAATAGGCGCTGCTAACTACAATGCTATACAAATTGTCGCTTTCCTCAATGCGATCGACAAAATAAAACTCACTCTGCACCCAGAAGTTGAAACAAACCCGTCTTACTAATATCGAAAGGAAGTCTTTAAATTACCAAACCACAATGTATTTCCTTACCGGCACTGTCGTGGGCTCGCTCTCGTGGAAACAAATTGGATGCTCGATATCGAATAATACAGAAAAGCCAATATCAATCTCAGGTAAACAACGCAGAAATCAAAGAGGTTTCTATATTACGTAACCTCTGTTGTTATCATATTGCTGTGATAGCTAAATCGAAAAATTATTAAAATATTTTATACCCTCTAGTTTTAACCGCTTTTTTAGGTATTCTTAAATTTGTTAGTTGAGCCTTCTCCATGGAGTCTGCCAAAAATTCTGACCAGGACAGGGGCCACTCACAATCGTCACAATCTTTTAGTTTGTTCTGTTTTGCGCCAAATCCTTAAACGTCTAATTTCTAGGCCTTCCCACGTGAACAATAAGCACATGGGAGATGCACTATTCTGGCCCAATGCGTTGACTAGGTTTTATAAAAACAACCGGGTCCAACTACTCAACATCCCTTCTAAAGCATGGAACAGCTTTATTTTAATTTGGTTAGTCGTGTGGGCTGGTCAGTGGTCACCCGCTCGACGGACCGACGGCCTTATAATAGCGGCGGGAAGTAGTTGGGTGCGGAAGGCGGAGGACAGGGTTTAGTTGCGATCCGATGGAAAGGCTTATCTATGTTCAGCAGTGGACATTTGTAATTTGACCCTGACTGACTGAAATTGAGATGAGACTAAATTTTTGTATTTTGTGTAGTTATTGATTGTTTAAGACTTGATTTCAATGTCGGAAACCCTCCAGCAGTAGTAGGATAGTGTACATAGCCAGATAGATAGATAGATAGATAGATAAAACTCTTTATTGCACACACACACAGATAAGTATAATAACACAACAAATTTTTTATAATAGGGTGGGCAAAGGCGGTCTTATCGCTCAAAGCGATCTCTTCCAGACAACCTTTGAGGTATAGGACAACTAAAAGAAAAATGAAAGGCAGTAGTGCACTAGTACAAAGCAAAAATAAAAAAAATAAAAATAAAATAAAATTCATTAATTAAATATACACATTAGTATATATATATATATATTTATAACTTATTATATAAATACACATATATATTACAATAAATAATACTAATACATAAATATACTACATATACCTATATACGGAAGAGTTGTTGCAAACTAAGACTTAGTCAAGAGATGTGAATGGAGTTTAGTCTTAAAAGTGGCAAGTGACTTGGAGTGACGGATATCCGGCGGGAGGTTATTCCAAAGGCTTGTAGCCTTGACCGTGAAAGAGTTTCTGAAATATTCAGAACGAGTCAAAGGATGTTTCAGCAGGTTGTCAACCCTGGACCTAAGCTCACGATTGTGATCCGTACCAAGAAATTGGAAACGTTCCTTAAGGTAGGGAGGGGTGCAAGGGTCATACAGCACGTTAAATAAGAGCGTTAGAACATGCTCCTCACGTCGCAATCTGATTGGAAGCCATCCAAGTTTGGTCCTGTAATCAGACACATGATCGAACTTGCGCAGGCCATAAATGAACCTTATGCAAAGATTCTGCAGACGCTGCAGTTTGTCCAGAAGATCCCCATTTAGGTCAATGGCTGAAACGTCAGCATAATCCAGAATGGGCAAGAGAAGCGACTGCGCAAGCTCGATCTTAGTCTTCACAGGAAGCAGATTCTTCCACCTCCGCAACGAACCGGCGGCAGCAAACACACGCCTACTAACCTCCGCGATATGAGGAGACCAAGAAAGAGAACAGTCGAAGAGGACACCGAGGTTTTTTACAACACTACTGTAGGGAAGAGGAACAGAATCAAGAAGAAGTGAAGGAACACGGACGTGCTTTAGTCTGGCAATTTGCTTTGACCCGCCAATAATGATCGCCTGCGACTTGTGTGGATTGACCATGAGGCCATGGGTTCGACTCCATTGGTGTATAGTCGCAAGGTTTACATTAAGGCCTGCAATCATGTTGTCGATTTCCTCAATGGGAGCACGAGCAAAGATCTGCAGGTCGTCAGCATACAGATGATACTGGCAAGAGAGGAGAGGAGTAAGGAAGTTGATGAAGATAGAGAAAAGGAGAGGGGATAGGACGCCACCCTGAGGCACGCCAGCAGTGACGTCACGAGAAACTGATAGTTTGTCATCAACTCGGACACACTGCCTACGGTTGACGAGATAGTTGCGGAACCACTCAACCACAACGTCCGATCCAAATACGACCCTAAGCATTGCCAAGAGTACATCAAAATCAACAGTGTTAAAGGCGTTGCTAAAATCTAAAAGAATCAAAGCTGTGAGCTGTTGATTCGACATACCCTCACGCACACCATCAGCCACCTCTGTTAAGGCGGTCACAGTGCTATGCCCAGGGCGGAAACCAGATTGGAAAGGACTAAGTAACTGGTTAGTATTGACAAACACACTAAGCTGGTGTAGGACAAGGCGTTCGAGGACTTTGGAGAGAAACGGGAGAATAGAAATAGGTCTAAAATGAGAGGGCAAAGAAGGGTTTGAGGTTTTAGGAATAGGAATAACTACAGCCTGACGCCAGCAACACGGAAAAGTACCGGTGTCAAGCGAAAAGTTGAAAATGTGACATAAAATGCCAAAATGCATAGCCAGTATTCTTTATTGTGCGATAATTTTCGTGACATAGGCGCGGTGACTTAAGACCATTTGCTCATTAACTAATGCGTTTCGGATAGTATACGTGTAAGTATCTTTTATATTTCTGATGCAGAGTCACCTTGCTATCATATCAGTCTCGTCTTCATCTCTTCGTCGCTCGTAATACTATATAATAATATATAATACTAATCGTCGCGACAATCCTCCACGCAAGCGCCAATGCCAATTAGTTCGCACTCCGGCGTGCGACTCCTAGTTATGGTCAATTTAAAACTAGTCATGTTTTTTTAAGCAATACCTAAAGAGACGCATTGGCCTTTACGTTTTTTGGGAAACCGGTCATGAGTACTCTGAGGATGTCCACGTTGGAGTTTAAGCGGAGATAAAAATCCTAACTGCTGTTAAGACGACTTTGTTGTCGGAGTATGACAAGACCAACGAATCTGAAATTTTGATATTAAACTCAAAAACAAGATTGTGCAATTGATTTGAAAAAGTGAAAAAGTGAAAATTGAAAAAATGATTTTTTAGAGGTGTTTTCGTAAAGAATTACGATCGAGTCGAAATTGCACAACCGTGTTTTTGAGCATAGGGTTTTAAAGACAAAGGCATGAAGTTATCTATATCAAAATTTCAGATTCGTTGGTCTTGTCATATTCCTACAACTTTCGATAAAAGTTGATGTATTTTTTTCAAGTGCCGCCTTAAGCCTTTAACATCATTTCGCGGGTTTGAAATTCCGCATAATATCTCAATGGGCTTTTAGGTCGTCGGTGAATTGCAAAGTCTACTTCGTGTTTGCTATCAACTGTGGAGTCTTGTTCATTCCCCTCAAATGTGTAAGAAGGAATCGTGCAATGGGTTCTCTATTGATTCGCATACAATTATATGTCATAATTTGTTATTAATTACTTGTTTACTTATCCTAAAGATCCAAACCCATAATATTAATTCTATCATAGTTGTTTAGGCATAACACTGTTTTCCATAATTACTCTTAGCATTAACCATTAAAATACAAAGCATAAAGATCATTGGCAAACAAGTAAATACGACTGAATTATACTTAGTTAAATGTTGCTCAGAAATACACCTGCTGTATGCGTTGGATGAAATGACTATCGTTACTGTTCGCGGCTTAGGGGTGGTCCAAAGCAGGGATGTTGCGGATGCGGATGTTTAAGTTCTTATATAAATATAGTATATGAATGAAGAATTACAACAATAAAGTAATTGATAACATTTTTATTAATGAAAATTAGTATTAAGTACCTATAATGCTCCTATTTTTTTTAACTTAATTTACTAATTTTCATATTAGTAAGTGAAGTTAAAAATAGGTGCATTATCTATACATATAAAATGCTTTGTACTGAATGACTGATGAATCAACGCAAAGCCTAAACCGCTGATCGTAGAGACCTGAAACTTGGAGGGTGTGTTCTTTGTATGACATAGGCATCCGATAAGAAAAGATTTTCCGAAATCTTACCCTTAAGGGGGTGAAAAAGGCGGGCAAAGTTTGTATGGGACAACGTGATTCCTTGGTTCAATCTACTTCAAATTTTGCATAAATTATTTTTAATAGAATTGATGGAAGACGTGTTTCGTATATTATTGAAATTCATCCCCTAACGGGGTTAAAAAGGGGTAGAAAGTTATTTTCGCGGTGATTTGCTTCGAAGTTGATATCAATACTCCTTAGTGCTTTTGATTTGAAAAAAAGGTTTGAATCAATATCTAAAGAAAAGATTGATTTCGCTGATAAGCTAAAAAATATTTAGGCGAGAATTTGCTGTATGTATAAACGGCCTTCACAGCGTCACCAGACTTTTTTGGGGGCGGCGAGAAACTTAAAGGGTTCCTCAAGCCACACTGCTTCACGATCAAAACAACGTCAGAAGGTTTTTAGAGGGAATGCCATCACGCAAGCGTGCTCCCGCACTCTGCTAGATTCTCCGAGTAGTTTGGATAGGATTCCGAACATGACCTTTGCCAACGCGGCAACCATCGCTATTTTCAAGTTTTCAAATAGAAAACATCCAAGTAGAAAACTATAATCTGCTACGTAAAAGTATATTGACAGTATGTTCTGCGAAAAATAACAAGCAAGTTGCTAGGCAACATAAAACGACAATACAAGGAGGATGTTTGCAATCATCCTAAACTTATCTACATCTTAAAATTATCTACATTATTTATGTACATGTATAACTACTTATATTCTAAGTCGTAATTATTCGCAGTCCGACTTAAAGCAAAGTTACTTTTTGTAACACTTTAAACAATGTATAAGCCAAAATAACATTTAAAAATTCTCTCTGAGAATACCTACCTCTTTTGTCAATAGACCGTGAAAAAGATAGCTCTATAGATAGTTACTTATTATTTGAAAGGGAAATTCAAGATTTTGACACGGTACTGTCAAATCTGTATCGTATTTCGTTTTACTACCACCTCGAACGCTGGAGCGCTCGCAGCGTTTTTAAATTCTAGCTTCATAGCTACTTATTATTTGACATAAAAATACGAGTTTTTGACACGGCAATGTCAAAAACTGTATCGTAGTTAGTTCATTTAACTACCACATTGATTGGTGAGGCGCCCTCGGCGTTTTTGAGTTTTACAGAATACTATGCTGTAGTTAATATTCAAGCAACGACTAATGCTGAATTAACTATTTTATTGATATAAGTATCAATGCCAAACCTCTGTTTAATATAGTTTCTTGTTTAAAGCCTAAACGAAGTATAATCGATGTTATCGATTCGTACTGGCCCCACAAAAACATCCCTAACTATAACCAATCGTGAAGTCGACAACAACATGTAACAGGAATCGACATGCTAGTCTGGCAGCGGTTGAGCCACACGGCTGAAAATTAATGCAGTAATTATACCAATTTAAAATAAGCAGCACTCCCGCTGCTTCGAGCACAAAGCTACTGTACAAAACACAAACCACAAAATGTTTACAGCATCATGTTTTCTGCGTAATTAAAATAATTGTGTCTATTCGTAGCGGCTAGTTTCTGACTGCTCTTTATTAGAACAGGTTATTTTAAATAAAATGTCATAATCCTAGACACATGGGCAATATGAATAGTACAAAGGCCAAAATCCACCACACAACCAATGCGATTGCGAATGGTTAGTTTTAACGACCGATTGCCTGTCATCTCACGAGAACATTATAGTCCAATCCATCGACTGATGTACTAAACTTCCGAAATGTTTTAATTTCCCATGCTTTGACCGTACATTGCAAAAGTGGCTTAACTTGCATGATTGCAACCTGACCGCGCGACCCGTTACGCCACCGAGCTCCTTTAAAAGCATCATAATGTATTTTTAATTCATACTGCCCAGCCATGTGATATTGTTGAGATATTAAATGTCGGTAGTCCGCATCTGTTTCTGGAGCATGTGTGTTAGAAGAAAGAATGCATTTATTGGTGCTCGCATAGCTACGCAACGCTTATTTAACGGGTCTCCTCAATTTACTACTCGCGTAACAATTTTGCAGTCCCATAAACATTTTATTTATGATGAGCGTAAAACTAAGAATACGCGTCACGACGCTATGTGTCGCCTCTAGCGGACGTCTCAACTATAATTTATACCGGATACTATTTTGAATATTTTGATATTTACGCTATCACCAGATCGTGTTAAGCGAATTAGTAATGCGACGCAGTATTTATGCGCTTGCTTTAATATTCGATATGAAAATGAAGATACTACTCTGGCATTGTAAATTAAATTCAAATAGGACGAATGTAAGACGATCTCGATTATTTCCACGACACGGTTAAATCGAGCCGATGTCCTAGCCGTTAGAGGCGCTCTCTGGTCTTTCGTTTTCGAACGCCTAGGAGAATCTAGTTGGTAGGGAATGGAGACATACTTGTGTAATACTATCCCCTCTGAGCATGGTAGGTCTACTACACGCCTCAGAGTTAGGCTTGGGTTATGTAAGGGCCCATTGAGAGCCATTAACTAGTAGCTAGGGGCAATTCTTACTTTTAGTTGCTGACCAGATATGTTTTTTTTGTAGTTCGTACTGCAACGGATAGAGATACTTACGTGGAATTAGAAATCGGAGGTCTTTGCCCTGCACTGAGGGACTAAAAGCAAAGCACAAAAAGTGAAATGCGTAACAGTAACGTATAAACAAGAAGTAGATACCTTGTTGGCATCGTTTTAAAACAAAAAAGGTTATTATTATTATTAGGGCTCTTTCAAATTAGGCGTTTCGTGATGGACCGCGGCCGTGCGTTTTCATATTAAACGCCAGCCGCACGACAACCGCACGACTGTTTTAATATGGAACTCTTTGCAAACACACGGCAGCGGTCCGACACGAAACGCCTAATTTGAAAGAGCCCTAAGTGTGTGCGTGGGGACTTTGGGTTTGACAGTGACCGCGTGTCGCCGTGAGATTATAAGGCCACAAAATAAGGAGACTGCAGAATACCTTCTTCATACCAACGCGCTCGAGCGACACGCTTTTTTTTTTTGAGAGAGTTTGCTTATTGCCTCAGACGGCATTTTCAGCTTCACCGGGCTTTTTTGGGGGCGGCGAGGAACGTAAAGGGTCCCTCAAGCCGTGTGAAACGAATCACCTTCGGAGGTTTTGTAGAGGGAACGGCGTCGCGCACTAGTGCGCGTCCCCGTGCCTTACTAGATTCTCCGAAGGGTTCGGATCGGATCGGAGAGCGACACGCATATACACAACCTTTCAGGGATTCGCAATCTCGCAATCGCAACAGCTGCTGCGCTCGGACTGTTCCGAACTGTTCCCTGTTTCGGTGTCCGTGAGAAAGTCTATGTGTGCGTTTTGTGTTATACCGGTAAGTAACGTTATTTCTATAAAGGTAATTTGGTACCGGTAATGCAGGTAACGTTATCTAGAAAAGTATCGTTACTTTTTTCGTTAAATATTTTGCTTCAGCCCATCCGCCTATAGCGGTTAGTTAATTTACCGGTAAAAATGTCACCCAGGTAACGATACCAAGCTTACTGCTTCCTTTTTTACTGGTATCTTCGTTTGACAGAAGTATCGATAGCAATTTTTAACGGTATTCAAAGCCCTGGTTATGCGTGTAGATACGCATGAAGCTTCCCTTCTGCAGTTTCCTTATTTTGTGATGAAGGCGCCCGTCTCGGTACATCACGCGGCTACGGTTGTGGGAACTAGTTTGACCAGTTCTTACGTCTCGTTGTTGGACAAATAAATGGAGTTCGCTAACTTGATTCGTTCGTCATCATAGTCGATCTGGATGCTACATTTTTGAGCGGAAATTTGTATAACTGACTTATTTACTGAATCTAGAATTTGGGTGATTTATTTTGTTTCAACAAAAGCGGAATTTGCTTACAGGCGATATAACAGTCCATTGACTTCTCATTATAATACATTTAATAGAAACATTAAGATTTATAGTAAAACACTGAAATGATGTAAGAAACAGTTATCAATTTTCATATATCACATAACTAAATAAAACACACATTGTGTTTAATTGCATTAAACTTGTCTACGTTTACATGTATTAGCTAGGTATGCGAATTCACTTGTTACAGGCATTTTTAAACTTGCTAAGTGACTTTGATCACTGAACTTAAAATGTTATAGGTATTTAGGTATAGGTATATTCTTGAATACAATCCGTTTCAAATTCATATAAGACTATCCGTTATTGGTCATCGACGGTTTATCAATCATCCATCACAGAGTTTTGGAGAGAATAATAATGTATTTTGTCATTCATAATTTGTCTTATAGGTCTATGTAAACTTAAATGGATAATGCCTAGATATCTTTACAGATATCTAGATATCAAATACATGTGAACAATCAATAAATATTTTGTTTATTTTATATTCATTTTTCTATTCCACGTGCATGTGTATACTCTGTTTCAATATGTAAAGTTTGCAAGTCCAAGCTGAACCTATGCGGCGTCGTCGCTATTGCAAATACTTTGCGATCTCTACGACATACTATTAAGGCGTATTAAAGTAGGCGGAAACATATTATTGCGTGCTCTGGCTTTTCACTATTCAAGTCTCCACCTATTGTTGTTATTACACAATGCCCTATTGCCAGTCTTATAAAAATACCAGCGTTGAACGAGTACGGCAAACGAAGCTAATTGTGCGGATTCTGACGCAGTCTCTCTATTTGTCACTTTGTATAATTAGTTTCACTTTGTATGATTCGTATAAATTACCTATATGTCATATATTTGATGATAAACTAATGTATAATCTGCCCGTCGTGATGTTGCAACAATTAGAGCTAAAACGCCTCATGGTAATTCTGTGTTTGCAACAACAGCGTCATGTCTGTTTTTATAAGAGCCATAACATGGATTTCCATGGTGACCACCCACGACGCCATGTGAGCACAATTTTCGTTCAAAAAGCGATTTTGAACATATATAATAATATGATTCTTATAGGTACTATATGAATAATGTTTACAATAAACTATTGATATTACCACCACTGTCATCCATCGCCAATACATAATGGGTATGTCGCGTTTCTGATTGGGTTTAACATTTAGGTACTCTTGGCAAGAGATGCAATAGATGCCTAATTGATTTATCAACGTGTAGTCAGGGTAAGCGTCTTGGTAACTGCTAATCAGCTATTATGTACGTAGTAAGTAATGATCAATTACACAGTAGTACTGGCATATACTCATGGTATATAATATAGCATGGCCCTCAGACTAGGTGGAGCGACGATCTTCGCAAGGTGGCTGGCAAGAGCTGAATGAGAGTAGCCGCGGATCGTGCTCGGTGGCGTGCACTTGGAGAGGCCTATGTCCAGCAGTGGACTAGTATAGGCTGATGATGATAGAAATATGCAATTAAAACATAAGAATGAACATTATACATGCAGTATTACACAAACTGGTTGCAGAAGCAAGAAAACATTCAAAGTCAGAGTCAAATTCAAAGTCAAATGATTTATTAAATATAAGCCTTAACAGCACCTATTGTAATCATTACAATTCGAACCTGCAGGACGAATGTTGTTTCATGTATTTTAATGTCACTGCAATTTTACCTTAGCTGTTTTGGTGATTTTAATTACGCAAAAATTACGCGTATAGCCCTCGTTCACGGTACTGATACTTTTTGTATTGATTGAACGAACAGTCATTTAAGGACTCTCGTTTAAATAATTTGGTAGAGTCACATACAATTCTCGTTTCCGGGTAGACACAATTACTGTAAAATATTGCGAGTCCTACATATAAACAAAATAACAGACTTTCTACGGAAATAAATATGGCATCGGTTTATTACGCAGATTCGCAAATATTGCAGGGAAGCAATCGCTCAGTGTGGTCTTGTGTTTGTAGTCGCTCGTAGCATTTACTCACAACCCATTCGCTGCGACTGTTTTGGGATCCCAAGTGTCTTTTCCAACTGTGGACTAATACGCCGCCCGTACAGTAGTGTACAAAATTGTTAAAAATATGGTAGGTATCAAAGTTATGTAAAAGTGAAATGGACTCAACTTTTTTCTCAAATGTTAAAACGTTTAAGACACATTTTTTTAAAGAAAAATCTTGTGTTGTCTTCTCTTTACCTTAGCAAGGAACAATGGATCTACATACAAACTTAGTTGGAGAGTCTGAACGGTTTGATTCCGAGAACCCATTTTTCATATTTTATTCTATCAGGCATTTACGACGGAACAAACTTTCCGCTGTGGATATACGACAACTTTCTATAGCTTCATTCAGCCATGTGCCAGAGCAGCTCGTTAAAGCAAAATGTCCCTTTTGCGAGGATATCATCGCTCCAGTGCAGTAATTACTCGTTGCGTGGTTCTCATGATAAGCCGGTGAAACATGTTGATTTCATTAAAATACTTTGTGCAATATTAATGCTTTAATAGTTGGAATGAATTTCCAAAGCTACTTTTCTTCATAGTTTTTTTAAATTATTCCACAATGTATAGTCGCTTGGCTCTCATCTCATCTGTTGTTAGCTGGTGATTAGGCAGAAAGTGGAAACGCATTTCAACCGAAATCCTCAACTACTGAGAATCTGCATGGCTATCTAAAAATCATCTATCTATAATTATCTAACTATCCAGTCGACTGCGACGCGGAGGAATTTTTTGACGCCATATTTTAGTTTTGTATTAGTTTTAGTTACTTTAGGTTATTATATCGATACCTTTGGGTAGAAAGGTCGTATAAACCAAAACCCGACTTTTCAGGAGAGCAGAAAAACGTTTTTTTTTAAATAAAAATTCATAACTTTTTTGTTTTTTAAGTTATAAAAAAATTACCAATGAATGAATGAAAAAAGCTAAATCATCAAAACACATCTATCTTCTTTTGTTTCAAAGTTAGCTTGGATTTACGTCTAAGAAAAAACCAATTTATGGTTAATACACCCCATGAAAATGTACCTAAAAAAACTGCATAGGTCGTATATCCATTTTTGGTAAGCTTATTATCACATAAATTATGGTCATTACGACGTCGAATTTAAACTAATTGTAAGTAATGTATTTAACTCGCTAGGGCGTATATACCATTTACAATTAAAGACGATTTTTACGCCCTGAGTTAATATAAATTATGGTCATTACATCATAACAAAACTACAAAAAAAATACATTCGGCTTTTACGTTAACAATTTACCTTTTTTAAGACGTTATGACCGAAATTTTCTGGGTCGTATAAACATGTTTTTTGCGAATTTCTGTATTTCGTATATACAGATCGATAGAGAAAAAAAATCTGAGAAAAATGGTATATATAACTCAATTTGGCCAAAATGGTTTATACGACCTTTCTACCTGAAGGTATCGATATAAGCTATTACTATCCGAAGTAAATAATGTTAAATTATATACAACCGTGTGTTTTGCACTGAAATATAATTGACAGTAAAAAATAGAATTGAAAGACAGTTCTAATAATACAATATTCAAATAGGTATTAGAACTTCTTCTTAACATTCCCTCCCTTCTTCACTTGAGGCTCATCAGCTCAGTCGGATAGAGCAGCCTTGGCTTGTAGGTATAGCGGCTTCGTTAACATGTCAGCCAAGTTTTGCTCCGAAGTAACTTTATCTATTTATAATCTTGTTATGAAGATGAATATAGCTAGCTAGGTAGACTTAAGGCAGTTGCGTCACATCTTCGAGACACCGAAGTGCTTAAAAATGTGAGTTTTTGAGCAGTGCGTTTTTCCAATTCTCACATAATATGGCGCTGGGACATGAACTTAAGAAAGCGACGGGGAGTGGTTGAATGCCGAACGCGGAAGACCGGATGTGGTGGAAGACCAGCTATGTTCAGCAGTGGTCCTCTGCTGGCTGAGGATTAGGTGGACTTAGAACAAGCCTTGCCGTTGCCACCAACGAATCTAACACTGGAAATCAGACCCGGAACCTCTGTGTCTGAATTTAAACTAACCACTAGACTATAGAGGCGGTGAAAAAATAGGTTAGTCGTAAAAGCCATCGTCAAAATATCGAGAGCGTATCTCTGTACGCTTTCGATGTTAATACTCGTAGAGTGTTACTTAAATTGTAAAACCTTTGGTGCCTTTGATGTAGAGTTAAGTGGAACAGGTCTGTTATGTACAGTCACGAGCTTAAATATGGACCACGTAGACATGTTGTCCACGTGTCTTGTAAAAGGGGGTGCCGCGCGGAATTTCGAAAATTTACGTGTTTTTAAGTCACTAATGCTAGACGCTGAATAGGTCATATACATTAAAAGGACTAGTGTAGGTTAGCTTGATCCTTTCACAAGGCCATGGTTGACTTGGAATTTGGAACAAATACCCAGAAACTGCATAAACAATACGTAAAAGTAATGATATTTAAAGACTTATTTCTTCAGAAACTTTGTAAATATAGCACAAATGAAACAATGATCCGACATCAAAATGTTTGTATTGATATTCCGCAGACCACTGTTGTCTTATTTTTCAATTAAAAAATATGAATATGAAAATATTAAGACTTTTATTTTTTTTACCCAAACGCCTATGATTTTACGAAAGTAAACATTGCTCTATTTAAATCACTAGCCTACTCTGTACCTTAGAGCATTAAACCAAATGGAGACGCCATGCGCACTAATTTCTATGAAAAAAAGTTTGTCATTTTCTGCGGGGGACGAGGTAATGCACACAAATACAGTTTCACACTGATGCATTTTTCAAAGACGTCGCTACGCACGCAAACGACAAAATTATTAAACACTAGCATAAACTAGACGCACACTAATAAATTCACACACAGGGATAACCTGTCCGTGCACGAGTCTGACGGCAACTTTATGTAAACGTCGATAGTGCTTGACACTATCGATTTAATTTGTCGATACCAATAATAATGACATAGCCCGAAAAATCGCTCGCAGGACTGATGGCCGCTGGGGCGGAACAGTCCTCGAGTGGTGACCGCGTACCGGAAAGCGCAGTGTCAGCAGGCCTCCAACAAGGTATACCGACGATCTGGTAAAGGTCGCGGGAAGCCGCTGGATGCGGGCTGCACAAAACCGGTCGTATTGGAGATCCTTGGGGAAGGCCTTTGTCCAGCAGTGGACGCCTTTTGGCTGAGATGATGATGATGATGATGAATATTAATGTAATTTTTTTTGTTTAAATCAGGCTCTTCAGTATGGTTAATTAAGGTAGACACTTTGCTTTTCTTTATTGTTAAAATCGACAGTTATTAATTAGGATAAGTCAAAATCTGCAAAATATACCTACATAATTTTATTCCATTCCAAGGAGAACTGTTGTTTTTAAGAAAAGCTGCAATCTTATTCTTTCATTATGGAAAAATAGTTTGCTACCTATCTAACCGACTCTCAATCAAAAGGAACCGAAAAATTTAACAACATGTATAGTACTTTCATGGTTCCATAAAGCAGATCAATTCTTTTGTAGGTAACGTAGGGTCTTAATTTTTCAGATTTCCAAATGCAATTATTCGAGAGATTTTTTTTATTTCTATATAAGTTTCCAAATAAGGCTGAATTTAAAAGCAAGAGGCTTAAATTAAAACAAACATATCAATATACAGGTATGTACCGAACTCCAGAATGATATCATACAAACAAACAGCGAAATATACCTAATGCTGTCAAGGTTTAAACTGCTTTCTGAGGTTAAATCTTTGAATGATGCAAAGTTCTTTAATGCATCAAAGCTACTCTAAGTGTTCATATAGTTTAAAAAAAAATTGGAATAAAAAACGTAATCTTATAGTTTTAAGTAAATTCTATGGTGTAGGTGTTGTTATTTCTGTCAGAAATTAACTATTATTTTGATGCTTATAATGTTGTATTAATTTAATAGGTTTTTTTTTTATTTTTTTTTTGTCATCAGTTAAGCGGATCTTTATTCACAAAGGAGACATAAATCAATAACTTCTTTTGATGCATACAATAGGCCACCACGACTTTTTTGGTATGTTAAACTTTTGTCATTTGGCTCCCCACATAAACTCTTTATGCATGTACTGCGTTTAATTTTTTAGTAGAAAATACTACGAAGCCCGCTTTATATTCCACTACCTTTTTTCCGTAAGTAAGTATGTTTCGATCTCTAATATATATATTTTTTTAAATTTATTTATCTATATTATTATTTTCCTATAATAGCCAGAATAAACATTATGATGAAGTCGATATCAATATTTTGTTTTTGTATTGTCACAGCTCTAACTTTGTTGCAGTGTGGCCAATGTAATTAAATTAAAATTTCCTATTTTTGGGATAAGTGACGGGACGTAAATATAATATATTAGTGAAGTAGACCGATCATAAACATACAGTTTCATAGTATTAAGAATTTTTAATGCAATTAAGTTGAAAAAAATCTGTAAAAACAAAATAAGTTACAATTTATAAGTAGTGATCTATCATTAATTAAATAAGCATTTATAGTAAAAATACAGTTTTAACTTTATAGAACGTGAAATATAAATTGTAATTCAATGTTGGCTCATTCAACTTTAAAAGTTACGCAAAGTTGCAACTTGACGTTTTGGTGGCAACACTTTTTGATTAACAATATTTTTTCAGTTTTTTGCCAATTTTGTGCATTATTCAATAAAATAAAGACAAAATAATAGTTACAGATGAAAAGTAACGTTATCCTTTTGTACAATCGACGTTTCTGATCGCTTTTTACGTGAAAACACGCTGCAATTTGGCATTTTTTGCTCAGCCCCCCAACCGCCTAACTCTCTCGCTTTCGATCGCTTTGAAGGCGAGGCCCTCGCCTCGCTTTCTAATATAATATCGAAATACAATACCGAATAATATCGAAAGCTATAGCCTATAACTTTCGATATTGCTTTCATATTGCTTTCGAAATGACAAGATGACGCCTCCTCCTCGCCTCGCCTTCAAAGCGATCGAAAGCGAGAGTGTTAGGCGGTCGACCCCCAGGTCTTATCGCGTGCACCGTGATTTGCAAATGACGCTGGAACACGCTGGAACTAGTTTTATATAACGAGTATGATCGGCGGTCATACTCTTTTGGCAGAGGGGAACGCCTGACAGTGGCGTCTCCAGTTGGTTTAATGCTCTAAGACTCTGTACAGATATTAATGTGCGTGCGTATTCGTAGTCGTGCGCCGTTCTCACACCACATTGCACTGCCACGCGCCGCTCGCTCGCTATCAAGAAACTTGAAACTCGCTGTTTTGCGTCCGCGCTGCACCCCCTATGATTGACGCTTAAACAAGCCGACTATGAAGGTCTCACATTTTAGCTGCAATCCTCCGAGTGGACTGAAATTGTTGAATACCTTTCTGGTGCAGGTATTGTTCAATGGTTTTTCCAATAGTGATATATTTATGCTCGTGTTTTACTTATTACAATAACGTATTTTTGTACCTACTCGTAAAATATAATATCGTTTGATAGAGCACATGATTCACTTGCAAAAATTGTGTTGTTAAAAATTAACCCCTTAAATGAAAATTCAATATTGTGTTGTTGAAAACTAACCCCTTAAATGAAAATTCAATTATTTACACATTACCCTCATATTGTGCGGGACAGTTAATAACATCTCTGCTTATACTTCATGTCTATACTTACACCAACTTAGTTATCAAGAAAAATTGCTTGATAATGTAAACTTATTACGCTCAGCGGATGAACAGATTTATTAAACATTATTTAATATCAAAGCTCGTTTGATATCCCTGTTGGTCACAGAGTACTTACTGTATAACGGAGAGAAGACGAGCAAGAAACTCCAAATATTTTAAAATTAATTGTTATAAAACTCGAAAGAGGAACTTGATGGCGCAGCGGCTAGCGCGTTCGGCTTGCGATCTTGCCCACTAAGCAACTTTCGCAATGCCGGGTCGCCTGATGGCTCACCAATTAAAAAACATCTCGAGCTCCTTCATGCTTCGGAAGGCACGTTAAGCCGTTGGTCCCGGTTGTTGTCGTAAGATGGCAGTCGTTAAAACCCACCAACCCGCATTGGGCCAGCGTGGTGGGTTATATCCCTAATATCCCCACGTGCTACTGATCATGTGGGAGGCCTATGCCCAGCAGTGGGACGTTTATAGGCTAATGATGATGATATTATAAAACTAGAAACAAGATTCAGAAAAGAACTGACTTGTTCTAGGTTGGACTCAACCCGCAACTTTTCGCCATCCGTGCGACTGCTATACTAAGTAACGGGGCTTGAAATTATCAAGATAACACACCTTGATAATTTATCGGATAAATATCGCAATAAGTACCCTTTCGAACCCTGCCTATTAAGGAACCAAAACATTGGACTATTAAATATAGAAATAGAAATATTACATTTTATATTATATTTTCAAATGCTTATTAAAAATAGTCAGACATAAGTCTTTTTTCAAGTGCTATTATACCTATTCAGTTTCGATATTTGAATTAGGAATAACAATTTAAAATGATATAAAATTTATTACGAAAATACAATAGGTGGTATAACGTTTCGTCATAATTATTTCACCTCATGGTGAAATAATTATAATAAAGGAAAATATACGGAGCGCATGAGCGCTCCGTATATTTTCTTACGCACGTAGTTTCCGATTCTGTACTCACGATTCATGAATTTACACTGTCTGAGCACGAAAATTGGTTTGACATCAGGAAAAGCTCACGTCTGTAGATGATGTCTGCAGCTGTTCTGTGGTTTGTAATGCCAACAGTTAACAAACTGGAAAGTTGTTGTTATGCCCCGATGCCGATAGCAGTTGCAAGTTTGTTGAATCTATGAGAGCTACTTCCGTGAATCCGAGTAAAAAGCGCGAAGTTTTTGGCACTTGAATAGCAATATTAAGTAACTGTTAGCCTTCCTATCCAGATAATTTTGTAAAACTTTCAGGCTTGATGACTGATTTGAACAGGATTCATTTTAAGTCGCCTGCAATTAAGTATGATATTGATACTAAAATTCAAGAAACCAAACGGAATGAAGATTTTTGGAAAGACAACATTGAAGATGACAAAAATAAGTATCTTAAAAAAAAAGACGGCACCGCAGAGATATTTAAAAAAAAAATTTTAACCACCTTTGTGGTCTATTGGTTTAGAGTTTAGACCATCGGCATCGGTCTCAGGCCCAGAGGTCCCGGGTTCGATTCCCAGGGGGTACATGTGTTTGTGTAATCGACTTGTTTGTCCGCCTGGCTAGCTACCACCACTTTATCTAAATACTAGCTGATCCGGCGGACTTCGTACAGCATTTTTTTTATATAACCTATGCTACTCAGCGCTAGTGTAGCATTCTAATGGTGAAATAATTTTTTAAATGGGTCCAGTAGTTTTTGAGTTTATTCGTTGCAAACATACATACATACAAAAATACAAAGGTTTCCTCTTTATTATATTAGTATAGATGTCGCTAAAACATCAATGTTAGTTTCATTATGCCTAAGCAGTTAAGAAGTTGAGAAGTGCACTTCCACCTTCGTCCTTATCGTGACTTAACATCAGGTGAGATGAAGGCCAAGATCGTAAGGAATTAAAATAATAAGCTAGTACAGTCGTTCCCAACTGGTGGTCCACAGACCACAGATGGTCCGAGAGAGCATTGGTAATGGTCCGCGGGACAACATAATTAAATCTACAAAATATTTTTCAAAAAGGCAGTACAGTGTTATTTTTAATTCTTGCACTAAGTATCACCTACGCTATCTATTTGCTAATTCCTAGGTCCCAGGGTGGAACATGAAATGTTTCGCATCAGCATTTTTGGTAGCATGAAGTGTGTGAAGATAAACTGTCACTACTGAACTTACGCTACAATTACTTTTTAAGTTTTGAATA
Source organism: Eudonia mercurella (assembly GCA_963082485.1). Classification (NCBI taxonomy): domain Eukaryota; kingdom Metazoa; phylum Arthropoda; class Insecta; order Lepidoptera; family Crambidae; genus Eudonia; species Eudonia mercurella. The sequence continues at coordinate 4,654,455 of OY720022.1, forward strand.
AAGCTTAAACTTTCTTTTTAAATATACTTTATGTGGTGCCTGCTAACAAATAAATTAGGAAAAGGGTCCATGGTCGGAGAAAGGTTGGAAACCACTGGGCTAGTATATATCCAGGATACCTTATTCTAAGTAGTTTGCGTTAACCCCGTCAGAACCTTCGCTTATAGGGTGGGTGAGCACGCCTCATGGGAGTCCAATACAAATTAATTCAACTGCATGCGCACTCCCGGACCAACAACGACCAATCTAGACTGATATAGCATGTTTTGGAGTGTTATATCGCGTAAATAATGTCTGATAGTAGTAGGAATAAGCCTGTACATAGACTGTCCCACTGCTGGGCAAAGCTTCCATCATTGAAATCGATAGTTATCGCTACAATTGATGGATTTAGCTTAATCACCACGTTTGCCACATGCGGTTTGGTGGCAACAAACACGAACTATGCATGCACCCTAAAAAAAATTGACCGATGAACTGAGCCCTGGACCTTCAAATATTAGGCCGAGCACTTGGCCACCGAGGCGTTGTCTTACAAATGAATATTTACCTTAAACATAAGAAATTTCATAACAATCACCTTATTGAACATTGATGTTTGCCTGGATAACCGTGAGTAAAATTGTTTATTGTTTGTATTACGTATTAAATTCGTTACAAAGCTTTTTTTATTTACTATACTTCGATACTAAAGTACCGTGTTTCGAAAGGTAATTTAATTTAACCCGTTGGTCCCAGTTTTTTTTAAATTTAATTCTATTATGGACAACCTACAATTACACTGTTTACTTACTACTTAAAAGCTTAATATAATTTAACTACTAACAGTGCAACCAGCTGCGTTATCCACAAATTACTGACAAAATTTATCAACTACACAGTGAATGCCAGAATTGTAATACTGAATTTCTACACAAAGAAAAATAAAGAAAAACCTAGAACTATGATTTAGAATTTAACATTTAGTTTAATTTGAAGTCGGAAAATGAGTGTTGTGTACTAATAAGTTGTGATATTGTCTTATAAAATTTTTGATGATATGAGTGATGGTGAATTTTGAGTGTTAACTTACATAACTATTATATTAGGTTGGGGAAAAAGTTTCTTCGCATTTTTTAAGAAAATTCAAAACTTTTTTAATACTTATAGTTTATTTACATTAAACAAAATGGCACCTACATAAGGTGCCATTTTGTTCGATAACTTTTTGCCATCTTGTAAGTAGGGACATGATCCCATTGCTATAGAAATTTTGGGGCTTCTGATCAAAATACCGCGACAAGTGGTCTTGGCAGTCCTCTCGTGATGTTAACCTGACACTGCCTAAAGAATTCTGAAGAGACCGAAACAGGTGGAAATCTGAAGGTGCAAGGTCAGGACGATACGGCGGATACAGTAACACCTCCCAGCCAAACTATCTTAATTTTTGCTGAGTGGCTAAAGATTTGTGAGGCCTAGCGTTATCATGATGAAAATCCACACCTCTTCTGTTAATTAATTCCGGCCGCTTTTTCTCAACATCTTGCTCTTAATCTCATCAGTTGTTCGCAGTAGAGTTCAGAATCGATGGTCTTGCCTGGTGGTAACAGCTCATAATTAATAATGCCCTTCCAATCCAACCACACACACAGCATCACTTTGTTGCGAGTTAACCCGGGTTTCGCCGCAGTCTTTGAAGCCTGACGACCGGCCTTTGGCCACGACCTTTTTCGCATGTTCTTGTCGTACGTGATCCACTTTCATCTCTTCAGCTTATCAGCTTCTTCAAAAATAGTTCGGTTTCATTACGTCGTAATAAAGAATCACAAATGAGTACACGGTTCATTAGGTTTCTTTCAGTGAGCTCGTGAGGTACCCAAATATCGAGCTTCTTTGTGTACCCAGATTTTTTAAAATGCGCCAAAACTGTTTTGTGGTCAATTTCCAGTTCTTCAGCTACGTCGTAACTACTGATATGCCGATCTTGCTCCACTTTTTCAAAAATGGCATCCATTTTATCCGTGAAACGAGCGATGTGCATCTTTGACACCATAATTTCCGGATTGAAAACGCTTAAACCAAGTTTGTGCTACTCTCACAGACGGGTTCCCTATTTAATTACGAAAGCCGTTTTACCGATTATCATTTCAACGAAAACTATTAACCGATCACTCAATTGAACGATGCCTTATTTGTACGAAGCTTTAGTTTACCGATATGTAACGATTCACCGAAAAACCAATTACCAAAGTTCATTTCAGCGACCATACATACCTATAACCGACACATTATTTAACCGAAGTAACATTTTACCGAATTTTAAGTGTATGTATGTCAAATGTAATTTTTTTTATTAAATTGTTATAATTTGCTTAAATTATTCCTTATAAAAATAAATGGTAATGGTAAAAGGCATTTGATGTGTCCCACTTTTATTAATTTACTATAATGAGGATCAACGAGAGTTTAAGTTAAATATGTAGAATTCATCATCATCATCATCATCATCAACATCATTATCATCATCATCATCATCATCATCATCATCATCATCATCATCATCATCAGCTCATTTTATAGCCCCACTGCTGGGGCACGAGCCTTCCTTATGGATGGATAGGGAGAACGGGCCATAAACCACTACGCGGGCCCAGTGCGGATTGGTGGTTGTTAACGACTGCTAATGCAGCCGGGACCAACGGCTTTACGTGCTTTCCGAAGCACGGAGGAGCTCGAGATGAAAAATTATGGTCACCCATCCGATGACCGGCCTTTGCGAAAGTTGCCTAACCTCAGCACTCATAGACCGGGCGCTTTAACCACTGCGCCATCGAGCTCCTCTCGATGTAGAATTACAGTCACATAAAAACCAATTATTTCAGTGAAAGAATTATTGAAATTTGACCAAAAAATGACGAAGTTAGAGCGATTTTCATGCTGCATTCTCAAAAACGCACACCAATACTCGATTCACTGATGACGTCATCAGCCACGCTCGCACTCGCTCGGTAGTTGCCGCTTGCCGCCAGCCTCTGTATTTTTGTATGTTTGCAATGAATAAACTCAAAAACTACTGAACCGATTTTAAAAATTATTTCACCATTAGAACGCTACATTATCCCTGAGTAGGCTATATTTATGACTAGAAAAAAATATTTAATAATAAATAAATAGAAATACGATTTGTTTGTTTTGTTGTACGAAGTCCGCCGAGTCAGCTAGTCTATTATAAAAACATGACCAGTATGCAGTTCCTCTATTGAGATAATTCGCAACGGATATAGTGGGACAAACAATCCCAAATTATCCATCAATGGATATACGCAATGGATAGTGGAGATCTACCCGTGCATTCTACCACAGTTGCTTGCAGCGCGTTGACTCGTACGTAGTAAAAACACGTAAATGGATAATGTCGTTTTACAAATATCGTTTTGTGCCACGATGCAAAAATACAAGTGTTGCTACGCCGCCGGACAAATTGTTTTTTGTGTTCTAAAAGACCCAAAAGGATTTCTAAACTGTCGGAATACAACAATGCTTTTAACATTTTTGTTATGGCGCCGGTGTTAGATAAGATGGTGGTAGCTAGCCAGGCGGACTTAACAAGCCCAACCACCAAACAAATTAAGAACGCGCCGCTGGGAATCGAACCCGGGACATTGGGTCTAAGTCCAGAGGCTTAGCCACTAGACCACAGAGACGGTTAAATGATTATTATTTGTTTTTACTTAATCACACGGAACCGGCTGAACAGATTTAGATGAAATTTTGCACATAGATAGACCCGGATAGGACTATTTTTATTTACTTAAAAAATATTTAACTAATACGCTTATATGATAAATCAATAAATAAAAATACGTTTAACGATTACTATCCTATAGTATTAAATAATCAAGTATTATATATACGTTTATCGTTTACGGATTTCTTCAATAGATGTTCAACCATATGTCATATGCGTAAGGTTCAGGATCTGTTGAGGAAGTTTTGCAGTTTGTGGTGGTCTAGTGTGCAGTCTGTGTATGTTGGCAGTCGTGTGCATGAATGTGTAAGTTTAATTGTAATGTTTTATGTATATGTGTATATATATATATGTATATGTATAAATATGTTTATTTATTTTTGTTTGTAGGGTTTTGGTCGGTGGCTTAATTTATTCGTGAAAATGTAAGTTATTTAATGTAAATGTAAGTTATTTAAGACAGATTGTACACTGATTATTGAACACGAGCATAATATGTTGTCAAGTGCCTTTTGTTATTCTTAATGTGTACCTAGTTAGTGAATTAGTCATTGTTGTGGAATTCTCTAATTGGCTTAAGTATCTTGAAATAAGTAAGTTAAAATGTGTTTGTAAAAAAAGCTGTAGAATTTCCTAATAAATAAATAAAAAAATAAAAAACACAAACACAAAACATGAAACATATCAAAATATAAAACAAAAAAAAACAATTTTTTTTAACTTTAGGTAAGTAGGTAGGTACTTATTGATGTGTCTGCGAAAAATACAGCATCTTAGAACTTATTTAAAAAACTAAAGGCCAGGCGGACTTAACAAGCCCTACCATCAACCAAACCGAGTAGGTACACTAAGATGTACCTCCCGCTGGGAATCGAACCCGGGACCGCTGGGTGTAAGACCGGTGGCTTAGCCACTAGACCACAGAAGCGGTTAAAATTTAAATAAAAGCTTGTTTTAAAAACTTTTTCACTTTTAACTTTTTAACATGTAAGTACCTACAGTCTAGGAGTTCCTCTGACCTCCTTTCAGTTTCATCATCAGATCTTGGGTACCACACAAGGTTAGTTTTTATCAAGACAAATAAAATAAGCACAAACACGGCGGGGTTATCTTGTTTCATTGCAGAGTTCCTATTTAGCTCAGTAAGTGAAATGTGAATTTCTTATGTATATATAAAAATGAATCCCTATTTCCCTTAGTAACGGCATCACACGTGAACGTCTGGACCGATTTTGCTAATTCTTTTTTGTTGTATTTGTTATTGTCAGGAGAAGGACCCAGAAGAAAAAATTAAGAAAATAGCGCGGAAATTTAAGAATACTTAACCACCATATTAAATTATTTCTAATGTAACCTTTTTTGACAATTTAAACTTTTTTAATGTAACTTTATGGCGTTTGACATAACATTGACAGAATGCGTGCTGTAAATATTGTCAAAGAAACGATAAACAGACGATTCGGTCGGAGTTATTATTATATTGATAAAATAAATAAATAATTTATTTATTATATCTTACGAAGAGGATGTAAAAAATTAATTTCTTAGTGCACATCACGGTTATTTCAGAGCTATCACGCTCAATATTAAAAGTTCAATTTAGGAGTTTTGGTAAGTTTGGTTAGACTAAGATACACGTTACTAATATAACACGTGGTATACTTGGCTATAAAGAAGAATACAATAGTTTTCTATAATTTACAGTTGAATTTCGGTTTAAAAATGCCAGCAATTAGATGTACAAACTTAAGTCGCAGAACTTGCAATGCTGCAAGTCAAAGATATACAAGAGCAAGTCAAACTGACGAGCAACGCGAAGCGCGTAATGAAGTTGAACGGAATCGATGGAATCGAAATCAACAACATAGAAATGTTGCCCCTATCGAGCTGCATTCAATTATAACGTGGAAATCGATTACAGTTCACAGCAAATCGTTGAAAGTCGATCAGCGTTGTGCACACAACAATTCGGTGAAACGACAAATTATATGACGCCTGTTCCCGTGTCGGAATACTAACAAAACTATTTATATACGCGCCAGAAAAAAAACATTTTTATCAATTATCATCATCATGATAGGACGGTCCATAAACCACCACGCGGGCCCAGTGCGGATTGGTGGTTGTTAACGACTGCTAATGCAGCCGGGACCAACGGCTTTGCGTGCCTTTCTGAAACACGGAGAAGCATGAGATGATACATTTTTGGTCACCCATCCGATGACCGGCCTTTGCGAAATTTGCTTAACCTCAGCACTCGCAGACCGGGTGCGTTAACCACTGCGCCATCGAGCTCCCCCATCGAACTCCATCCATAGCTTCGATCATTTATTAATTATACCAATTCGAAATCAATATTCATAGTTAAGACAGGACAACGTCTGTCGGGTCCGCTAGTAAGCAAAATAAAATTCTATAACTTCAGTTCCTATGACCACCTTCCGACTACATCATCGGACCAGTTCCATGATGCCATATTATTGAATTGCTATCGAAGTTACGTAGATTTACCAAGTTTCATTTCGATCGGCCCTCGGGAAGTGATCCAAATCTTCCTTGCAAGACTTGAACCGTACATACGGTGGCACGAGTCCGCACGACTTGTGTACTGTGACGTCATCGTGAGTAAGCAAGCAGGCGCGCGCGTTTCAAAATAACCGTTCGGAAAACATTAATAACTTCATTTCTTGACGGATTTTTATAACTTAAAAAATAAAATGCTTAGTAGTTGATTGCACATACGATGTGTATAGTAAAAATCAGATTTGCTATTATGTGATTGATCCTCATAAACGTTTTAGTAGCAGAGCTTTTGACCTAAAAAAGGAAAGTACAGCCTGTATACTGTCCTACTGCAGGGTAAAAGCCTCCATCTTTGAAATCAAGTCTTCGCTACAATTGATGGGCAATACCCATCGTGCTTAATCACTGCCCTTGCCAAATGCGGGTTAGTGTAGTTTTTTTTTTTTTATACGTAGCACGGCAAATGACTCCAATTCACCTGATGTTAAGTGAAAAAAAAAAACAAAAAAAAAAAACTACCCCAGATTTCATAGTCTGGATATAACTTCATATCGACAAATTCGAAACGCACTTTGTCCGACATGGGAATTGAAACAGGGACCTCCGGATATCGGGCCAAGCACAGGCGTTGACATACATACTCTTAAAATTCAGTGAAATTTTACATCATCGGTTAAATAATGTGTTGGTTATATGTATGGTCGCTGAAATGAACTTCGGTAATTGGTTTTTCGGTGAATCGTTACATCGGTAAATTAAAGCTTCGTACAAATATGGCATCGTTCAATTGAGTGATCGGTTAATAACTTTCGTTGAAATGATAATCGGTTAAACGACTTTCGGAATTACATAGGGAACCCTTCACAGACACTGCACTAGATCCATAAACATCACAAATAATTTTCGCGGCTTGCGTTGCATTTTTACCTTTTTTGTAGTAACATTTTAAAATGTATCGAATTTCTTCATTAGATTCGCTCATATTGACAGTAAGAAAAACAAATGAAAATCACACATTTTCCTAATTTGAATTTGGAATTATCTTCTTTAAAATTTTAACTTTTAATGATTCCAAAACCAGCCAGATACAAATAGTGTAGCTAAAGAGATTTTATTACAAGTTCATACATACTATATGCTCTATGACAGTCTACCAGCATTTTTTTTTAAATTTAATTTATATCCCGATTTCCCTTAATATAGTAAGAGGACATTATTGTGCTAGGGAAATAGGTTAGGTATATAATACCTCTTATTCTAACTTAAACCTATGTACCTCTAAATAAAATAATACTTTAATTATTTTTTTTAAACAATATAAGTACGTTTCTTACACACTACCTATACATTTACTAACACTACGATCTTTCCAACATTTGTGTTGTGTTATAACATCTCTATACTTATTGTTTCGAGTAATATGAATTTACATTGCTTGCGTCAACTTTCTGGTCCAAACTTTTCTGTAGCCCGTCCCGTGCTTCAACCTGTCACTGATTGAACAGTCGCATAATAGGTGAGGGATCTCGTTGCAGTCAACCCGCATTGGGCCCGCCTGATGGGTTATTGCCCGATATTAGGTCTGATCTGTTTGTGTTGATAACGGTTAATCTATAGATCTTAATAGGACGACGTGTGCTTATAAACATAGTACTACTAGATATATTCAATTTACACTGCACGTTCAACTGCGGCGCCGGCGGCGGCGGCGGCCTCGTCAATGCGGCCCGCAGGAAATGTAGTGACATGTTTTGAAGTGCACTACACCAACATAATTTGCGCTGTGATAACTATATCACGATATAATCGTGTTAGCTCCCGTGCCTAGTGGCACGGGAGCTAACACAATTACCTGCCTTCCGACCTCGTAATAATATTGAGCAGCATACGAGCATGCCCATGTTTCACATAACTACTTACCTTAATGTTTTCCGGTCCACTCTGCCACCTCACAAACCGATGTTTCCTTCTGATTTAATCAAGGATTTTTTGATGATAGGAAGATTTAAGATTTTCTTTTTAAATATGGTGTTATTTCTGGGTTATTGAGCTACTAGCAATATAAGTAGTAGGTCATAATATCGCTGAAAATAGCAAACGGCATAAATACGCAAACCTGGATCGAAATTATTTATTTGAATAATCTGAATCGAAAAATTGGAAACACTTTGGCCGACCTGGGAATTGAACCCAGGATATCGAGCTGAGTGTAGTCGCACTCGGCCACCAATAATAATGTGAACTTTATAAAATACTCGCCGTTTGACTGCGATTTCGTCCGCGGATCTGTCAAAATAAAATATAGCCTATGTTAACTCTGATGTCCATTCTAAATACTGGTGAAAGAATCGGATGAGTAGTTTCGGCGATTGCCTACTACATCTAAATAAACGTACAGAGCTCGATGGCGCAGTGGTTAACGTGCCCGGTCTGCGAGTGCTGGGGTTAAGCAACTTTCGCAAGGGTCGGTCATCGGATGGAGGACCAAAAATGTATCATCTCGAGCTCCTCCGTGCTTCGGAAGGCACGTAAAGCCGTTGGTCCCGGCTGCATTAGCAGTCGTTAACAACCACCAATCCGCACCGGGCCCGCGAGGTGGTTTATGGCCTGTTCTCCCCATCCATCCATAGGGAAGGCTCGTGCCCCAGCAGTGGGGACATAAAATGAGCTGATGATGATGATGATGATGAAGATGAATAGCAAACTATTGGTTGACAAATTTAATTGGCTGTTTTAAAAATAATAATTGGTGGTTCAAATGTAAAAGATACTTGTACAAAGGTATGAAAAAATAGCATAGGAGAGTCCTAAATGCTAGCCTTGAGGTTAGCGCTGATCTTCCGTCGGAGCCGGTTTAGGTGATGCTAACCGGCTCCGACGGAATACTACACATTAGAGACTACTGACATAAAAACATCCACATTTTAATAGAGAACATGTTAAGAATATAATGTATCGGCCTGATACAATCATACAGGTTATTAAATCCTAGCCACACCACACTGCTGAACCAAAAGATACAGTCAGCGTAAAACTTAGAGCACCCGATTAAAATATAAAAACAGTATGCGAGTTACGAATTCATTACGAGACAACTAATATCTTAGTTTCGTGTTGTTTCATTTTAGAATTAAGAATAGCTTTTCATTCGCTGTTGAGAAATGTATGTAAGGTTTCAGCAAATTTACTAAGAACCTTATGAAAATCAAGTCACCGCCCGCCGCCGCCCGGTCGGTTTTGGCCTTGAACTTATGTATTATTCGTAACACGCTAAATGCACAGCAAGTGAAACCATTTATTTCCCCAACAAATTATACTTACTACCAACTTATCTAATATACCTAGGTACTTGCTTTCAATTTTGTTTGATGTTATAGATCTGTTGAGCAAAAAAACATCCTTTTCTCGAAGAAGTTCAGGCCATTTTTGACCCCTTATAACTTCGTTGTTGATAAAACTAGAAGCCTGAATTTTCAGTAACCAAACAGGCATTGTATAAATACGGTATATTTCAAATTTCATTAAATTTGAACCAGTAGTTTAAAACTAGTCAAAGTTTCTTAATTTTGTTACTGGCTGACCGATCATCAAAACTCTAAGGCACTTCTAGCAGACATAGAAGCTTCAAATTTAGAATACAATGAGTGTTAAGTGTATAAATCAAGGAAAAACTAAAATATTTTGCAATTTCGGTCCAGTTTTCTAGATACAACTGCATAAATAACTTTGTAATCCCATGTAAATGTATAGGATTACAAAGTAATATTTGCAGTTAACACATCAGTGTATTTGTATGTATAATATAATGGAATAATAGGTGTAGATAGGTACCTAGATGGTACCGGAAAGGAAAAAAGTAGGACTATCTACAAAAAGAAATGATACACCATTAAAAACAAACTTGTAAAAAACCCAAGTCTCGTAACTCTACCTCTACCGTAAAAAGTTGTGAGATCCATGTAATACCATGTTCTCAATATTAAAAATCTTTTATGTTTTAAATAAATAGATTGACTTGGCAATCGCACTAAACAATCTAATTTAATATAATAAATGTATTACTTGTGAGATACATTGTGTTTTCATGCGATGGCCATTAAAAATATCTCTAATACAAGTGAAAGTGACTTAGAACTGCTAATGGAATTATCAGACTGGTCTCAATTGATATTTCATAAATTTCTTTTCAGCGGAAAAATCACAAACATAAACCTCAAAGAAAGCAATCATTTATACAAATGTCAAGTGTCAATGTCAAATATCAAGAAGACAGACGCGCCAAGACACGCGGCTGACTTGCGTTTCGTTTCAAGTGACTAAAATTTGCACGAAAACCTAAAATAATAAATATATTAATAGTTCACATAATTTTGGCTCCAATTAGCCAAAACATACTATTTTACTTTAGATTTAGTTATATTCAATAATGTTTTTAATTAATTTTTGCGAAAAAATACAACGTGCATCGATATTTTTTTTGGATACATTGTAGTAATGGGACGCACAAGAGCGCCGGATAGCGAGCTCTGTCTATCGATTTCGATGATAGATAGCCCTTACTGATGTTTTTGGGACGTAATTCGAAGATAGATAGGAATATACTATTTTCCATCGATAGAAATCTATCAATACTGAAGATAAGACTGTAGACCTCAATGGTTGTACCGTGCAAGTTGAATTTTCGAATGATATTGATGCGTGAAGCCATCAATTTTCACACAGGCATTTTAAACTATGACGTCACAATTGTGTTCCGTCAATTTAGTGTTTATATACTCTTTTTAGGTTAGAGAAATTCATGCTTAGTAGGTAATCATATAAAAATAATGTTTTAAAGAACTGTTCCGTTTATACATTATACGTTTAAGATTATTATTATATTAGTTTTATACGTTTAATGTTCTGGAATTCATTATTGTTGTTGTCAACTCCCTATTGTTCATGATGCCAGTAATCTTAGATTATATACACGTCATACATTCTGGAGTTTGAAGTATCAAGTGGAGTTCGAGATCATAAATAGAAAAGGTTAGGTGACTCATTTTGTATAATCCACTTACCTACAGGTTTCTAACAACTGCCTGTATATTATTCAGTGCAACTGCTAACCTTTTCGATAGTACAACTCCCAACAATAAACTTTTGCAAACTAACGATGTTGTTATCGAATAGTTTATGGAAATACAACTCTTCTTTATAATGTATGGAGAAAATTTGTTGAACTCTACGTAACTTTAAGATACTTTTAATGATTGATCTCCAAGTAATATGATTATAAAGTTGTTTGCGTAATAAGTATTTCTTACAGTCATGATTTTATAACGAGTAAGCGTAGATTATTTCACCGACGGTATATTTTTGATAATGGCCAAGCCAGGCAAGAACCACATGGTATCGCTTTAATCTATATACAGGGTATTTAGAGTCTTGTATCTATTAAAATATGTACATACATGTGTAATAATGAATAAATAAGTGCTAATTGACGGTTAATATTAATATTCCTTAGTGGCGTGGCTACCCGCGTGACGTTTTCCACCTAAGGCCTTATTATTGTTACCATTACATGAGATGAAGGTTAACCGTTTACCCGTTGTAGTATTTAAGTATACTTGAATATGTAAAATTTGCACCTCCTCTTATGTTGCTAAAGTGCTTGCTACGTACTAAAACGTAAAATTTTTTTTAATTAGAGATTTAATTGTTTAGCAATCTGTGTATATAAAACATATTTCGTAAACTACCCACATCCATGAAATAGTGCATACCTACTCGTATAACTTTCAGTTCATTCTCCATCACTGTAAAACAAGTAATTTTTGATTTTGTATTGTGTTCTCTCTTACAGCTTCACCACAGGCTTCGCTGGTGGCTTAATCGGATTAATTATTAATGGCAGCATTTCAGCATAATTATAATTGACATGAATACTGAATACGTAAGCCTTTTCAGTCAAAGGTTTGAGAGAAACCTAATGAAAAATCCACTTGCGTACTGTGCAGTCGTCATCATCATCATCAGCTTATTTTACGACTGCTAATGCAGCCGGGACCAACGGCTTTACGTGCCTTCCGAAACACGGAGGAGCTCGAGATGATACATTTTTGGTCATCCATCCAATGACCGGCCTTTGCGAAGGTTGCTTTACCTCAGCACTTACAGACCGGGCGCGTTAACCACTGCGCCATCGAGCTCCTCGTGCTCCAGTGCAGTCGAAACAAACCATTAGGGCTGAACTGCGCTGCCGACAGCTCCGAGGCTTAGTGGTTTTCAGTACTTTCGTTCGCCATCAAAGTTATCCATTCATATTAGGCGTGCCTGCCAGCTATATTCACTGTGTTCTGTGTGCTCAGCTAAGAGCAGTCGCGTGATATTTTTTTATCGAGAAAGCGTCTACATTTTAACCGACGTGGGGGAATGAATATTGATATTAAACCAGTGCACGAGTCTGCATCGATAAAATTCTATAGAATTCCTAAAGCTAGTGATATTGCGTTGGCTAAAGTTGACTTTCACACCTGCATTAATATGGCTTTTTTGAGAGTTTGCTATTGGCCGCCGCTGGCTTTTACAGCGTAACCGGACATTTTGGGGGCGAGAATCTTTAAGGGTTCTTCTAGCCATGTGATCGTAACACTGTCAGTGTTTCTAGAGAGCATAGCATCACGTCACGCAAGGGTGGGTTGAAGCGCCCAGGCACATGTCTGTACCTGGTATAGAGCGCGTGTGAACCAGGTCTTCATACTCTTGTTCTATGAGTACGGTGTCTTGAGCTTATGCTAGTGTGCAAGTTTAGTGTACCATGTGAATGTGTAGTGGCATTTTAGCGATCGGGAGGAACTTAGAAGATGTAACTTCGTAATTTAAGGCCAAAGTTTTATAAAGAGAGAGAGAGAGAAACGCCAAGGTCCTGCATATTGAGTTTTTCTGTATTTTTTTGGATCACATCCTTGGTTTTGCCTTATCTCACTACGTATCCGCAAACGACAGATGTGACTAGCTCTGTACTATTTTAGATTTGCAATAATTGAGAAAAAGTTCTTACTCTTTAGTGACTCTCCTCCCAGTTCTCGCCTCCCAGTCCAGCTTCAAGCTTCATATCGCGAGAGTTGTTCTGGACCATGAACAGCAAACTTCGAATTCCATCCCGTGGCCCACCAATGAGGAGAACAACCGTATAGTTTGGGCACTCACCAGATTCCCATGGGGGCTCGTGCAATGTGGCTACGGGGTTCCCCACCCCACAGTCACGCAAGCTTCAGAGGTGTACGGCAAATAGCCGCCTCTTTCTACCGAGTCGCCTGCGACAGATAAGGTCCGCATTGACATACTCCTCGCGGTCCCTCTCCGCGGCCTCCTTTAGCGAAATAACCGCTTTACTGAATACGGCATAGCTCTATTGACCTGTCACAGTCCAGCATGTTTTTTACCACACAAAACGGGCAGTGAGAGATCCCCTCAATGACCGCCATCAGACTATGGCGCTGGGCAGACCAATTACCAATCCACTCCTCACAGGTGTGCGTCTCACTGAGACAGGACGGCTGTGGAGCTGAGCAGGACACTAATCCTGTGCACTCTGTCCGGTAGCACTCTAGCTTTGTTTCCCGTCTCGCCACTCGGTGAAGGCATGTGAAGGTAACGTCCAAAGCATCCTTGCCCGGGCAACATCTGCACGAACTGAAAAGAGTGTCCCGTATCGCCGCTCCACCCATCTCCCCAGTTCTGGCTCGATGACCCGGCATAACTGGGAGCTGAACGTAGGGACAGACAAGCCTTACCACCAAACAAACCGAATACATAAGCCACCCCCCGCTGGTAATCGAACCCGGGACCTCTGGATTTGAAACAGCTGGTTTTAACCACTAGACTACAGAGGTGGTTAAGTACATGCCAAGATCGGGATATAACCCACCACGCTGGCCCAATGCGACTTTCTTTTTTACGCTACCCACCAGGACCAACTTCCGAAGCACGGAGGAGCTCTGACCCAGTTTAAGAAAGTAGCAGTACATACAGTATAGTAGTACATATGTGTAATTATTAAAATGAAATAAACGAACCTTCTAAATCAACAAAACTTTTTAGACGCTTATAATTGCGCGCATGGAAGAGTGTGAGATTTGGTATAGTTCAAGTTTATACGGAGGAGTACAGAGATAAAACTTATGTATAAAGTGTAACATTACATTTTATATTTTATATGAATTACGACTAATAAGCACAAAAGCAGCTTTCAAACCACTCTAAAGTCTTCAAACGAATGACATAAATACGACGATGTTTTAAAAGCAATTTGTCTCTACGTTAAATCGAGTTTTAAGAATACAGCTCTGTCTATTGCTTTTAGTATCGACTTATATGATCTATAACCTCAATGTTACTAATGTTTTTACTGTGTCGATATACGTCACTGATAAATGTTAGAAAGGTTGTAAACGAGCAGACGAACCTCCTATAAATAGTACCTACTTAACGCCTTGTTAACATTCGCAGCAGAATATTTTATGACTGTGAGATCAATACCACCTAGAGGTGTCAAGCAGGAGTAACTACGATAATAAATACATATATAGGTACAACTTTCTTTGAAGTAATGGCGCCACCCTAATTTCCAAAAGTCTCAGTAACATTCTGTGATAAGGGCGTATCAGTAATATAGTAATATTTTAAGTGTAATGTAGTCTTGCGAAATAATAATGCTCTAGGAATTTCGTAATCTGCTACTTTGATCACAGATTAAGTAACAGTTCTTTGGTGCTCATCACCTTGTCATAAGAGTCGATGAAGAATAATTTTACAACACTCGTACACAACACCCTTTTACCACCCGCCAAACATACTTTATATTAAGATTTATATTTAATACGATTATGTCACAAAACACAGAAATATGTTCTTGTTTTGATTGATTGATTTTAATCATAATGCGCATATAAAAATGGACTGAGAGTAAATAAATAATTAAATATTATTATTTAATTACGGCCGTAGACATTTTATTTTTTAAATTTACAAAGTTATTTTTGAAAACGAGATAAGCCAGTATGTAAAAGTGGTACATTATTCTAGTTTCATATTTCATAATACAACTACTTAGTTTACTTGGAGGTTCTATTCGGTTTGTTCGTCCATCATAGGTTAGATACGAGGGGAGGTCAATAAGTTCGCGGAATGAGAGAGAAGGAGGTTGAAATTAAACACCAAATTATTTTTCCTTTTAAATATATTCTCCTTTAACCCTAATACATTTTTCGGATCTCTCAAATAGCTTGTTTATACCATCGAAAAAAAATGATTTGTCTTTGGTGTCAAAATAGGCCGAAATTGCCGACTTGACTTCTTCATCGTCGTCAAATTTCTTTCCACGCAGCTCTTTCTTCATTTTTGGAAATAAATAATAGTCACTGGGGGCCAAGTCTGGACTGTATGGTGGGTGGTTTAATTGTTCAAAGCCGCATCGGTGAATAGCAGCCGTCGCAACATGGCACGTGTGGACGGGTGCATTGTCGTGCAAAAGGAGCACACCTTTTGACAGTTTTCCTCTTCTTTTTTCCTTAATGGCTTCTTTCAATCTTTCCAGTAAAGAAGCGTAGTACTGTCCCGTTATAGTCGCACCACGTTCTTTATAATCGATCAGTAAAATACCTTCTGTATCCCAAAAGATAGTCGCCATGATCTTTCCGGCCGATTGTGACACTTTGAACTTCTTTGGAGGAGGTGTGCCTTTTTTATGCCACTGCATCGACTCTTGCTTCGACTCAGGTTCATAGTGGTGAACCCAGGTTTCATCTCCAGTAACAATCCGGGCCATAACTTCTTCCTTTCTCTCTCCACAGAGCCCCAGAAACTGGTGAGAGCACTCGACACGCTCGCGTTTTTGAAGTGGCGTGAGCATTCTCGGAACCCATCTTGCACTGACTTTAGTCATCCCAAGA
This sequence comes from Eudonia mercurella, assembly GCA_963082485.1. Taxonomy (NCBI): domain Eukaryota; kingdom Metazoa; phylum Arthropoda; class Insecta; order Lepidoptera; family Crambidae; genus Eudonia; species Eudonia mercurella. Next base: position 4,670,643 of record OY720022.1, read on the forward strand.
TGATGATGTAGGATATTTAAAATACTTGATTCGGATACTCCAACCATTGCTGCAAGTTGCTTCTTCTTCAGTCGGGCATCTTCCAATACAAGTTTTTCTACTTTTTCGACGATTTCCGGTGTGGTGGCCTCAATTGGCCGTCCGGAGCGGGGGTCGTCTTCAATGGACTCCCTTCCTTGTTTGAAAAGACCATGCCACTTGTAAACCATGGTTTTACCAGGGGCAGAGTCGGCGTAAACCGCTAACAGCTCTTGAAAAATCGTCTGAGCGGATTTTCCTTGCTTGGTAAGGAACTTAATAACGGCACGGTGTTCAATTTTCTCCATACTGGCTGACTTCTTCCCGATTTAGTTGTTTGCAGGTCGATAACTCAAAAGTTAATGACCCGATTAGGTTCAAACTTGGTATATATACTCTTAATGAGGTGCTTAACTGGTGCCTACCTGGACGAGTAAATTTATCCCCACTCCATTCCGCGAACTTATTGACCTCCCCTCGTAGATGGGAAAAATAAAGTTATAGTTCAGTTAGCACTTACGTAATTAACATTGGTTTTTCCTTGTAAGTACTATTTTCTTGCACATTAGGCATCAATAGTGTAAAATAACTTATTGTTCATAAATACTGCCACCTGAGTTTATAAGATATTCAAAGTAAGTTTGTTGGTTCTCCTCTCAAGCGTATCTCTCACATATGTAACTTGAAGGAAGTTAATACAAACTTCCATTGTACAATTCTGTAAGTTCGTTGAGAAGAATTCGTTCGAGTTGCTATTTTGCAAGTTAAGCAACTTTCATAATAATATGTCACAGGATGTTGAAGGATGATGAATTTCGAGCTTCTCCGTTCTTGAGAGAAGGCCCACGCCCAGCAGTGGGACGTTCTACAGGATGATGATATGCATACAGTATCGTAGTGGTACCAAAGTTCTACACAGTTTTCATCGTTAAAAGGAAAAAATAGAATTTCATTGAAATTCCACTGGATGTCAGCTCGGAACCAGGTGGTCTATATTCATTTGTCGCCAAGTCACAAATTAGTCGCTGACCCCTTTTTCTAGAAATAAAAGGCTAAACAGTAATGTTTTGATATGTTTCAACCCGGACCTTAATTAGTAGCGCCGGCAATTTAATCGTGTAGACTAAAGTTGGAACCACTCTTAGCTTAATTGAAACATCCCCCTAGCAAGAGTTAATTGTAAATAAAGGTTATTTCAAAACGTGGATGTGAGTAGGAACCTTTTAAGTGTAATGTAAGTTCAAAAAGATTTTGTTGTATGAAATATTGTCGTCATTCACAAAGTTAGGAAACAGTAATTTGATTTGGCAGATCTTACCGGTTCTACGGGTAGATAAGCAAGATATTGCAAATATTTACAATATAATAGACAGGTATACTGAATAACTCTAAAGTGATACTATAACTTCATGTTTTAATTTGAAATTAAGGCGTGTTTTAGACCATTATATAATTCTCTCAATTTCATAATCTCTTATTTATGATACCTATTTAGGTATTTTATACTCGTATTAGCGCTGTTTGTATTTATTTAAAAAATCATATCGCTTCTCATGTCAATATATTTTACTATCTTAATCGTAGTAACCATTTTAATTTTTTTTTGTAGTCGGATAAATGTCTTAGCTTATATTGCTTTGTGTTTATTATCAAATTTAATTTAAAAAATAGCTATTATCAAACCAGAATAACTGTAGGTACGAATTCATAATTTTAGAATATATTTTCCCATTTAATAAGGAGCCACCATTGGTAAATGGCGTCTGGCATCCACCGGTTCCGATGTCTTTCTAGAACTAATTGACTACAAAGTCAAAGACTCGGCCCGGTGTCTGTAGACGACATTGCATCCCCTCTGAACTTTATCGAGATATAACGATCCTTCGAATAAGATAGCGCTTAGCGGGTTTGAATTTATTAACATAAATAGTTATAACCATAGATCGGGACAGGTAGTTTTTTTCACATACCTTTACAATGTTAGTATAGCATAGATATAAAGCAAGCCTAGTTATTACCGAAAGGGGTTGAGTAATTTTGTATGGAGAGGAAGGTTTTAATAAGAAGGACATAAAATATACTTCAGCATAAAAATAAACGCAAAGTCGGAAACCTCATAGTTTGTGAAAAGTTGCTCATATAAAATATGAAAATGTATGAAAAAAAACTTTGCTTGTCGCGCCTCTATTTTTATTTTATTTGAAAGAACTTGTCAAGACATAAAACAAATACCATAGTATATGACAACATTTCCCAGTATTGGGCAGTTTTTGTGATATCGACTCTTGTTTGCTTTCCGTAAACCTGTTTATGTGTAAATGTGGAATTGGAATTTCAGTATATTTTCATTTAGTTTTTTAAAGAATCAAGATACCTAGTTAGAAAAGGACAAAGGAGCAGATTATGTTACAAGAGCAACGTACATACTGAATATTTTTCTTTTTTATATAAGAAATAGCTCAAAATCTGCCCATGATAGACTTAGTCTGTTTAATAATTTTTTGCTTATTAAGGTAAGATCTTTAAAACATGAAATATTTTTTTTGAAGCGACATCGCCAAACAATCCCCCAAATTACTCATACTTACTTACCCCTTTGAATGAAACAATGTTAAATATTTTTAGAAAAAATCTCCTGTAATGATCACAATGATTTATGTGTTTATACAAGTTTAATACAAACAAAACCTATAAGTAAGTGATATAAACATCGACACTTTTTCAAAACGTTTGTTACCTGTAAATTTTTTTTACTAGGATAGATTTATTTGGCCCCATAGTAAAAGTTGACATGGATGATTAGAACTAACCTTTGGCATAGGTTTCAGTTAAGCACAACAGGTTTAATTTTTTTGGGCCAGCGGTCAACGGTCCTTTTTCGTGCTACAAATAAAAGTTACAGATAAGAGATTCACATATGACTATGAACTCATAGGAGCCAGATAGATCTTTAATACGAAAATTGTACCTGTGTTTATTAATTTATGTGTTCGGTTTTAAAGTTGTTAATTTGTTTTATAATTTTATTGTGTTATGATGATCACGCCTTGAGGTTGCTGTTAGTGCAGCAGATATTTGACATTAAAATACATACCTAAATAATAAATAACCTGCTATATTATTTATTAACAAATATTATTTTATACCGTGCATAACTTAATAAACGATAATCTTATTCTTCTTCATGTGCCATCTCTTATCGGAGGTCGGCTATCATTAAAATATATAGCTGAATTGTGGCCGACGTTTATCGTCTATTTTATATTGGTTCATGCCAGTTTTTTAACCAAAGTTTTGTTATGATCGTTCACTTTGTCTATTTGTGATTGGCTTAAAATCTCAAAAACTGCACTTAGCACATTTTGGGTTGACAACGACGTTATACCTACTGCTCTTATGTTAACCAGTATAGCGTAATTGTCACGAGGAGGGTTACAACTGTTACGTTCAACTATTGCGTAGTTATTTTTAGCACCTATTGTCTTGAGCTGAGTCGCGTGCGAATTTTTATTCTCAAACGCATTGTTTTTTATGTTGCCTTTGCGCTTTGTTTGTATAGATATTGAAAGTTGCCGCGGCGATTATCGTGTTGGTTCTTTCTGCGAAGTTTCATTTTCTATGTGTTTGCTTCATGACTTGTTATGTCACCCTTTTCTAAGTTAACTATTGCATGCTGTTTACCCTTTCGCTAATCTCGTCCGTGTGCTTTTATTTAATCTGAGTAAAGGCACAAATAAATAAATAAATAAATAATAAATTTATATAAAACACTTGTTACAACAGGTATTAAGATACTTCATACTTATTCTAGGATATGAACATTAATACGTGCAGCTAGTACTTAAACTGGGAAAACCCGTGCTATAAGTACTAGCTCCTTCCTGTGATACTATTAAACTAAGTAGATATAACTATAATAGCGTACATAAATAAAATCCAAAGAATTAAAATTTTAAAAACAAATCAAAAAGTACACTTTTAACATCCATACTTTGGGTCTATTAATTATAATATAAGTAAAATGTATGTATGTGTGTAATTATGTTTTGAAAATAAAATAACGAGACTGCAGAAGGTAAGCTTCAAACCTCTCACGGATGCGGAATCAAGCAACAGCTGCGCTCGGATGTGTGCGTTACCCTAGCGGGTTACCATATTTAGTCTCCTTATTTTGTGGTAATATCCTAATTACTGCAGAGAAATGCGATAAATAGGTGCTTGGTCTTGAATCTCTAATTCCAGAATTTGTATTTCATTGTGTTGTTGTGGGGACGGCTAAAATTGGATCCAAATAAGATTTTTTTTTTATATTTTATATTATCGGTTTTTTATATATTAACGGGTAAGCACAGTGCCTTGATCTCACTTGATGTTAAGTGATGATAAGGCTATGATGGAAGCGCACGTCACCCGGGATCCTCAACTAGTGAGGCACTGGCTATCTTATCTCTAGCTGCCGGAACACAACAATGCAAAAAACATCGATCTTATGGCGACATAATATTTAGATAAGATGGTGGTAGCTAGCCAGGCGGACAAACAAGCCCTACCACCAACCAAACCGAGTACACAAATATGTACCCCCCGCTGGGAATCAAACCCGGGACCTCTGGGTCTAAACCGGTAGTCTTAGCCACTAGACCACAGAGGCGGTTAAGGATCTTAAAGTAAAATACTCAAATAGTACCTAGTATTCAATATATTATGCTTATTCTAAATTGTATTAAGTATGTTTTATTCGTCTAACATATTTGTTGAACTGCACATCATAATAGTTATTTGTTATACAAGAGTGCAAAGTTGCTTTTTAACCGCGTGCTCAATTTTGATGACCGAGCAAGCGAAGGATTCTAAAATTGAATCACGAGCGCAGCGAGTGATTCAAAAATTAGAATCCTGAGCGTTAGCGAGGGAATCAAAAGAGCACAAGGTGAAAAATCTTTGCACTCGAGTGCAACACGTAACTTTTCATCCCACCTTAGCGAGGAAATGACTAAATGCAAAAAAAAAACATTTACAATCACAAGATACTTTTATTTCAGTTTAGGTATTAACTACTACATTATGATAGGTAGGTAAGTAATTATAACAAATAATACTTAGGTATAATTAAGAAGAATTTAAAGTAACATTGCTACAGTTACTTAAGTTGAGTGTAAATTTTTTTGTTAGGTACTGTAATGTTGGTGTTAGTGACTTGTGTACTGATAAATTCGGCACCAAGGAGGTAGAAATAAATAGGTTTAATGATGTTTTGAATTCACAAACTTAGTGCACACGATGTTCTAAATTCAATTTACTTTATCCTCTAGCGGATAAAAACGGCTTTTGCACTCAGATATCGAAGAGTAAAAATACTCTTTCCGAGATGGGGGGATGAAAACATTATTTACAGCTTGTGTTCGCCTTTGACCACATGTAAGATGCACACATCCTGCTTCGAATAAAGATTTTATGTAGACAGCCTTAGCCGCTGCGTCGTCGGCAGAAGTTTAATAAAACGGTCTTTGATTCAAATTGACTTTGAATTGCTATAATTTACATTGTAGAAATAAAAATATAATTTACAAAAATGAAATAGAAAACCAACAATCGGAAAGTGACGCCTAGAACTATTTTATTTTATATCTTATTAATCTGTAATGGTCTCTAAAAAAGGATTTGAAATCAATTAAATCTTGGCGGGGCGTCATCTCCTTTCTTTTACTAAGATTTTAAAACCAGCTTCCTGTTCGCTGTAAATGTGCCTAAGACGATAAGGCAACGTGTACTTTCAACAGACGCCTAACAATTACCTGGATTTCGATTTTGCTTTCAAAACTTCTACAATCGTGTCTTAATGGCTTGATTTTGACAACCGCCTCTGTGGTTTAGTGGTTAAGGCCAACGGTCTCAGACCCAGAGGTCACGGATTCGATTCCCAGCGGGCGGTACGTACATGTTTGTACCCGAATTGGTTGGTGGTAGTGCTTATTTGTTCACCATCTGGCTAGCTACCACCATCTTATCTAAAGTCGCCATAACATCAATATTTATAGCACTCTTGTATTCCGGCAACTGTATAAAGATAAGATAGCCAATGCCTCAGTAGAAGAGAACTCACCTGGCCTTACCATCACTTAAAATTTAAGATTTTGATGAAGGCAAAGTGCTTAGAGGAGCTCGATGGCGCAGTGGTTAACGCGCCCGGTCTGCGAGTGCTGAGGTTAAGCAGCTTTCGCAAAGACCGGTCATCGGATAAGTGACCAAAAATTTATCATCTCGAGCTCCTCCGTGCTTCGGAAGGCACGTAAAGCCGTTGGTCCCGGCTGCATTAGCAGCCGTTAACAACCGCCAATCCGCATTGGGCCCGCGTGGTGGTTAATGGTCCGTTCTCCCTATCCATCCATAGGGAAGGCTCGTGCCCCAGCAGTGGGGACATAAAATGAGCTGAAGATGATGATGATGAAAGTGTTTACGTAAACGGATAAAAAAATCCCATAGTCCTCTTGTCAATCGGGCCACCTAAATGCGATGAAGACGGTATTGATTAAGTATTTTTGCACCCGAGTGCAACCGCCCGACGCCGACGACGCCGACGCCAGCGAGCCTAGCAGCCCAATGTCATTTGTTTATTTAATATTATTGATTGACAAACTCACTCACCGATAATGAAGCTCAGACTCCTGCACTGTTTATTTTCCATCGACCATCCGATTTATACAACAGAAAGGTGTGGTGAAAATTTAAAAAAGATCCGAAGTATATCCAATCCAGATCTTGATGCGGAGTTACTAAGACATAATTATTAACTTTAATTTGTTATGTAATTATTAATTTAATATTTTCTACTGTAATCACATCAAAATAAACAAGTCATAGCCCTAGTGGTTTAGTAACCTCTGTATTCTTACATTTATAAATAAATAAATAATTTTTTTTATGATCACTGATGCTTGTTTACACGCGCCTGACGCATATGGAGTCATATGCTAATATAAATATTTAATTTACAATGACAAATTAAAGTTAATAATTATATTTTAGTAACTCTGTATACAAGATCTAGATCGTATACACTTTGGATCTTTTCATTTTTTGAGATTTTTTTCCACACCTATCTGTTACACGTTATAGACAAGCTGAAAACCGGGAAACAGACGAATGAGGAAATGAACGAACCGGGAAAATGACAAACTAGGAAATAGACAAACGGGGACGTTGTAGACGAACGGGGAAATGGAGGAAGGATGCAGAATTGTCTGAAAGTGATTGGGCAATCTCGGTAGCTCGCCCGCCTTAATTACAAGTTTACCCTATTGACGACTATAGAGTACTTAAACTTAGTCCCAGTGTGCAATATTTGCCGAGCTCTTTGATTTTCCCTTGTAGTTGTGTTACAGACTTACAGTTCAGAGAAACGGATTATATCAAATCTCATGTCTACTCAAATATACCTAGGCTCTTTACAGGAAACATCTCAGACCTTTTAGAGATGACTAGTGATCTATTGTCAGCGTACCTATATTTGGAAATCGAGTACTATACTGACTGATATTTTGAGGTCGGGACTTACCTACTACCTACGTTGCTTACTTCATCACACCTGATGGTAATTCAAGATAAGGCCGAAGGTGGAAGTGTAGTTCACCCGTAAATTCAAATTCAATTCAAAATTCAAAATCATTTATTCAGTTTAGGCTACAAATAGCTCTTATGAACGTCATTATGCCATCGGTTCGTAAGTCTACTCCGGGCGGGAGATCTTGTAATTCTCAACTACTTAGGCTTTAGCTTATCTCTAGATGCCAGAACACAACGATGATGCTACAAACATTGATATGTGGCGACATATTTAGATAAAATGGTGGTAGCATACCAGGCGGACAAACAAGCGTTACCTCCAACCTAAACCGAGTAAACAAACACCGCCCGCTGGGAATCGAACCCAAGACCTCTGGGTCTGAGTCCGGTGGCCTTTACCAGTAGACTACAAAGGCGGTTAATATAATATATGGTAAGAAGAGAATGAGGTTTGCAACTATATTCTACGTTATGCTAACAATTGATAGCAGGCATTTGTTTCGGTTGACAAATGTTGTGTGATTTGCCGTGGCACATGAACGCAGCGGAACCATACAATGGCATACGCGCAGTAAGCTGACAGTGACAGCCTAGTTAATAAGTTTAGTGTGAGTGCACTCAGGGCACAGAGTAGTAAACAGAGTGAAAGCTTCCTTATAACGCGCAAAATTTACATTTATTTTGGTAGGGTTGCCACATGACGATAAGATAAATGAAACAAAATATTTTATTTTATTTTTTATAAATTTATAAATTACTTAGATACCTACCTATGGTGGGTGGAGGGGGGTATACCCCCCCCCCTTAAAGCTAAAAACTCGGATGTGGCGCATTTATCTCTTTTAAGAGTGCCATTTGAATTTTTTAGATTTGTGATTGGAAAGTGATTATTGCAATTGTGTTTCAAGAGTAACCCTACAGCCTTAGCCGCAGCGGCGAGCTTGATGCCTGTGTATCGTTAATGCAGCGGGTGAGGGTTGCTCTTCCTCCGCGCCTCCGGGCTCATAAAAACACTAGCGTAGGGCAGATTAGTACCACGTGGAATCGGGGTAGACTAATTCGTTTCTGTGACTAACTTTGACCTAATGTTACTGCATCGTCGGGTATAAAACATTTTTTTAAACTATAATATACTACTGCTGTTAATTATTATTAAACAAATTATAATAACCTGAGGACACAGTTGCACCAACAGGAGAAATGGCAGTTGAACACCCAGCAATGGGCTCCACATCACCACCTAAGTGTACAAGTGGCTCACTAGATCTGATAATGGCAATAATTTATTGTGAGAGTCCTAATTGATTCCTAGCGATAAAAATTCGTGCACTTGTTCCTTATTATGAGTACTTTGCGAAAAAAAACCCTCAAAATTCGGCGGCTCCCCTTGGAATACTGAGTATTATTTTGTTTTTCAATATCTTGCTTTTTTATTTTTCAGATTAAAGTAAATTCTAATCTGACATAGTCTCTTTAGTCTCTTCTATGGAAAACACTCACATGACAGATCAAATGTATATTCATTCATTAAATACGTCCTAAGATTTCAGTGCCAATATTTATAAGGTTTGCTTTAAAATCGAAGTGTTTGTGAAACTACGTGAAATACCTAGGGAATATTTTTATAATTCTGGCATTGTTCATACACACTACAATAATTAATATTTTACAGTAAACCACTCTAATTTAAATCAAACATAACAAAACCTCAAATAATTACAATATTTTACGAGCGATCACAGTTCACAACACGAAACAACAACGCGTTTGACACTCACTGAGATAGTCCGCTGGCTGTGCCGGTGTAAACCGGTTTGTCCTCTCGCGGCGCGTACGTGAACTCGTCGCGTCGGTGAGAGGTCACGCACACAACCGTGCTAGTAGTAGTGTACCTGTCGCAGTGCGCTCTAAGGAAGCTTTCACTCTGTTAGATATTTACTCATGTGCTCGTGTCAGGGCGTAGTCAAATTGGGTAAAAATTGTGTAATATTTAAATGATTTTCCAACCTAAGCGAGTGTCTAATGTTAGTCCTAAGACTTCTTTGACATCTTCCATTGGCATCATCGTCTTAAAACTTCCCACGGCTGAGCCTTCCCGAATAGATATACCATATCACATAATAAAGTGACTGTAGGTACCATAACTTTCTATCTAAGTATTCGCATCTGTAATTTACAAATCATAGCACATTCCCGAGCACAAAGAGCTCAAAATCAATATTTTGCCCACCCCTTCGGAGACCTTGATGTTGCATTTCGAAATGCGCTACATGCCACGGTGACGTACTTAGGCTACATGCCCCCAATTTGCACGGCAACAGGACCGCCACACACTGGCTGGGGAAAAAACTGCAAGTACATTAGCGACGCAACGCCTTTTAAACTGAGCGGCTCGTGTCGAGTGCAACCTCATGTCCAGTGCCTCGAGTTTGCTAATTCAGTAACGTCTAACTAAATACAACTTTTTAAACTATCTTGATCACTCACATTAGAATCTCTATATTAATACGTAAAGCGATAATTTCACTACCCTTTTTCAGCAAATTGCACGCATAGTTAAAGTTTATAATAATATGCAGAAGGAGTCGCAAACGTTAAAATATGTAATATGTAAATGTTAAAATTCATAAAGTTTCTTAAGTTTAATGTATTTGTAAGAGATAACACTTTGTTTACGTTGGATGTTGGATAGATTTTTGGATGTTGTACTGAAATTATTGCGCGTGCCTACCTTACTCCACATCATCAGTGATCGATCACTGATCATGGCGTATGCAACTGTGCCGAAATATCGGACTTACAAACAACAACGAAACCTAGTTATAAGGCCTCGTTAATGACAATATATCAGTAGTTTTACATTAATTTAATTATCTTCCCATAGATGATCTATGGAAATATTTATAAATTGAGAACCACACACACGATTGTGGACGTTTGGAAATAGCAGAATCGACAATGTGTATCACCGTGACGAGAATACGTTAGCATTCATTTCAAATTAATTTTCATGCCGTCCTTTCTAATCTAAGTACAATTTAAGTATGTTCAGACGCTAATGAAATTAGCAATAATTAACTGTAACCGAAGATATGAATGTATGATTTAAGTTATTAGTTGCCAACAATACAACATTTTTGTATATTAAAATCATGACTACTTAAAAGTGCTTCGAAATTGAGCTTGCTTGAATAAAAATTTTTTTAGTGTTGGATGTAATTAATGAACTCATATATCATAGCTTGTCTAACCTTACTCGGTAAAACTAGATTGACTAGTTGTTCTCGAGCGAACATTCAAATTCAAATCACTCTGCAACACAGTAACATTAGGCAACATACTGTAACTTTTGTGGCTACTTGTTACTGTTTGTTGATTATTACCAGTGGTCGGAGTAGGTATATTGATTTTAGATACTTGCGTCATGATATCATAACATGGACATGCATTTCTTCCGGAATGTACCGGAGTTTCCAAAAATTTGGTAAATAGAGTAATAAAATAAAAAACCATATGTAAGCAAACAAAATTGTTTATTGTTAATACAAATAATCATTATTACAGTTTTATTAAAAATAATTATTTTTAATCCTCATCGGTTACAAGTTCTACATTTTGATTTTCTGTCTCTATACAATTAAAATAAATAACTATAATTTTTTCAATATTTTCTAATTTTAAGCTATTTCTTTTAACATCTAAGATCCATTTGTAAGTGGAAAATGATCGTTCAACATCTGTAGATGTCAATGGAGCGAATTTGAAATAAAGTTTCTGATTATTTGCTACGCTTTTTTCAATACTCTCGCTGTATTCTCTAATTGTATCTAAATCTGGATTTCGTTCCATAACTGATTCTATTTTATTTTTTATATTCTCATTATTGCACTCGTTAAGCGTAGCCCTTACTTGATCAAATACTAAAAGTGAATCAGCTAGAGATAAATTTTGTTTTTGTAACTCTTTTAGGGCTAATAGTATAATAGAGTAATTTTCTTCAATATATTTTAAATCATTTTCTAAATTTTGTTTTTCCAAAATGTTTTTTGCGTTTCGTATGGCTATAGCATCAGAACTGCTCAAGCAGGATAAAACTTCTTTTATTTTATCTAAATGTTGAGCGTAGTAAGATGCTGCCTGTAACCAAGTACCCCATCTGGTAATGACTGGTTGCGGAGGCAACGGTAAGTCAGGATATTTTTCTTTTAAAATGTTTACCCTACTAGGAGCCTTTAAAAATACTTTTTTAACATTTGATATAAGAATATCAACATCGTTGTATTCTGACCTTATCTGCTCACTTACACGATGAAGAGCGTGCGCCAAACATGTCACATGCTTCATTTCAGGTAAGTAATGTTTTAAATTTCGCCCTGCAGATAGCATGTACGCTACACTGTCAGTGCAAAGCATTAAAATATTGTCAACTTTCGCTTCAAAAGTATTTTGCCATAAATTTTCTAGACATTGCAGTACAAATTGTGTTATTGTTTGTCCATTTACTGCTGTTAGCATTTTACAAGCAATCAAATAAGGCCGGCCTGCACTATTACTAGGATGCAATGGTTTTATTAGGAAATTGACTATGTATCGACCAAAAATGTCTGTTGTCTCATCCAGCGATATCCATAGTTTCTCATTTTTATTAGTTTCATAAATCGAATTGATTTTATTCCTATAAAACTTCTCCAAATAAACTTTTCGTAACTGTGATTCGTCAACCACTTTACGATTGGTACAAACGCAACAACAAGTACTGCACATATATTTCTGAAAAAACTCTTTGAACGCTGGATTTTTCATTTGCGACCAAGGAATATTGCATAGAATCAGGAACTTAATGAGGTCGAAGTAAAATTCCTCTTGCGGTCTCTTAAATTTTCCTTGATGTACAGCGCCTTCAATGTGTTTGGTAATGTTGCCTCTATTCACAGCTTTCAAATGACTTTCACACTTTGTACAGTATATAGTGCCACTAGCGTTATCGTAAAGTAGCTCAGGATAGTGCAATAACCACTTTTGCACTGTTTCAGCCTTGACCTTTGCCATATTTATTTATATCTCACCTAAAACAATGATTTAAATTTACAATATATACATACACAACTGTAAAGTCGATAATGAAATTCTGTTTCATATAAAGTGTTTTTTTTAACCGAAGCGGTGATAGCCCTGCGGTGTGCGTACCGGACTCTCATGCGCTGTGATGATTGCTATAAAGTGATTTTTTTAACTGTTTCCAAGTTCTAAAACCTTCTTAAATAGTGAAAATAATTAAAACTTACCCGTACAAAAACAACTTCAAATGGGCCCAATCCAAGAGTAATAAATCGATGTCCGTAGTTATAAGCCAAATTCGTCGTTTTAAGTAGATTTCAGAAGAAAGTAAACAAGCCAGGGTCAAGTCAAGATATTCACAACACATAAAATAAGCGCACTCCACGAACCGAAATAAGTGAGTGAGCCACTTGGTCTGGATGTCGGTGCGAGCGCATTGTTTTCGAACAAACAGTCAATGAGTCATCCTGGATACTTGATTCTAATTGGTCAGATGCGTTGAGCATAGAGATAAGAGGACAAAAGACCCTGTTTGCCGGATGTCGTGTGTTGAAATGAATATTATTATTATATCATTTTATACATGCTTAGGCTTTTACTCCAACACTTTTACTACAACAAGGTTTTTACACACCAGTCATTTTTTACTATTAAATTCTGGTCATCTACGCCACTAGCAGCATAGCGTTGAGAGTATTGATACATTTTTAACTAGTTTCATGTAATAATTTCGATGTTTCGGTATTTTTATCATAATAATCCGGAAACTCGGAGGAGTATCCATATTAACATATACGTTTGATGTCAGTGACCTTAATTCAATATACCTACTCCGACCACTGATTATTACTCATCGCGTCCATACCGCCAGTAACATAAATTAACAAAATATAACGAACCGAGCACCCACACCGCAGTTACTTTTTGTAGATCAACGTTTCCAAGTGTTACCCAGCAACATCCCTCAACAATCGTGAATGTTATTAAATGTTGCCGCGTTAGTATATGTTGATCAACGTTGCCCTACACGTCCTAACAGTCAACATTCTCTAACAATGTTACTATATGTTGAGTAACACAGTCAACATTCTGTAACAATCGTTAACATTATAAGAGAATGTCGAGCGTCGTTTTTCGTCTTATTTAAAATGAGAAAACCTGATGTTGCTATAATTAATTCGTCATCTTTCATGGTGACACGTCTGTTGCCTGCAGAAGTTGGAGAAAATATGTCGTGCTACTCGATTCACGATTGTTGACGGATATTGCTGGGTAACACTTAGAAACGTTGATCTACAAAAAGTAACTGCGGTGTGGGTGCTCGGTTCGTTATATTTTGTTAATTTATGTTTCTGGCGGTATGGACGCGATGAGTAACAATCAACAAACAGTAACAAGTAGCCACAAAAGTTACAGTATGTTGCCTAATGTTACCGTGTTGCAGAGTGTTGCTCAACAAAAAGTAACTGCGGTGTGGATGCACGGTTAGCAACAATTTTAATAGGTTTTAGGCTTTATGTAAATCTCCAAGCGGTAACTATTAAACAGTTAAAAAATTTGGTAAAGCAATAGCTAGCAAGCTAATGTTGCAATCAAGTCAAGAATATATTTTTTACTTTTCGTAAATGTAAGATTTATACTTGTAACAAGTAGCTCTGCGAGGTAGCTAAGCGGTGCGCGAGAAAAAAAACCAATCGGATTTCTCCATTTTGCACCGCAAGGAAAAGGAAGCAATTCCTATTGGTGGATTTATTTCTCGCGCGCAATAATCTGTTTCGTTCCTCCAATCATTCCGAGCGGTAACTAGGTAGTTAGGTCCCTACGCAAGGCCTAGGTTTTTGCACGACGCTTTCGCCCATTACTCGGAGCAGAGTGCACTAATCATTTCATTTCCAGCCTAATACAATATCGAACCACTAGTTCCGCGTTACAATTCAATTTGTGCGCATTTGCTACGCCCCTGGCCACAGTAGAAATATTACACCTTGGCGTCGTCGTTGTATCGTGTCGGTTGCTGATTTTACCCTCAACCCACAGCTCAACATCAGAATAACTAATTGTACCCTCAACTAGAGTTTTGAATACCGTTAAAAATTAGGTAACGATTCTTAATTTTTAACGGTCTTCTGTCAAACGAGGATACCGTTAAAACGTACATTTTTACCGGTAAATTATTTAACCGCGTGTGAAATGGTACGTTCACCATAGTTATTACATGTAAATGCCCTTTATTTGTACTTGTCTTAGCATACGTGCAAGCATACGTGTACTCAATGGAAGCCTGAACGTACCTTTTAACGGATCTAGACATTTTCGGGAACCAGTATGTCTTTCGAATACGGCCCTAGGTATTATCGATCCCAAAATGTCCGATCTCGTTATGGTTCATGAGACAAAGTTCCCACTTTGCACCCTTTGAAACCACCCAACGTAAGACCATTGTTCTGCGTCCATACATACACTCGCACACCTATAAAACCTAATATTACCATAATTCCAACCATCAAGACGACACTCTGACCCATCAGTGCCCATACTAAAGTCAAGAATGTTACGGATCCGACAAAGTTCGAAGTCTCATAACTGCAAAGGGTGGAGCCAGTCCTGACTACAGATTTACATTATGCTTGGATATAGTTTTAACTCAATAGCCTTGGCTCTTGAGTGGTATTCCTATACAATGCGTTTACGTTCGCAATTTTGCCAGCACGATGTTCAATAGAGCGTTGGAAGTTCTGTAATAGAATGCCTCCGATATCAACTTTGCTGGCGTCAGTATGTAATTCTGTCACAGCATTTGAGACATAAATTGCCAGTAGCCGGTCTATTAGCTAGCTTACTCTAGAGGGTGCGGAAAAACTTCTTCTTGAAAAAACAGCGTATGTTTATGATACTTGCTGATCGATGTACCTATATGAAGTTGATCAACATCTATGTCGTAGTATTCTCATTGAGGAACTTTGCGATATACCTGCTCACAAGATTAACTAACTAACTTTTGAAGCTCTGCCAATTACACTTCGTGCATGAAGAATACAATTACTTGACAGTGGAGTAATATACACAAAGCTGCCCACCGTTACGAGTATCAATTGGGATATAAATTACTAAATTATTAATCAACCTAACATATGCATACGAGTATAACCTTTACAACGTCATTATTGGTCGATCATGCTTTGAAGAACCACCAAGCTTCCGTTGTCCATAAGCCCAGTTACGCTGTAAAGGTCATATGGTTCCTGACCTTAAGAATCTTTCCTAAAATAAAACCGCAGCCGTACGTCTATTAGACTTGTTCGTCGACTCGACCGAAAAAAAACTCGGCCAAATGGTTGAGTTAGCACCATTTGAAAATAACAATTTTTTTTGTCGTCAACTCGACCGAAAGTAAAATCTGAGGTATTTAAGTATGTACAGTTAACTATAAAAGTATTTGTTTAATTCACTAAACTTTAATGCATGTTTCAATGCATCGGTGGCCGAATGGCAAGCATTAGGCTTATTAATATTAATGTTATGTATATGAAAACAAATAAAACGTTTTGAATACTTATATAAAATATACTTAAATAAAAAATAGACATTGGTCGCAGGACTGATGACCGCTGGGGCGGAAAAGTCCTTGAGTGGCGACCGCGTACCGGAAAGCGCAGTGTGGGCAGACCTCTCACTAGGTGGACCGACGATGTGGTGAAGGTCGCGGGAAGCCGCTGGATGCGGGCTGCACAAAACCGGTCGTTGTGGAGATCCTTGGGGGAGGCCTTTTGATGATGATGATGATGATGATGATGATGATGATGATGATGATGATGATGATGATGATGATGATGATGATGATGATGATGATGATGATGATGAAAAAATAGAAGCCTCGGTGGCCGAGTGGCAATGCGCTCGGCCCGATAAACAAATGTTTCGGATTTTTCGATACATATACCGTGTTTAATCGATCACTAACGCTTCAATTGTAGCGGTGACTTGATTGCGATGCTTTTGCCTAGCAGTGAGATAGTATATAGGTTATTTACATACTTTAAAAAATTAACAATATCCTAATGGGTCAAGTAGGACTTATATTTTTTGAAATATCAAAATAATAAAGCATTTGGCTTATTACTATTTAGAAATATAAATATTTCATTAACCATTGCATGACAAATTGAAGTTTAATATAAACATATAAGTTCTACATCGGATACACTTTGGATCTTTTAATTTTGAACACACCTTTTTGTTACACATTGTATATAGTATATGGTAGATCATTTATTAAAGAAATTTGACATTTTTGGATGAATTGTTGTGCAGGCGTCTGTACAACAAAGAGTATTTTCATTTCAATTCATATATGTATCTGTGCAATCGCAGCTCTATGCGTATATTTCAACGTGGAGTACAGATTGCTGCATTCCACGCATTCTTGCATTCCTGCATTCCTCCTTGTATTCGCAAGAAACTGCTTTGGCAAAAATAGGAGTACAACCACCCGGTAATCATGTAGACAGATTCTATGCCGGAAGCCAGCCAGCCGTTTCAGAAGCCATCCAGACATCGCTCTTTTCAATCTTAAAGTAACTTTTTTACATGTAATCAAAAATACAGATGTGGGGATATTGGAAAGTTGATGACGATTATATTAAATTAAATTAAATATTCTTTATGAAATAAACACTTTATGCAATACAATGTGTAAACTGCTCTCATAATTATGATAAGATAATCGAGTTCATGTCGTAAAAAGCCTATATCTGTCCTACTACTGCTAGGCAAAGGCTAAGGCATTGATAAATCCAAAACACACTTTGCATGACTTGGGAATTAAAGCCGGGACCTTCGGGTTCGGGCCTTTAGGTTCATGTAGGGGTAGCTGATACAGTTAGCAGTACCTGCATGACGGACACTACATAAAGGTATAAAAAAAGTCTAGAAAGTGGAACAAGTGAAGGTCGCACTGGCACATAATCACATTATTACGGCTAAATGAATTAGTCAAGAGTCTAGCTTCTTCGGGTTTCCTATCCTAGAACAATAAAAACGGTTCGAACTAATCACTGTGTACGTTTGCGCTTTCCAAATTAATATTTCGCATTCCAGAAGCCGATTATGTTGTTTGGACCGATTTTGTTGGAGCCGCGGATTTTGCTAAAGTAAAAAAGTATTGTAATACAAAGTACAGTCAGCATTATTCAAAATATTATCACATTTACCTAAATGGGATGCAGCTGCATCAAGTCACGAGACGACGAGAAGATTTATGCTTCGTTCGTCCCGAAGTTTTGTCCCACATTCCAAAAAATTCTTAGTTCGTCCCATATCACTATTGAATATTTTGCCTATTTACAAAGCATACGTTATACGTACATACATGTAAAATGTTTATGAGTCTTCTTACAATGTTACTCCATGTTGTAATCATAATCCTTGTATAATTAAGTCAATAGATTTTCTTTCCCATAATAATTTAAGAAAAATTGTCATTTTATTTACACATTACATTACATTTTTAGTTTTACTGTACATTATAGGGTATTACGTATTATAATAGTAATTTAATAGTTTCTCAATCCTGCTGTATATTTACCGATCAAGTAGAAATAGTGAGGCACTGCCGTGGAAAGTCGATATGGGTCTATTTTACAAACTTTAAAACTATTACGCTTGCTTGTTGAGGTTAATAAATTAATCCGCCTTCCTCACCTTATCCCAGAAGATAATGAGGCAAGGAAACTTATAATTAAACAAGATTTTTAAAAGAAAAATTAAAACGAAGCTTCAAAACGCAAGCTAAAAAAGGAGAAAACTGTTTGTTTATCCGCGCTCGGCCACGCGTATCGTAGGCGCAGCCACCAGCAGTATTTGCTTTTACAAACCTAAGCTGAAAACCGAATAAAAAAGTTATTATATTTTATTGTAGCACCTTTTAGCACGGCAAATGCAATAAAGTTTTGCGGTCCCCTGACTTATTCAACGAGGCGGATGTCACATCCGAAGCTGAGGCTTTGCCTGTGGCTGTCGTATGAAGGAACAGAACGTAATTGTGTGAGACAATCTATGATCTTTATTGCAATCATGATTTTTCATTTGCATCTACGATGAAGAACTCAAATATGGCGTATCATTTTTAATAACGGTCCGGAACAGTAAAATATTAGATAAGATACTTTGTTATTTGATATGACGTTTTGAATACTCGGATAAGTGTGACATTGTACATACCTATGCATGTGTTTATTAATTGAGCACTGAACATTCCTAAAGCAACAATAGTATGTTGTTATTAGCAAAGAAAATAAAAAATAAAGATACTATAAAAAAACATGTGCAGATAGACAAATACGTTTTAAAATTTAAAGTTGAGCATAACCAAGAACGGTGAATCACCCACAACCTTAACATCAGTGTCTGAGGAATCGCCAGTAGGCCAGTATCGTTACAGAGGTTAAGTTTCGAAACCTTTTTGTTAAAGCTAGCAACATAAGTTAAACAAAAGGTAGAAGTCGAAAGGATTCTTTTTAATTTATTCTTTGTTAAAATTCTTGAAAACATTGTAAATAAAACAAACTTTGTTTTCCATTCAACGAAGCTGGAAAATTTCCTGTTTTTGCTTGTTTTGATAATGTATTTATAGTACGAGTACATGAAATGGTTTGTTAGTAATTAAAAACACAAAAAAGAACTTATTTGTAGTCAACAACAATAAGTACCCCTAGTAATTTATGACTGACTTGATGACGACTCGAACACAATATAAAATAAATAAAATGACTATAGAATGACTTTGTAGAATGTCTGTAGATAAAATGTCTAAGTGGTCAACCACTATCTCTTTTCGCTCCTTTACGATGATTATTTGTTTTTTATAGTTTGTTTTACAGGGACATAACGAATCGACGCTATTATTGTGCTCACATCGACGTTAATAGTTTTCGCTCACTTTTGAGTGTATAAATTTATGAAATAACTTTTATCTCGTTATATTCCATGACCCGTGGTAGCCTTTGCGTTTGGTCACAACAATATTTCACGTTAACTGCAGGCAGAAAATCCTTTGATGTTTTTTAGATTGCTTTTCGGGAGCATCATACCCAAATGAGTTAGTTCGAAGCGCGCTTCACAGACACGGTCTTGTAATGTTTTGTTTTTAATTTTGCGTTTATGCATTGTAGATATAACGAACGCTACTTACAGGAGAATATTAAAAATTATTATTATTATTCCTCCGTGCTTCGGAAGGCACGTAAAGCCGTTGGTCCCGGGTGGTCCCGGCTGCATTAGCAGTTGTTAACGACCACCAATCCGCACTGGGCCCGCGTGGTGGTTTAAGGCCCGTTCTCCCTATCCATCCATAGGGAAGGCTCGTGCCCCAGCAGTGGGGACATAAAATGAGCTGATGATGAAGATTAAAAATTACATTTCCCAATTTTGTTTTTGTTTTGCGAAAAGGGAACGTATTCAGTTCACCTCACAATCCTCACATTCCTTTTAATGCGAAAGGAATATTGACATAGTATAACGTAGCTACAAAAGAAACTCAAAAACTCTTTCTTACCCACGCATGCAGAACGCTTTCACCGATTCAGCAGAAACGACACAAAACATTATGAACGACAATTCTTTTGAAACAATCACTTGGTGCTCTCTGTATAGAACTATTGACCGGTATTGTTTTCCCTATCAACATTTTGCTATATTTACGAAAGTAAATAGTTCAGCTATGATATAGAAGTTGCTAGGTCGCACGGCATAATTCCATTCAGCCGTGTACGTGTTATCTGTGCACTGCAGTCCTCGTGGTGGGCGGTGGGGGTATTTGGATGATCGCTTGGCCGCCCCTCGGCTTGACCCCCTGTCATAACACTGATATTCGTTTTTAGCAGAACCTACGATCCCTTCCTAGCCCTTTCATACCTATGATAGCTTAAATCGGCTGGGAGAGATAAATAGATTTGGTTGAAAGTGAATTCGATTCGTTAAGTCTATATTAATTCGAGTTAACCCACAAACCTTTCCCTCATGATGTTATTATTGTGCGCTGTAACGTACGTATCTATATGCAAAAAACCATTAAATAAAACCGTAAACACCAAAAGTAGACGCTTGCTGATCAGCAGTTGAGACAGGAAACTTATGATTACGATGAAGCACACAACTGAATGTACAGTACATACATACACATACGCTGAGTTTTTCAATGTCACAAGCGAGCGGTGAGACACAGCAAGACTGTCACTACCGCATTTGTCTAAAAGTTTATAAAGTAACACTTAATACCTAACACGTAATACGATTTGGTGCACCCGTCTTATTCTATGTCACACGCGATGCATGGGTTAAAGTTAAGATGTGAAGTGTTTTAATTCAAACTTCAAAGATGTTTTCTGTTGGAGGGGTCGATATTGTTAATTTGAGTATTCTTTCTTACCAGCCATAGAGGCATCATGCATTTGCATTAATATCAAAGAAATCCGCTATGAAAAGATCGTCAAAATCATGACTATTTCGTAAAAGGCGACATAACGTGTCCTGACATCATTAGTGGGATATTTATAGGCTGATGATTATAAATGTTCTCAGCCATTATGGTTTTCCACGTGAATAGATTGTACATATAGAAATTGGGCCGCGACCCGCCATGCTGGCTCAATACTGATTGAGGTGGGTGTTTAACTACATGCTCCGCAATTCAAACGAATCATTCAGCGTATCAGTGCGGGGAAATCTGTATTAAATAAACAAGACGGCCAAATTAAACTCAGAAAAATTCCATTCAAATTTATCTATATCCATTCTCTTTTCCTTAACTTCCAAATATTGACCTATTTACATTGCTCAGCCTATTGAATTATTGATATCATGTAGCCTGTCTGTACATAAGAACTTGCCTCGTGTTGTTAATGCCCCTTAGCAACGTCAGGTTGTTATTCAGCACACGGTGATGACGACAATTGCTTATATTATAGCCCAATTACCACTATTTAGGGGAGAGCAAACATCTTGTGAGCGCCGTTGTCATAACAATATTCCAGACAGTTCGTTTACCGCGTTTTCTTTTCTAAGCCGTGTCTATTGTATTCTTTTTTTATATTCCATTAGTTAACGCTTGCTTGCGTCGTTGTCCATTAGAATGTAGTGAGGTAAACCTAATGTGAAAAATACTAAGACTGTGTTATGACATTGATTTAGTTGTTGTTGTTTTCTTCGGGTTCCCCTTTTTGTCACGCTAATGTGTTCTAGTAATTAGAGAATAGCAAGGAATGCAACGATAATATCTATTGAAACATAATTCGTCTAGCAAGCTTATTATTCATTTCTACTAGGTACACAGTAGAAATATTCTTGTTGTTTCTGTTGTTGTGGTAATTATTATAATTCACCAAGCGAGTTGTTGATTCCGTAAGGGATTCACTTTGATTCGACGTTTATTAGTTTCGAAATAACAAATTTCAATGGCCAAATATGAACCGATTTGTCTAGTCGTTAATCTTTGATTTGAGAAGTCAAATAAAAACATATGTTTAAGCATGACAATGATTTGATGAGATATTGAATACTCGGACAAATGAACCATGATTATGGGATATAATTTAGCATTGACAATTCTGAAAGGATCAGTTTTTATTGAGTTGTTGCGATCATTTTTGACGGTTTTGATTGGTTTTTAGTAAGTTTTATAATTATCAAGCAATGTGATTAATCGCATTAATGGGGTAATCCGTGAGACGATTTAATCTCAATTTTAAGAGGTATTACTTTGTGATATTTAGTTTATTATTCACCAGTTCATATAAGAACTTAATCTAGTTGTTGTTGGCTTATTTTGAGATTAGACATGTACTACATTTGTTTAAACGTTCGTTATACGAGTACAAAGTGAACTTTTTAGCCTCATTGCTTGGGTAATGATAATGCTATAAGTAGATATACAAAGGTTACTTTAAAATAAATATAAAAGATAAGCTACATCAGCTTGTAGTTTTATCGAATTACGATATCTTATTTTGCACTTCACACAGAATAATATACTGCAAGTCAAAACAAACGACGCGACGATAAGTAAGAGGATTTGAAACTTATTTAGGCGATGAGGAGCTGAGCGAAGCGGAGCTGTGTGAAAATTAACCAATGGAGTGCCTTTATTTTAACGTCTCTTCTCCGCTAAAGAACGCAATTGGTTAATTTGGACACAGCTCCTCTCCGCTCCGCCTCGATGTTCTGTCAGCTGTCAGCCTTAAACTTGAACGGTACTGTGCTGACGGCAAAGGTGACTGCTGCCGTTGCTACAGTGAGGCTGCCGTTGGCAACTGACGACTGCCAGTCGACACGCCAACGACGACGACGGAGCTCAATATTCGCGTCAGAGTGCCTAGTTTACTATCCGCATTCATTCGATTACGTATACAATTACGAAAATGTGTATGGCAAAATTTTAACTCTTCTCGTATGTCGCCAGGAGGCGCTGCTTCAATGCCATTCTGATATTTGTTTTCGTTAACGTGATCAAATGTCAAATGAATCTCACACTAGGCACCCTGTTCGATGAGACCTTAGGCACAGAATAAATAATCCTTAGTTGATTATAATATATCAAGAGTTTATTTAAATAGAGACTGTTGACAGTTAACGATGATGCGTTGATAGTTGAGGATGTTAAATGGATTCGATTAAATAAAAATACCTACTAAAACACATAATAAAATATTTAATCCATTACTGTAGGCTAATTAAAATTTGCATACAAATAGAACGGCGCTCGTGTTTTGATTGAAGTTGCCTGATAAATGGCGCACGCGGCGTGATCAATTTGAGCTTTTTGTCAACAGCAGGTAGGCAGTAGACGCGGACGCGTCGGTGTCGATGTCGGATGGCGGTGGCCTGCCGCCCACTAATCACAGCGACTTTAGTTACTTTTGCCGACGAAAAAAGTTCGCGTTCGGTGGCTGAAACAAAATACATTGAAAACTCTTCTATAATCATAAAACCTTAATGAGTAAGAGCTTGCTGGTGAAACGGCTTGTACGTACACTTTGGTTGTGATCTTACAAGTTAAGCTACTTTTCCAATGCTAGGTCACTGGATGGATGGCAAATTTAAATACCTCCAACCAGCATTGGGCCCTTGTGGCCTATGGCCCATTTTCCCCATGTGCTAATTATGCATATGAATCATAAAGTTATAAGTACCATCAACAAGGCCTTAAAAGACCACATCAAAAACAGGCATGGCATCGAATGGAAGGAGCAGCCGGGTATGAAACACTCCAAATCCTTCCTAGGTGAAAACGCCTTAGCACGGAGTAAGTTCATATGCGGAGGCAGTAGAAGGCAGGCCCGACTAACCATCGGTGCCTTGACAGGGCACTATGCCACAAAACAAATGCTCCACAGAATGCATCTATAAACAAATAGCTTGTGTAGGGCACGTGGAGAGGAAACGGAGTCAATGCAACACCTACTGTGTGACTGTGACTCTCTGGCTAGGAAAAGAATGGGACTCCTGGGGTCGGCCTATCCGAAACCGGAGGACTTCAGGCTCTTCGCCTTTAAGGACGTGGCCAAACTTATGGCATCTATCTTTACAGAGGAGGAAGAGTGAAAGGACGGGGTTGCACAAAAGATCCCGATGGGTCGAAGTGTTACTGCAAGAGGGAAACCTCAGCAGGCCCCACTAAAATAAGATAAGATAAGAATCATAAACTTGGATTTCGCTCTTAGTTTCCATAAAAAAATTCTTCTACGATGTGTGGTATTACGCTATTCATAGAAGCCCGTCAGTAGAGAGCGTCTCATACGGGATAATAGACGTACGGACATTCGTATGGTTTCGGAATGCTCTAAAAGTCCTATATTGTATGTAGGGCTGTGTACGCTTTTGAGAAATGAGCTCGCACCGTAACACAATGGTGCGCCGCAATGGCGGTGACTGTACGTTCGTTAAAAAAGTCTTAAGATAACTGACAAAGGTTTGATTTTTAGTTGTTACTGTAAAAATAAAGTACGGTTATGTGGTTTCAAAAGGAGTCTGTGAGTTATGAATCTATTCTCTATGATCCCAAAGAAGATCGGCTTGCTAAGATTTGTAAAAGTAGTAAAAAAGATGAACAACTTAAATTTATTTTTGCATTTTATTCACCTTTATTTTATCTGATGGTAAGTGACTCGTCAGTCACTTACTTACCACTTATTTATCGTCATAAGCCCGCAGATGGAAGCGCACTTCTCCCATAATCTTCACTATTGAGGATCTGGCTGTCTTATCTCCAACGTACTTAGATGAGATGGTGGTAGCTGGGCAAGCAACTTAAAACTACTACCACCGAGGATAGTATAGTAATCCTCGCTAAGTATTAACCCCAATACTCTTTAAGTCTCTAAATCGGGGACCAGACCACAGATGCATTCGGAAAACGTAATAACTGAGCAGATTAAGAAACCCAATATGTCTTTTCGCTTCAAAGGGATGAAAAATAAAGCCTCGAGAGCAGCACTAGCATTGAATTTTTCTGAGCCCCTCCACAACATTGATTCCTTCATTTCTTCCTGGTATTAAGATGAAGATGCCTTATATAATATTTAATATAAAGCTCTATTCTTTTTAGCCGACTGTTAGTAAGGGCAGTATTTTTGATTTAGTTAATAGATATTTTTTAAGACAACTGATCCGATGGTTAGAAACAAAGATGTTTACGTCTATTGTAGGTACAGACGAAGGTTTTAGTTACATTTTGGGTAATTATACATCTGACATTGATCTGGTTAGTCTAGACGCTCCTGATTTGTAAGTGGCTAATATTTTGGATTATATTATCGGAGAATCCTGTTACAGATACACTTAACTCTTATTTCTCTGCATCTTAATTATTAGGTACTTAACAAAAATAATTTTTTTAACTTTATTATACTTACAAAGAATATACTTTATTTTAGACATAATAAAATTGAAATTATTGCTAGAAGAGATATCTTCCTGTCAACCCTAGCTATGGAGTAGAAAGGATATCTATAGTCTCTAGACTTGAATAACTCATAAACATACTTAAACGTATTAAACTGTACAAATTTTTTTTTGGTATGTATTTGCGGTATTCTGCGATAGGTTATCGATTTTAATGTAAAGTAGGAATCGATAATTGGTTTTAAGTTAAACACGCACTTGCATTATTTTACGAAATGCTGTTATAGCAATAAGAGTTAAGGACTAAACAGGTAGCGCTCTTTTAGTTTGTATTTGAATGGTGCGACCACAGAATTTATCCTCAAAATGTTTTCGGTTGATAAAATGTGACCTTATCATCATCATCATCATCATCATCATCTCAGCCAAAAAGACGTCCACTGCTGGACAAAGGCCTCCCTCAAGGATAAATCATCTTGAGGGGAATTTGCCATAATCGCCACGCTTGGCAGGCGGGTTGGCGATCGCAGTAAGGTGAGAATAATCACAGAGAGACGCTGCTGCCCATCCTCTGGAATGGTCCCATAGTCGCCTTCTACGACACCCACGAGAAAAAATGAGGTGGTGCAATTCTTCACCCCCGGCACCACACGGGGTATTATATTATAAATTAATAATAAGTAGCTACAGAAATTCGACGACAGCCGAAACTCGAAGTTTGTCGAAAGACATTAAGAAAATAGCTGCACTGTGGCTTCGATACTAGATGTGTGCTGTCAGTCCTAAGCCTGAAAAAGTACCTATGAAGGAAAATCGATTTTATTCTCTGTTATAAGATATTCAGTAAACAAAAAAGTTCTTTATAATAAAAAAATTAACGTGGTTTCAGTTGCAAGTTCCACATCTGATACAAATCTGCGTGAATATTAAGTTACTCTGTTTCAAAAAACTCGATGTTCCAATTGTTCCAAATGAAACATATCACTGATTCGGAACATTATACTGTTGCAGATACAAATGTTCCATCTTTTTAGGGATACGTTTTTCCCACGACTATTCGATACGGTAAATAAGTTGTGGAAAGTTAAGAGTTGGAGTTACTCTTTATGGAGGGTTATTTCAGGAAGTCGGTAAAATTTCAAAGTAAATTTAATTGGTTGTTTCCGAAAAAAAACTTGTTAAAAGCTGCATAAATTTATGCAGCTTTTAACAAGTTTTATCTATCTATTTTCACGCGAGAATCACTTGAGCACGGCTAGACCGATTTGGCTGATGTATTTTTTGTTGTGTTCGTTAATTGATTGGACAAAGTTGGTATAAAAAAATATAAAAAGAAAGTTTTTGACGGGATACGGGTGTTAACTAAAACAGACGAAGTCCGAGCGGGCCACTAGTATTGTATAATAAATATTGATTTTTGGCAATATGGATTGTTTGTTTGTTGGTACCCATAACTCTCTAGCATAAGATGTGTTAAATTGTAAAGTCTAGCTAGATCTGAACTAATTTTAGCTCGTGCAAAGATAAACACTGGAACATGAAGTGCAAACCGTATCACACTCTTCGATGCAAATACATGTAAATTCATACTATCGTCTGTCGCTGTGACATTGTCAAAGCTAAACATGGCTATGATACTGCCATGAAAGCTAACAACGTTTTCCAAGTATTATAGCAAATTGGACGATTTAAATTTTATAGTATGTTAGGGTTGTAATGTACTAACTGTAGATCTATATGTATGTACGATAATAGGTACTACCCGGCCGAGACAATGTGTTAAAGCAATTTCTTTTCCCACAGTTTTAAAATATTAATGCGAAGAATAGTTAATTATTTAAGGGGGTGCCGCGCGGAATTTCGTAAATTTACGTGTTTTTAAGTCACTGGTGCTAGGCGCTGAATAGGTCATATACATTAAAAGGACTAGTGTAGGTTAGCTTGATCCTCTTTCAAGGTCATGGTTGTCTTGGAATTTGAAACAAATACCCAGAAACTGCATAAACAATACGTAAAAGTAATGATAACTAAAAACTTATTTCTTCGGCAACTTTGTAAATATAGCACACGAAACAATAATCCGACATCAAAATGTTTGTATTGATATTCCGCAGAACACTGTTTTCTTATTTTTCAATTAAAAAATATGAATATGAAAATATTAAGACTTTTATTAATTTTTACCTAAACGCCTTTGATTTTACGAAAGTCAACATTGCTCCAATTAAATCACCAGGCGCTTTTGCGGAAATATGTACTGTAAATGCTAGACGCACTTGTTTGTTTGGTGCGAGATGTCAACTTGTTGTCACTTTGGTATAGGTAACGAATTCAGTGTTTACGAGTTTTAGTGCTTTTAAGAAGTGAACGATGGGTAATCAGAGGAACATCCATTACGAGAGTGGAAAAACAAAACGACTTTACCGCAAAAAAGCTGCAAAAATGTTGTAAGTAGACTCCATTTGGAATTTATTTTTGTCAATTTTTTTTTTGTTGAAGGTATAATTTTAGTTTATTGAAGTAATAATTTGTTTTAATTTGCGTATTTATTTATGGCTAAATTAAATATATCTGGCTTTCAGGCAAAAAAAGAAATCTGCAAATTCAATGGAGTCAAATCTCGCACAGAGTAGTGCGACCGCAGAGCAAGCAGATATGTAAGTACAGTCTTTCTAATCTGTAATGTAAGTAGTAGTACAAGTAGCTAGTAGTCTAATCATGTCTCACTCAAAAAAAATGTACTGGATGAGGTTTATACAGGGTATTACAAAAAGGACCATAATATTTTAACATTGTAGAGGTGAACATAAGCAACAACTTTCGAGCCAAGTCGAATTCTTAAAAAAAAATATTCCTTTAATTTTTAACCCCCGATTAGCTCTTTTATTTTAGATGGATGGATGGACGAATGGACAGATAGACGGATTCCATTATAAATATATGAAATTCTGCAACCATATAACTCAATGAAAACCTCGCGTATTCTGTAATTTATTAAAGTTTACATTAATCTTATTACAGCACACCTTTGGAAGAAATTCAATCATCCTCATGTAACCCAGATGGAGATAGTATCCAAGTAATATCCAACCCAAATGGAGAAAATATCCAAAACGTAAATATTTTAAAAGTAATATTTAAAATAGAAATCACGACTCTAATTAAATTCATTTTATTAACAGGCCTATTATTCCAGGTTACTGACGAGGAAGAATTAATTGTGGATAAGGAAAATATACGTGAATATGAAACTACAATAAACGGCTATCGATTTATAGATTTCATGTACATGTTTGAGCAATGCCAAGAAGTTGCACATCATAATTCTCCATTTGGTTGCAACTTTAGCAATTTAAAAATAACTGGAGAATATAAAAATGGTTTTTATTCCCTTTTTTACATGGAATGCAATATGTGTAATGCCAAATTAAAATTGGAGAATTACAGAAAACCAAAAAGCAATGAACTGACACTTAATCAAAATATAGTGAGCAGCTTTATGTCCATAGGTATGGGATAT
This sequence comes from Eudonia mercurella, assembly GCA_963082485.1. Classification (NCBI taxonomy): domain Eukaryota; kingdom Metazoa; phylum Arthropoda; class Insecta; order Lepidoptera; family Crambidae; genus Eudonia; species Eudonia mercurella. The sequence continues at coordinate 4,699,696 of OY720022.1, forward strand.
AGTGCTATGGAACAAGTGACAAGTACTCTTGATATACCTTGCATGTCGGAACATCTTTATGCCAAATGCCATGCTAAAATTTGTAAGCTCTGGGATCTTGCCAAAGGACAAAGCATAGAGGAAGCAGCTAAAGAAGAATTTGATCTGGCTGTGAAAAATGGCGATGTTAATGCAAACGGTATAACTATGATAACAATAGTAGCTGATGGATATTGGGGTAAAAGATCCTACAGAAAAAACTATACGGCTTTGTCAGGAGCTGCAGTTATCATCGGCTACAGAACCAAAAAAGTTCTTTACATGGCTGTTAAAAACAAATATTGCATGGTCTGCGTGCGTGCTCAGAATCGCAATCTTCAAGTTTCGGAGCATGTGTGTTATAAAAATTACAATGGATCATCTAGCGGTATGGAGTCAACTGCCATAGTAGAAGGCTTCAAAAGTTCATTATCAACTCAAGGTCTTATTTATTCTAAACTTATAGCTGATGGTGATTCCAGCACTTACAAAAATATACTGGATGCCAAACCGTATGGCGCACTTGTTGTGGAAAAAATAGAATGCTCTAACCATATTCTCAGAAACTTTTGTACAAAACTGGATGAATTATCGAAGAATACATGTTACAAGTTAAAATGGCGGAAAATACTAGCACAAAATGTACTACGCTTACGGCGATCCGTTAAAGGGGCTGTAAATCATATTATTTCTCAAACTGATAAAACTTTTGCTGAAAAAGTTTTAGACTTGAAACAAGATTTGTTGAATGCACCTCATCACGTTTTCGGTGATCATTGCTCATGCAAGCCTTATTTTTGCAAATACATTTCGATAAATGTAGGCAATCAGATTGATAAAAATGTATTGCCAGAAATTAAATCAGATCCTATATTTGCTGCCCTAATGAAAATAATCTGTCGTTTGATCAATAATGCCAAAAGTTTGATGTATAATGTCAACAGTAATATTGCGGAGGTATACAATAGTATCGTAGCTAAAATAGTAGGAGGAAAGCGAATAAACTATTCACTTAGACAATCATACTCAGGGCGGTGTGCTGCATCTGTTGTTTCGTTTAACTCAAAAATGCCCCAAACATATATTTGCCAAAAAATTCTTTAAAAAAATCCTAATCCACATATTAAACGGCTAGAGTTGAGACGCAATACCAAACGAATGGCAAATTTAAGTCGCAAAATTACGAAATCATACTTTATCAAAGGTAATACAAAAAGTAACGACAAAGATTACGGTGACATGTGCCAAAGGCCTGATCTTAGTGAAGCCGATTTAAACTTTGCAAAATTTACGCATATGGCAAAAATACAGCTATCCGATGAGGATCGTCACGCACTTGAACGGCGCACTGTACTACAAGCTGATTCGGTTGAATGGCTTCAGGAGCGGAAGCTACGGCTTACTGCTTCTAATTTTGGAAAAATTTGTAAAAGAGGCCTTATAAAATGTGGGCCTTTTGTCAAAAATCTTTTGAATGTTAAAAGTGATTTAAGTCATATTAAATCCATTCAGCACGGGAAAGAACATGAACCGATCGCTCTCAATGCTCTTACTAATTTATTAAAAGAAAAAGACGGATTTGATGGTAATATTGCCAATTGCGGCTTATTTGTCGATCCAAAATTACCTTTTCTAGCTGGGAGTCCTGATGGCTTGTATAAAGATGATACGATTATCGAAGTTAAATGCCCGTACGCAGCCAAAGAAATGACCGTAGAAGAGGGTATAAAAGAAAAGAAAATACATTTTTGGAAAGAGGATGACAGTGGGAATTTTGTTGTTAATAAAAAACATCACTGGTATTACCAAGTTCAGGGCCAGCTACATGTGACGAGGAGAACCGTTTGTATTTTCGCAGTTTGGACTAAGATGGGCATTAAAATTGAAAAAAATTTGAGAGATGATGACTTCTGGAGGCAAAATATGGAAGAAAAGTTAAGAAAATTTTACTTTGATTGTTTATTACCCGAAATTATAGATTCCAGATTAGATAGAAAAATGGAAATCAGGGAACCCGACTATATATTGCAGGCAATCGAAATAAAAGCGGGTATTAAAAAAAGAAAAGCAACTAACAATAATATTATGACGGCCAAACGTCGTAAATCCTAAAAAAATACCGATCATTCAAATCCTGAGTGGTGATACAGGGGTCTAAAATGTGTACTAAGTACGAGGAGCGTTCAATGTATTCTCGGTATCGGGGTGATTTACTAATAATGTTGGTAGTTCGTAATAATTAATTCTGTACTCCAACAATGAATAAAATATCTAGTTATGAACTGTTGTAATGCTTTTCGTTATTTTCATTCCTGCTTTCGTGTTTTACTTACTTACCTACGTTTTTATATGTATAATAGATAACATGTATACATGAGAACTAAGCGTCCATCTGATCTAATCTATACGAGCGATTATGTCATGCTTAGACTGATTGTATAGAAATTATTATACATATGGCTATACCTATTTTTTGAACAAGATTTTTCATCTATTGTGGCTAGATAATTCGTAAATATTATTATACCTTATTATTATTACTATTCATGTGCCAAATACTACATACATTATTTCTTGGTCGAGTGGTTTGTACACCGTTTTTCATAGTGTCACCATCTCTGAGATCCCGGGTTCGATCCCCGGTCGGGTCAATTTAGAAATTACTATTTTTCTAAATTGTCTCGGGTCTGGGTGTTTTCTATGTATAATAACTTATTATACATAGAAAACACCCAGACCCGAGACAATTTAGAAAAATAGTAATTTCTAAGTATGAATTTAAGTATTTTAAGTATGTTTATCCGTTGTCTAGTAACCATTCGAGTTTCATAACGAAGCTTCTCTTGGGCTAGATAATTTGTGTGAGTGTAGGAAAGTTTATTTATTTATTTATTTATTTATTTATTCCCTAAGCAAAATTATATTATCAAAATAAAAATGTATTTACTCTGCGTAGAGCTTACTCTGTACAGTTATTAGTGTGCGTGCGTATTCATGTCGTGCGCCGTTGTCACACCACTGTCACGCGTCACTCGCTCGCTATATGCCAAAACTCGCAGTTTTTCGTCCGCGCTGCACCCTCTTAACACAGAAGTTGCTGCAAATGTATGTCATTGGCAGGGTATTATTTGCAGCTCAGACACGTTGCATTTGATTATTTGATATACCTGTTTGTAGTTATTAACTGTTTAAGTACTATGACGGTCACCGCACAAACCAATCAAATTGCAATTTTGTCTGTTTTTTGAGGAAGTCAGCGAGATTTATATGTGCTCGCTACTCTTTCTGTGGACTTAGCATTTTGGTTATCAGATGATACTTTTTAAGGCCGGCCATCTTTTAACTAGAGGAAGGTCTTGAATTTATTGGGTAAATGAATCGCCAAACCTATATTTACACTCCTTGAAAACTCTAAATCGGCTATTTGGATGTAAAACGAAATTTTACTTGTTTTGTCGCCTACTTATCTAATGTAATAGACGATAAAACAAGTAAAATTTCGAGCAACATTAAATGCAAGTGATGATGGGAGTGTCCGTACTAGATTTTAAACATCGATATAATACTGAATTATATTGTATTATATATAGGTTCTGGGAAATAAACTCCATTGTAGGTTTATTTTATTAATTAACATAACAATGTTAATTAATAAAACTTTTACCACGCAGTGAACCAAAACAGAAGTTGTACTCGAATGTTATAATGTTATAACATAGTTGATGGGAAATATAATTTGATTATACCTATGTAGGAGCTGTGTTTGCATTAAATCACACAAGATTAGCACAGATAGTGCATTTTAGTAAAAACTGATTTAAAAAAGGAATTCGGTATCACTACACTACTTGCAAACTATTTAATGCTTTATTCATATAAGGCTACATTTTTCTAAGGTTCTTACGAACCGCCAAAATTTCGGCATAGACTTACCTCGGGACTTTGTATGTGGTACCGTAAAGAAAAACTGTCAACAACCTTAGCAAAGGCTTTGATTTCCCCCCTTCATCTAAAATGTTCAGAATATTGGAAAATGCCTTACTAAGGAAACTTTGTTTCTTTTTACTTTATTGAAGAGATAGCAAATTCTCGGATGTTAAGACTAGCGACTTTACCTACAAGCTTGCATCACTTGGACACTTTACTCTTAGGAAAACTCATAAATTGTGTCTTCCTGTTTACTACCTGTTTATAAACGACGAATAATCCCTTGGAAATAGGTGCTCCGTTCCTCAAGTTAATCACTGAACAGTTATTTAATAAAGGTGACTAAGCAGATAAGTTTAATATTTCATCAATACACGTAGAAGTGGAGGAAGTTTAAACATTTATTAATTTTCTGGGATATTTCACCGTTTCGTGAAAAACAGGGAATTGTTTGCCTCGCTTAGCGCGCTCAGTTTGTTTACAGTTTCAGAGCAGTGAGATAATGCAAATTAATTGAGATTGCACTCGCTATGCGACCCAGCCGCTCGCTTCTACCCGCACGTTTCGCGTCTTTGCCACAAAATAACTTACCGCACTCGAGCAACGACACGTGACCCCCTTCACGGCCACGGAATCTCAGTCCGAGCGCTGCTGTTGCGAGATTCCGTGTCCGTGATAGGTTGTCTATGTGTGCGTTGCTCGAGCGCCTTCAATGAAAATGGAATGAAAAACGCCAGCAATGTGACCTAAATGTTCCCATATTATATTTCGGTAAATTATACAAAAATATTATTTATCCGTTTAATAACAAAGTAACACAATAAAATATTAATTGAAGAAACACAAACACACGTACTCGTATGTATTTAGTATAGTTATTATAAGTTACTTAGCCAATTTATTAAGAAGAGCGCCTCTCAAGCTTTATTGGAAAACACACGATTGTTCTTTTAATGATTCTCGAAATAAAATAAGAGGAATTGTGTTGTCTGCCACTAATAGTTCGTGGAATATTAGTCGTATCTATTGTTTTTAATTTCTGTCTCGTCTTTGGTTGCTATATTAGGCAATCTTACACAAACAAGTCGAGAAATAAGAGCACATCCGAAATACCCAGCAATATCACCATGATTTTATAGTTGTCGTAAATAGATAGTGTTTAAAAGTATTTTAAGTAACGACTTTCTTTCTAACACGCTATAATTCAACATAATTTTAGGTTATTTAGGTAAGTTTGCACCATCATCATCATCATCATCATCATCATCATCATCATCATCTCAGCCAAAAGACGTCCACTGCTGGACAAAGGCCTCCCCCAAGGATCTCCACAACGACCGGTTTTGTGCTGCTCGCATCCAGCGGCTTCCCGCGACCTTCACCAGATCGTCGGTCCACCTTGTTGGAGGCCTGCCCACACTGCGCTTTCCGGTACGCGGTCGCCACTCGAGGACTGCTCCGCCCCAGCGGCCATCAGTCCTGCGAGCAATGTGCCCTGCCCACTGCCACTTGAGCTTAGCATTTCTTCGGGCTATGTCGATTACCTTTGTTCTTCTGCGGATCTCCTCATTTCTGATTCGATCTAGCAGAGAAACCCCGAGCATAGCCCTCTCCATTGCTCTTTGAGTGACCTTGAGCCTTCTGATAAGGCCCATAGTGAGCGACCACGTCTCAGTCCCGTATGTCATCACTGGCAACACACACTGGTCAAACTGTTTCTTGGGTGGTAAATAAAAAAAAAATCGTATTGCACAACATCAAGGCAAGTTGGTACGGTGGATGGTGAAGAGTACAGAGTGCTTAGCGCGGGTTTTATTCACTTTTCGTTAATGAAAACGAGACTTTGTATGGTATAACTCGCACTAGGCTGTCTAAAGACCGTTCTGTGCAGTGAAGCCGTTGTTCACAAAAGCTGGCAGGCAAGGTGCGAGTAGGGTTACCAGATGGAAAATTAAAAAGTCCTGAGAAAAAGTATGATTTCAATAAAAAAGTCCTGAGATTTTGTCGTAAACGTAATTTCGCAACTCCGTGGAAAAAAGTAGCTAATAATCTAATGTTGTTACTGATATTTTGCAGTTACTAGGAAACAAAGTCAAATATGGAAAGTAGGTACTTTATTAAAAAATCGAAAAATCCTGAGATTTCCAAAATCCGGCCGCAATTCTGTCAGGAGCCTAAAAATCCTGAGATATGATAACCCTAGGTGCGAGGCTCTTTATAAATTGTGCCTAGTTGTTCACAGTTCACATCTGGTGTAGTGTCGTATCGTGAAATGCCATTCATACAACTATCGCAATTGAATCGTCTGAGAGTGCCTTTCCAGCTAGTGAAAATTGGCAGTCAGATCTGCGTATCTGCGAAAGAGTTCAGTGACACTCGCTACTTCCATCCACTCCAGAATGTTCCGCAACCACGACTATCTAGCTACTTTTCCCATCATGAATAGCTGCAAAAGTAAGGTGTAATTTTGAACTGCCTTAAATGTGATTTTGCTCACAAAAATCAGATATACTTATTATGCATAGAACCCAAGTGCTGTCAAGCTCCAGTAGGTAATACCTTTAAAGTAGTAGGTAAGTCCAGGCTTCATTTCAAAGTTACAACTGGTCTAACTACTAATATTATTCCATGATATGCCTGGCATAGACAAACTTACCATTTCAAAGTTTGCTTTCATCCCTTTGAGGCAAGCGCAATTCCAGGACCACGGCTACTTTCAGGTAGCCGGCAGGCAATACACCATTGCTTGCTAACTCGAAACTTCACACAGACATTTGTAGTTTGCTATTCCTCTTTTAAGAAACTAATTTGTCTCTAAATAACTTGAACATATGTTAGAATTACGAATATTTTGTTCTTATAAATTGGTTCGGCAGATTATAACTATTAGCATTTATCTAGGGCACGGTAGTGCCCCCACCAAGTCGAACAAAAAAGCGGCACGGTCGTACCATCATCCTTTTCTTGAAACAGTTCAGGCCATTTTCGACCCCCTTTCATTTCGTTGTGGATAAAATTTCATTAAATTTGAACCCGTAGTTTAAGAATTATAACTAGTCAAAGTTTCTTAATTTTGTCACTCACTGACTGACTGACCGATCATCTAAACTCTAAGGTACTTCTAGCAGACATAGAAGCTTCAATTAGTGTTTAGTGTATAAATCAAGGAAAAACTAAAAAAAATTGTCAGTTTCGGTCCAGTTTTCTAGATACACGAACTGCATAAGTAACTTTGTAATCCCATATAATTGTATAGGATTACAAAGTTACATTTCCAGTTAATGAATCAGTGCACCTGTTTATGTATAATATAATATAATAGGTGTAGATAGGTACCTAGATCGTACCGGAAAGGGAAAAAAGTAGGACTTTCTACAAAAAGAAATGAGAAGCCATCAAAAGCAAACTTGTAAAAAAACCAAGTCTCGCAACTCAGTTCTTCTACCGTAAAAAGTTGTGAGATCCATGTAATACCAAGTCGGTTACGTAATTAGCTAAGCTAAAATCATCTTATAGTGACCATTACAATATTAAAAATCTTCTATGTTTTAATTAAATAGATTGACTTCCTCAATAAATGGACTATTCAAGACAAAAATAATTTTTCAATTCCAACCAGTAGGTCCTGAGATTAGCGCGTTCAACCAAACAAACAAACAAACAAACTCTTTCAGCTTTATAATATTAGTAGGTATAGAGATTACTTTTCGAAGGACAAGTTTCGCTTGAAGTGATTAAAGGACAAAATAAAGTTTCTGAGTATTTTCTCAGACACTTAACTCTGAGCTGATTTAGCTAAACATACGTCTACTTGTATTATTGAATCATTTCTTAATAACCTTTAATCATTATGATTGAAAAATCATTCATTACATTTAATGTATGTAGTGTACCTACCCACACGTGACTAATGGTATATATTTACTCATATGCCTATAGTACACAGACTTTCAAATATTATTCCAATATACATTTTATTTATTTATTAAATATCTATAAGGTTTTTATCGTTGTGCCATCATTCATGACAAATTAAATTGTCAATATGTACTTTATTTAATGTATTTATTTACTGATTGCGATGGCAATACTTGCTTCAAATTCACATTATAACCAACAAACGAAATAAAACAGGTACTGCAAACATAGAACATCTATTATTTTTATACAGACTTAATTGTAACACTAATTAAAGAAAACCGCACCATATATCCCACAATTAAATTGAAAAGGCGAAGCAAATATGCGGTAAGTAACGTGAATCTTACTTTTCGTTTAATTTACCCACATGGAAATTATATGGTTTCGTTTAATTAAATTAAAAGTATATATTTTTTAACCTACCTATGTATGCACAAGTTCGTATTATATAATATAAAAAACAATTGATATCGTTTTATTTAAAACGGAACGAAACGCATACTTTTAATCGTATATTATTTTCCGAAGAGTTCATTAGAATTATGCCTAAATCAATGACGGTTTTTCTAGTATTTAAGAGAGATTTTTTTAATGAAAATGCTTTGTTCGAGGCCATCTTGATGAGCAACACACGTGCCCCGTATATCTCGTCGTCAAAAGCCGTCGTTTTAAACCGCTATAAGAACCACTCGTTTTGTACAACAAACAAGGAAACATAGACGGCGTTATTTCTCATCAAGAATAGAAGACGAATATGGACTTCCCTCTTCGATCAACAATTCGAAGCCTTCCCTTCATACGTCTGGATCCGCCAAAAGCGTCCAATCGCAACCAACTAGGACAGACGCTCTGAATATCGGACGCCCGCGGTACAACGGTAGGTACCCAAATGTCAGCCATAGTTTTTTTAGCCCGTTTCAGCTGCGAACGCTACCTTCCTGGAAATGCTCGTAGTAGAACTGTGGTTATAGAGCTGGCTGGGCGTTCAGTTCAGGAAAACGTTTTGCATAGCAACATTTTAACTCATCTCATGACCAACAGTCACCAGAAGGTGCTGATTCAATGCCACTCGCACTAGGCACACTCAGTTCGCCGGCCGGTTCGTTGGTGCTGTAACTCTAATAAACTTTACTAGATGTCTGAAGCCAATATCCATCAGTTGTAGCGATACTTGATTTCAATATTGAAGGCCTTTGCCTAGCTGTGGGATATATATAGGCTATTTACTTTACTCTAGTTGTCTGATATTGCATTATGTAACAATTTTTATTCCTAGAACTGGGTATATAAATTATTTTGGACTATCATCTTGTCTTAACACTGTCTACTATGCAGTTAATCAAATACAACACCACGTCATATCGGCGCTACTACTCCTATTTTCAATCAAGCCATTCGACAGCTTTTCCGACCGCGCCCAGCAACAGCTGTCACAATTTAAAAATAGTTTCGTCGGAATGATTTATTTTATTATTCTGACTTGCGATCTAATGGATTCTTGTAGGTATTCTGTATCTATAGAATAACATTTACCGTTTCTATAGCGTACAGTTCAGTTGTAACAAAAGTGATCTTTTAACAAAAATGTTTGTTGAATGGAGGAATTATTTGTCGTCTTCCCTTTTAAGTTTTCTTGCTCCTAGATACCGAATGGCAGATACACAATTCGCCGGATATCCGATTTATTTTTCAAATACGAGTACAACGCAGGAAATGTGACATCGCTACTTATCTGTCATATGCTCGCGCGATATTATCTTGCTTTAAATTTTAAAAAACCGATGTAAATCAGTGTATAGCGGAAATTCTATCACATTAAAATATCATATCATACTGTTAAACATATCGCAACCCTCTATTAGGGCCCGTTGCTGAATGGAATATTGTTAGGCCGTTACATGCTCGCTAGTATTGTGGCACATTTTATCAGTCGCGTGCATGTAAACGGACGTACCTTTTTTAATTTTACAAAAACACTGAAAGCATGCTTATACTAGTATGAACAGTCAGCACCTGTGATTTGGTCGCAGCAGCACACTGATTCAAATTATCTAGTCGTAGTGACATAATTGGTTATTATTGGTATATCACCTAAATGGAACTTTCGTTGATCCCAACTACTATAATAATATGCTTGTAATAACTATTAAACATTTTTCATTACACTTCATTTCACATTTTATTATAATGTTAGTGCGACAGGATTAACAAAAATAGTCCCCTTTTTACACGGCAGGACACTTATCTCTATAGATAAAGTTTTATGAAGCCTGTGTAGAGTATTTACCCCAACCCACCCGCCTCTCGGGTGGGTACGGTGCATGCACGGACAAATTGCATTTTGTTACCTATCCGTAGATCGGTCAGCCGTAAACAACATACGAACTTTAATGGAGTGGCCCCAACATTTCCCAAACATTTCGATGGGCTACGTTAATATGACTCCTTCGTCAATATTGCCTTCACCACATATTATTTACGTTTTGCAGAATTAATAACCTACGATCTTACTTCAATACTAATGAGTAACTAGTGAGGAGAACGATCTCCAGTCGTATTTTTCAATTAATAATTTGTCAGATAACTAGGTGAACATACAATTTAAAAGTCAAAAAAAGTCCTTTCTAAAGTGGGTGTACGATGATCGCTGTTACGTATTAATTGATAAGAACGGTTTTGTCTTAATTTGTATACCCGTGTGATCTGTTTGCTATGGGCATGTATTTTGTAATATGATATTTATGCAAACCCTTTTTAATTTTGATAGACGGTACTTTCATCTTTACTGGGCTTTAATATTTACCCGTTACAGTTTTCATTATACTGTACTGAATTCATGATAACGAATTCTATTCAAAATAGAATATCACAGACGGCAGCTTTGACAGTTCGCCTATTCACAAATACGAGTCAAAAGGATGCAAAGCGAGGCCAATATTGGATTTCGTAGAATAGTGTATATTCTTACGGCTACTTTTTAGTATGAATAAACTCGGCTTTTTGATTATTAGCTTTCGGAGTATATTTTGTTTAGCCGGCTAAAAAGAAAAAAGTAGCATACAAGTTTTTCAGTCGGCTAAACTAAGATAAAAAACATCAGTTTTATTTTGTCACGCTTTGATTTTAATTAGTTACTAAGGCGATTATTTCATTAATGTTTAATAACTATAATGAAATCATCGCCATACAAAGCCTAATAATCATATATACAAAGCCTAGTAATTTAAAGCCAGATTTTGTCTCATATATCATCATCAAAACAATATTTCCGAGGCAAAAGTCTGTATATTATCCTTGAATTATATGGAGCCTAAAACGTATACTTAACACTATTTAGACTTTTGCGTTCCATTATAAACAAAAATGATCATCATCATCATCCTCATCAGTCTACACACGTCAACTGCTGGACATAGGCCTCTCCAAAAAAAATGATAAAAAGCATTAATTCCCGTTAAATTTCTATGTTCAATTAAACTTAGTTATAAAAAAAAACGTTTAAAACTGTAAGGCTTACCACTTTTTATAGTTGTAAGTAGGTATATATACAAACGTTATAACTTTCAACTTACTTCGTATTGCAGCAACACCTCTACATTTGTAGAGGCTAAATCTGACACATTATAAGAAAAATGCTAAATATTGCACTCTAAAATTTCACGGCGCAACGCTATAAAAATTCAGTGACGCTTTTCGTAGTACATTTTCAAAGCTCTATCTCAAAATTCTCAAATAGGTGCAGGCGGCAAGACGACTGAGTGCTGGGTGTTGATTTATTCACTATTCTATCACGATTCACGAACGCGATACATTTGTATGGCAAAATTGCAACTCACCTTGTGTGCCACCAGGAAGCGCTGCATCAATGCCATACAAACTTGTGAATCTTGCACTCGGCCGTCTTCTCTAAGATAACCGCTACGAAAAACAAAAATCAATATAAAATTGTGTACTGAAAATTAATGTTAGACAGTACGAATAGAAAACTGGTGCATTGATATGCTGTAATTCGCGCCAAACAATTAAATTTCTGTCTGAAATTGTGTCTGTAATTCCGGATTTACCGATAAGCTGAGATTAGAACAAAACTTGTAGTTTTAATAATATTAATAATATTTTTTCTTTAGATTTAAATCCTTTATATTTATAACCATACAATATAATATACCAAGAAAATTATAAACTTTTACACGTATATTATAATTGTTGTATGTTTGAGAAATTTTATTTAGCTTTAATAAATATTAGGAAAATATGTTAGTTTTTAAAGCTAAATCGATGTTAGTTTATTTTGTGTAACCCACGTGGAATGATGTTTCGTCAACACTGTTCAGAAGTTTTATCTACTCTTTTTGTTGCAGTCCATGCCAGTTCCAGCTACGATGAATTGGATCTCAAAGGACCACCACCCTTCTTCCACGAACCGATCAGACAAGAAGTGGTACGTACTTGCCATAATCATTGAAACCACTTATCATCTTCACGTTAACGTAGTTTAATTACGGCGGAGTTACGCCAATTAGCTTCGGTAGTTGAGGAACCCGGGCGAAGAGTGCTTCAACCTGCGGCCTTATCATCACTTAACAGATGAAAGCCTAGTGCTTACCCGAAATGTATAAAGAAAAAGTTACAGAGATACTTACGGATCTGTATGACGATTGAATTTTGAATAAATATTGCACGAAATTATATAAATAGTCTAAAGTGGCCATTTAGATCTGTTGATAATGTGCGAAATTAACTAGATAATTTGTTCCGTTTTGTCTGTAGACTGTGGGGGAAGGTTTCTAATGGCGCCGAGACCGCTTAAAGAGTAATTAATCGGATGGTGTTGTTTCAAACTGCGGCAGCTTATAGCCACCACCCTTTTATTAAATAAAACACATAGCTCCTATTTATATAAAAATATATTAGGTTGGGGAAAAAGTCTTTTCGCATATAGTATGTATGAACTTGTAATAAAATCTCTTTGGCTATACTAATTGTATCTGGCTGGTTTTGGTAACATTAAAAGTTTAAATTTTAAAGAAGATAATTTTCAAATTCAAATTAGGAAAATGTGTGATTTTAATTTGTTTTTCTTACTGTCAAGATGAGTGAATCTAAAGAAGACATTCTAAAACACATATACATTTTACATTTTAAAATTTTACTACAAAAAAGGTAACAATGCAACACAAGCCGCGAAAAAAATTTGCGATGTTTATGGACCTAGACCTAGACACAGTGTCTGTGAGAGTAGCACAAATTTGGTTTAAGCGTTTTCAATCCGGAAATTTTGATGTCAAATATGCACATCGCTCTAGTCGCCCTATTACGGAAAAAATGGATTCCATTTTTGAAAAAGTGGAGCAAGATCGGCATATCAGTAGTTACGACGTAGCTGAAGAACTGGAAATTGACCACAAAACAGTTATGGCGCATTAAAAAAAACTGGATACACAAAAAAGCTCGATATTTGGGTACCTCACGAGCTCACTGAAAGAAACCTAATAAACCGTGTACTCATTTGTGATTGTTTATTACGACTTAATGAAACCGAACCATTTTTGAAAAAGCTGATACTTAACTGGTGATGAAAAATGGATCACGTACGACAAGAACGTGCAAAAAGATCGTGGTCAAAGGCCGGTCAGGCTTCACAGACTGTGGCGAAATCCGGGTTAACTCGCAACAAGGTGATGCTGTGTGTGTGGTGGGATTGGAAGGGTATTATTCATTATGAGCTGTGACCACCAGGCACGACCATCGATTCTGAACTCTACTGCGAACAACTAATGAGATTAATGCAATAAGTTGAGAGAAAGCGGCCAGAATTAATCAACAGAAGGGGTGTGGTTTTTCATCATGATAACGCTAGACCTCACACATCTTTAGTCACTCAGCAAAAATTAAAAGAGTTTGGCTGGGAGGTGTTAATGCATCCGCCGTATAGTCCTGATCTTGCAACTTCAGATTTCCACCGGTTTCGGTCTCTTCAGAATTCTTTAGGCAGTATCAGGTTAACATCACGAGAGGACTACCAAAACCACTTGTCGCGGTATTTTGATCAGAAGCCTCAAAATTTCTATAGCAATGGGATCATGTCCCTACCTACAAGATAGCAAAAATTTATCAAACAAAATGGCACCTACATACTTTAGTTAAATGTAAATAAACAACTTATATTAAAAAATGTTTTGATTTTTTAATGCGAAGAAACTTTATCCCCAACCTAATATTTGCGTGGCTTTATTGCGCTAGAAGCATATCAAAATGAGGTTGCGTCCCGTTCTGAATTTGGTTTCTATTTGCTATTCTTTGTTTGACCAATAATACCTATACTTTTATTTGTTAGTTTATCTTCAAAAACACGAATATAACAGCATATAAACATGTAAATGAATTCTGCTAAGATCAAATAACGAAATCTTGCAAAACCGGACCACATCTGAATTATTTATTTTCCCATAAGTATTTGTCAGTTTTAAATTTAAAAACACAATACGTTTTACTTATTTCAACAAGCTGTTTGCTGTTTTTGCTTAAAATAAAAACCTCTACGTTTCTATTTGATTTATTCTGTTTTTTAAAACAATGTGATTTTATTTGGTTCGGTCCAGCGAGTGACTATTTAATAGAAAAAAGGAATATTATAGAAGTAACAGCTTAAGTTCTGAATAATGTAGCGGTCAAGAAAACTGTTGACAGCAATAAGGGTTATATAAATCTGGTATCAAGATTTTAGGTAATAATATAATTTGAGGACCTAACGATAATTCGAAATTTTGAGATTTTTTTCACATAAACTTTTCGACATACACTTGGCAAGCAATCCTAAGTTTTGCTAATTATGAAAATAAACGAAGGTCAATGGCCGGTATTATGCTTTTGATGGAAATGTAAACTCATATGTATCATCATAGGAATCTTAATAATAATCTTATCTGCGACTCTCCTTAAGTCCAGGATTGTCTAGCAAATGTACACTTGATTACAAGCGATGATGTTCATATTTCATAACACAAACACCCTTTTACAAGTTGAAGGCATTCATGTTATGTGCATGTAACCTTTCAGTATTACATATATTACAGTTTGATAAGCACGATTTGCGAGTGCTGAAGTTAAGCCACTTACGCAAAAGCTGGTCATCGGATGGATGACCAAAAATGTATCATCTGGAGCTCCTCCGTGCTTCGGAAGGCACGTAAAGCCGTTGGTCCCGGCTGCATTAGCAGTCGTTAACAACCACCAATCCGCACTGGGCCCGCGTGGTGGTTTATTGCCCGTTCTCCCTATCCATCCATAGGGAAGGCTCGTGCCCCAGCAGTGGGGATATAAAAATGAGCTGATGATGATGATGATGATGATGATGATGATGATGATGATGATGATGATGATGATGATGATGATGATGATGATGATGATGATGATGATGATGATGAAACACAAAAATAGCATGTATAATAGTGTCCCGTGTTTTGGTAGGTGTAATGTTTGTCTGACATTTCTATTTTTCTCCAGGCTAACCATGACAAGTGCACGACGCTAAAGGAGAGCGCGGCGGAAATCGACACCGTCGCTATTTATCCTACCTTCGAGTTTCAGGTGAGCTCTTTTTCCTATATCAACAATATTTACTGCGGAACTGTAAATATATCTAAATATATATCTAAATGAGCAGTCTTACAACTTTTCTAACAGGACCCGCCAAGAGTTTCACAGACAAAGCGATGCCAATTAAGACTATTTGTAAGGAGAAAATCCTTTCGAGAGTCTGTCTGCATCGCAAATCCTGTGCTATTAAATTTTTATGCAAATCTTTTAACATTGTGTAGTTTTGCCAGGATTGAGAGTAGCGGCTGCGGAAAAACAATTTACATTTAAAGTGCCAACGAGAAACTCAATAAGGTGCTTAGCTTCTTGGTGCAGTTTGTAATGTAAAGAAGCTAATCCTGGTACTTGACTGAAGTTAAACCAAAACCTGAGAGTGAAAATTCTTAAAATTTAACCAAAATTCGATATGCGTTGCTCGAGCGCGTCATGTATGAAGATTTCCGTCTGCAGTCTTATATTGTAGTAAAATGATAGCGTTCAACAAAATATCTAAACGTGTTGCCAGTTATGGTTTACTTATAGAAGTTCATAGAAAAAAAATCGATAAATTCCGTAATTTTAATTATACGCCCCAATCCTAACCACTGACATTCATTGATAATTAAGAGCCATTTTCAATTAATGGCAAACGGATTCAGGCTAGCCGTATTTCGAGAAGCATTTTGATTTTGACATTTTCATATCTGTATTTGCTAGAATGCGGCTGCTTTTACTGAATATACAAAGATGCTCGAATTTCGTTCGAGTGCTCGACACAGAGATAAACTATGCACGATTCCCCGCAGTCGAAGCATATTCTGTAATGCATCTCGCATTTATAATTAACTCCTGATTCTGTACAGCGATTCAGTGTTTCTAACTTTCATTAAAAATATTCTTTATTTTAAACAGCACATACCTACCATTACAGTAGACTAGTATAAACTGATGACGATGATGATGAAGAAGAAGATGATGATGATGATGATAATGATGATGTTGTTGATGATGATGATGATGATATTATGGCAATATAATGGTACTTGTATATATAGCTACTGACATTTCAGGCTTAACGGGTTTTTTTGCAACAAGTTGTATATACAGTAAAATCTCTTTATTCGCGGGGTATATGTTCCAAAAATATGCCGCGAATACAGAAACCGTGAATACAGAATGGTAATTTATATGGGTTTATAGGGGATACGTTCCTAGGTGCCAAAATAAAAAACACAAATATGTACTTAATAATATAAGGAGTGTGAAAGCGCATATTTGAATTCTTTGTTTTCGTGTCGAAACGCGTTTCTCAATTTTTTTAGTTGACATTATTAATTACGAAGAACGAAAAGAGCAGTAGAGACGTGTTACTCGATCACAATTTTTATAACGAATGTGAAAGATAAAACAATAAAATAGGCAAAGCGTTTTTACCAAAGAACGGAACAGCAACATTTAAAAATATACTTTATTCCTTCAGAAATAAGGTTGCTTTCTTCTGTTTGTTTACATTTTCAAAAACGCCGACCGCGGTGTTTGCGGCAAATGCGACAAAGGCGCCTTAGGTCAAAGTGCTCGGCGGTATCATTTGACGGCACTTGCAAAAGATATTGCGTTAAACACCTATTGGAATTTTGTATGAAATTTTAGATCCGCGAATAAAGAAATTTTTTGCCGCGAATAAAGAAATTGGGTTGCATTTTTTTAATCCGCGAATAGTGAAAACGCGAATGACGGAAGCGCGAATAGGGAGCTTTTACTATATGTATATATATCTTCTGTGCGTGTGTATGTTATTGAACTCCTTCTAAACGGCTGGACCGATTTGGATGGAATTTTCTGTGTGTGTTCAAGTGGATTCGAGAATGGTTTAGATTTACAATTGGACGACTCGGTAGGTGGTGCTGCTATAGGGGTCCATCATGGGATACGGGTGTTCTTAAGCTGACAAATTATTTGTTTGTTTTGTTGTCTATCAAAGCTGTCTAGGTAGTACGAAGTCCGCCGCCGGTCAGCTAGTTATGTATAACAATTGAAACTAACATACCAACAAAGCACTATGATTATAATGAATTAAGAATTGTTGATTATTTATTTGATTTGTTTTGCTAATTAGATCCCGTAGCTTTTTCATCATCATCATCAGCCTTTAAGCGTCACACCGCTGGGCTCAGGCTTACAGATGAGACCGTTCAGCCATTTATCATAAACTAGTTTTATTGTTATCTAACTTTTTTTACAAGAGTAACTTTCAATCTAACTATTATTGATAACTTTCCCATGCTTATGATTAAAATCACCTACTACTACTATCTACAAAACGTATTTAATTAAAACTCATACATTTATTTGAAACACAAAGCAGTACGCTGGCTAAAAGCAAAGCCCGGCAAAGGGAATTGAATTTTCGCCACCCTCTCGTTATTAAAGTATCATATTGCTGCAGCGAGCCGGTGACGGAGCCCAGCTATATTAAACTGTTACTCCCTTTTTTGCAATGAATTTTTAACATTGCTCCCTTTGAATGCATGCAACACTTTATTGTTTGAAGAGCAGTGAAATTCACCAGCAGGTGATATTTCCCTCGTTCGATGTGTATTTTATTGTCTCCCTTTCCCGCTGGTATAACAATAGTTGTGAAAAACATAGGAAGTGTATTTATTAAAATTTTGAAAACATTTTCCTGGTGTTCGGTATTTGATTGTGTCCTTTTCCCGCTGGTACTCATATATCTATAGTAATGAAAAATAAGGGATGCGACCCTGCTATGTTTGAAATACTGATGCATGACGTTTCCGAGTTCCAAGTATTTTAGTGCCTTTAACTGCCGCTGGTATAACGATATCGATGACGATAAAATGTCGTTACTAAATATTGCATGATTTGGTAACGACACGCGACATTTTGTTTTTTGAAAAAGAGCTTTGCAGTTTCTTGCCCTTAACTTTCCCTCAGCTGTAAATAGCTTATATCTGTCCCACTGCTGGGCAAAGGCCTCCATTATTGATTAAAGAGTACTTAATCAATTAAAACCTATTAAACATCGAAGAGGAAAGATGATTGGTCTCATAAAGCACGACGGATTAATTTAAATTTGAAGAGAATATAGCAGGATAAAGAGGAATAAGAATACCAAAAACAGCTTAAGTATGATGAAACTAAATTAAAGAGAAGGCAAACGTTGTGTCTGTCTTCTAAAAAAGTAAAATAATAAGCTTGGGATAGAGATGAACGGAATAGGCTACACCGGCAAGTAGCTCTTCAAGTTGAAGGAGAAGGATTGAAGTCGGATAAATAGGCACATAGCAAATTAGTTCATTTAAATAAAGATTAGATGAGGAGCTCGATGGCGCAGTGGTTAACGCGCCCGGTCTGCGAGTGCTGAGGTTAAGCAACTTTCGCAAAGGCCGGACATCGGATGGATGGCCAAAAATGTATCATCTCGAGCTCCTCCGTGCTTCATCATCATCTCATCATCTCAGCCAAAAAGACGTCCACTGCTGGACAAAAGCCTTTTTTTTTTTTTTAAGGGGGAATTTGCCATAATCGCCACGCTTGGCAGGCGGGTTGGCGATCGCAGTAAGGTAAGAATAATTACAGAGAGACGCTGCTGCCCATCCTCTGGAATGCTCCCATAGTCGCCTTCTACGACACCCACGGGAAGAGATGGTGGTGCAATTCTTTACCCCCGGCACCACACGGGGTGGTGCCGGGGGTAAAGAACTCTCCGTGCTTCGGAAGGCACGTACAGCCGTAGATCTCAGCTGCATTAGCAGTCGTTACAACCACCAACCCGCACTGGGCCCGCGTGGTGGTTTATGGCCCGTTCTTTTTATCCATCCATAGGGAAGGTTCGTGCCCCAGCAGTGGGAACAAAAATGAGCTGATGATGATGATGAAATAAAGATATTTTGGCAAAGGTAACAGTTTCCCTATAAGTATTTACTTACTTCTCCCTTCCTCGTCATACCCGCCTCGTAAAAAACATAATACTCATATATATATTTTTATCATCCAAACCGTAATAAATGTTCCGACAGACACATTCATATATTTACATAAATAACTTCGCTTACCAACTTCCGGGAAAAGTCACCCTTGTTGTGTTGTGTATTACTATAAATACTACAACGACCACACTACGCTAGTTTGTCGTGAGATGAGAACGTGAAAGTAATTAATATCACCTCTACGTAAACTTTCAAGGGGATTCTTATGAATAACATATTAACCTTATTATTATTTACACAGTAGGATAATGTCATTAGAACGGGTTAGGGTCATATATTCGGTAAAAATAACGGTATTAATGACCTTACAAGTACGTTTAAACTGAAGACAGGTCAACCGTTCAACTTGACTTATCAGACTTCTTTCATAGTGGATTTGAAATCGCATAGATTTAGTAAAATAAACGATTGTTTAATGTTGTTTACCAATTTACTACTCATTCGTTACTACTGTATTCTCCTTAAGAATAGAAAGCTTTATTAAATTATTAATTATAGTTAGATCAATTAAAATTGAACTTTGAAGGAACTGAATTGTGTAAAGGATTTTAGGTGACTTTCCGCCAAAAATGTGCGAGTGCGAGGTAGCTAAGCGGTGCACGAGGTGAAAATCCACCAATAGGATTACTTCATTTTTCTTGCAGTGTAAAATGGTGTAATCCTATTAGTAGATTTTTTCCCGCGCTACGCTTAGCTGCCTCGCACAGCTGTGCTGTGGTGTAAATCCACCCTTAAACTCTTTAACGTCCGTCACTTACATAGGCTTTATTTAAGAACGACCTCGATCGATACGATCGCGCACGTCAGAAATGCAGTCGGCACCACGTTAGCCACGTTCCGATTGGCCGACTATAATAACTTTAAATGCTATTTACCGAAATACATTTCATTAATATTAACGTTGACTGAAATACTTATCGGGTCAGTTCGATTAGACTTGACACCACTCACCCACCCTACCTGTAATCCGAAAACGGCCGCGAGTGGCGGGCTATATACGGGCAACCGAGCTGCTACTCACCCCAGAAAATACGATAAATTGCGAAATATAATTTACCTAATTAATGATTTGAAATATAATTTAAATACGTACAGTCACGAGCATAAATATGTTGCCATTTCGATAAGTTGTCCTCATGTGTTTCGTTTCTAGTTGTCACATATTAAATCCTAGACCAAAAACTGTCTTTGAATCATGAATATAGCTGCGAACACTCAGATAGATATTGCTGAATACTATTCTGGTGCTGTGTATGTGTCCATCCATGCAGATACATATGCTCGAGCAGTTACCGACTCACAAGGAGAATGTGCAAACAACGTGTTAAAATAGAAACTGTAGGGATCCCGTCCCTGTATCAAACAACGAGACGTTACCGAATCTCATCACTAAAATTGCTCATCATGCTTGAGTACCTCTGAACGAAAACGACATCGATCATGTCACTCACGACAAATTATTCCAGGACGCAAGAAAGTCATTGTTGTTAAGTTCCAAACAGGAATTCACAAACATAGCATAATAATATTAATGTCTGGATTGCGTATGACACGGAGTGAGACGATAAAGGATGTGGAGGTAACCAACCAATGATGCTCAGTGTATTTATGTGAATCCAACACACTACTCACCATAAAACACTCTTGAAAAAAACCGGCCAAGTGCGAGTCGGACTCGCGCACGAAGGGTTCCGTATTTTATGACGTATTAAAAAAAAACTACTTACTAGATCTCGTACAAACCAATTTTCGGTGGAAGTTTGCATGGTAATGTAGGTACATCATATATTTTTTTTAGTTTTATCATTCTCTTATTTTAGAAGTTACAAGGAGGGGGGGGGCACACATTTTACCACTTAAGAAGTGTCTCTCGCGTAAAGTATTCATTTTAAAAAAAAATATATTACAAACCTCAATATCATTTTTGAAGACCTATCCATAGATACCCAACACGTATGGGTTTGATGAAAAAAAAAATTAAGTTTCAGTTCTAAGTAGGGGTACCCCCAAAATTTATTGTTTTTTTTCTATTTTTGTGTGAAAATCTTAATGCGGTTCACAGAATACATCTACTTACCAAGTTTCAACAGTGTAGTTCTTATAGTTTCGGAAAAAAGTGGCTGTGACCTACGGACGGACAGACAGATAAACAGACAGACAGACATGACGAATCCATAAGGGTTCCGTTTTTTGCCATTTGGCTACGGAACCCTAAAAACAGAAGAATCTTGCTAAATCAAATAATTTCAGTCATTTGACTGGTGGCGGTCTGATCGGACGACGACCACCCCAATTACTTTTTTGGTGACCGAGAGGACACTTAATGAGTGAACACACGGGGGTCAGAAGGACACTCCGTTAACCCCCCTATCCCTAGTGGCAAGCACCAAGTGAGGGGGGGGGGAGGGGGGGGGGGGCTTGTATACCTCCCTGCGGCTGCCAGTTATGAGAATTGCATTTATATTTTTTTTTTTCATTTTGTTGATGGCTTCGTGCGATTAGCACATTTAGCCAGTGTCAAAGTAATTTTTCTAACAAGTAATACATAAATGAGCATTATTTCTTTTCTGTTTGATGATAATGAATGATAATAGAAATGAGAAATGATATACCACCCAACCCCTCGAGTAAAGTAAAGATGTGGGGCTTTACTAAGTCCTCGGGCGGACTTCTTGAGAGAATTTGAAAAGTGACGTTGCACTGTTTTGTTTCATTTGCCAACACTCATGCACACTCACGAACACTTAACGGTTAATAATCCACCATTATTTCACATTAATATTCGACATAACACAAATTTTAGAAAATAAAACAAAACCGCAGACATGACTCTTCACTTTCCCGCCAAGAACCCCTTGCATATTATTTGTATATATACTAGTAGTTTTTTTCTGGATTAAACGTCACGAGTATTTACTATCTGAATACTTATACTATAAGTCTTATATATTCGGAATGAGCATATAAATAACTATCTTTCTGCGTAAAACGGAACGCACCTGATTAAATTTAAATGAAAGTATACAAGCTACTAACTCATTATGAGATGTCCAACACCTCAGTCTCCCTGTGATCACGGACCCTGCAAAGGATTCGAAACGTCATGATAAACATTAAATAATGTGTAAAGTAAAATAAACGCGAGTAGATCCGTAAAAGTGATTTCATTTAAAAGTGTAGTGTTCGCGTAAATTTTAGAAAACAATACATATAAATACATTAAAAATATATAGTACAAGAATGACTAATACAAAATATATACCTACATGTGATGCAAAATTAATATATATCATATAAATCAGTCAATTAATAAGTCGTATAAACTACGTAGATAAGCGTTCAAGGATAATATAACCGCATATAATAATATATGTACCTACTTACTTACTTTTTACACCACATTACAACGCTTATTTTGATTGTTTTGTAATCGATTTATAGTAAAACTAAACAACTGATACAACTTATAACATATAACAAAAAAGGTGCTTATTTTTTCATTTGTATACTGAAAATGATATTTTTTTTCATTTGACTTGATTCTGTTTGTATAACATGATACAAAGTTGCGGGGGCAACACAGACCTATATATCTAGACTGTGGGGGGCAAATAGTATACAATCTTCATAATTATATTCTGTTCAATATAGCTTGATACCTGTGACAGATGTCAAATAGGCATGCCTAGGGTTGAGGCAATACTGAGGTAATAGGGTACACCCTTTTTCGAAAAGTGTTTTAAATTACTCTTAGAGTGTTAATAAACCACCATAATTTTTATATGATTTTTTTTAAACCTATTAATGCCATAAAAACTACTTTTAATTTAGCATTTTAAATTTTCGCGGAGAAACGCAAGCCCCCATGCTGTTTCGGCTCGTGACGTCACTGTGTCAGTAAATAAATATCACTACGAACATTGATTTACAAATAAAATACAATAGACTATTTTACGAAATTAATAATGAGTTATACCCATATCATTGGTGTATTGTGCCTGAATGCAAGAATACGAGCATATACAATAGAAAGAAAATACACTTCTATATAAATTTACTCAAACATATACCTAAACCATGTGGTGACAGAGTAAGAATACAATTTGTCATCACATTACTCCATTTCATCCCGAGATGTCCTAAAAGGCGACTAAGGGAACAATGCATAATACAACTCTGAGCAAGAGATGAAAAACCTCGAAACTAAACACTATACCAACTCGTCTGGCCAGTGTGTAGGCTAATTACCTCCTTTGTGGAGGAGACCCGTACCCAGCAGTAGGACATTAATACCTACATATACATGTACTGTAAATAAGTAATGAAGGATGTTCATGAAATGAAGTATTTATTGATTTATCAATTTTTTATTATAGTATATAGGTATTCCATAGTTAAGAAAAGACACATACACACATTAGATGGAAAATGCTATTTTCATGTAATACAATACATTAGTATACTATTATTAGATATTCAAACTTTAACACTTTTGTGTAAGTTGGAAAAATGTTATTCTTCAAAAAAGAAACTATACTAACTTCACAACATATTCATGATCCTACTATAACGAGTCCTTCGTCACTGGATATGGCTTAGACCGCACTTAGTGTTCAGGGCATATCGTACACTTAACCATGCATGTGTTTTGAACCCGCTTGAGCTGCACATAGCCTTTTGCGTCATCCCCGTAAGATTCCCTTCCGGACCTAGAAAGAAAAATTAGGTTATGTTAGAATGAAATCGTAAACATATTGTATTATCGTATTGTGTATTATTGTTGTGCTTATTGTTAAACAAAAGTTGGTACAATAGGTTGAAGTTTTAACATAACTCAACTCGGCAGAACAGAAATCGGGATTGCATGCAAAAAAATGTTGCCACTTTCAAAGTATTTATACTAGGCGGTACTTTCTGCTTTTACAAAATCTTCTTCCATAATACGATTTCAATAAAATTCTACAAACGTGATAATAACTTGAAAAAAACA
This sequence comes from Eudonia mercurella, assembly GCA_963082485.1. NCBI lineage: Eukaryota > Metazoa > Arthropoda > Insecta > Lepidoptera > Crambidae > Eudonia > Eudonia mercurella. The sequence goes on from OY720022.1 coordinate 4,724,140, forward strand.
GGGCAAGCTAAACAAAACCGCTTAAAAATATAAATAACACGCAGCGCAACTAAAATCTAGTTTGTTTGTTTACTATCAAAGTGACGTGACGAATTCAATATAGAGAACAGCGTTTTTGACATTTGAAGAATATATTAAAAAATATATATTTTCAAATTGAATTATAAAATGTATATTTTATTTTTATGAATAGAAATCAACATTACTCGTTTGTTTTTTATAAAATCTATCATAAATACGTATTTTTAGATTTTTCCTTACATGGAGCAAAATACCCTATTGCATCAAATGATAATTGAAGTTATCAAATGAATATAATTATCCTAAAAAGTTCTGTTCTTATCTAATTTGCCCATTGATTTTCTTTTCTAATTTTTAGAAGTTCTGTAAAATCGTCATATTATGACGATAATATGACGATCGTCATAATATGACGATATGACGAAAAAATAAACATTTTATAATTCAATTTGAAAATATATATATACTCAAGAAATTAAATAAAGACTAACAAATTCTTGAATACACCTAGGATGAAAAAATGAAGTTAAATTTAATCGCTTGCTTATTGAGTGTCAATTGAACATCACTTGGTGTACTATCCCAACACTACTATTTGTTTGTAATGAAATGACCTTGTAAAGGAGTACATTTATTTTATTGTAATGTTTTAATATTATGATAAATGTGTTTACTGGGATAAATCGAATCTAACATATAAAATAGAACCACAAAAGTAATTGTAGTATATTAAGTGATGGATTATAAATAATAATGTTATTTTAATATACTTAGTCAAATAATTTCATACGCTTTTAAAAAGTCACGTTTTCGATTTTGATGATTTCTGTCAGTAGGTATCAAGCTCTAATGAACAAACTATAGTGTTGTTTACCTAACTTTTTCTTTGGAAAAAACGTTAACTTCAAATAGAAATCAGGCTCCTGGCTTATTAGCGCGGCTTCAATTAGAGCCACCGCAGACATGCTACTTTTAGCATCGGCGATCGGTTCGATCGATTCAGTCGCTTTTTAGAAGCTGAATGCAGCGACCACACATTCCACACCGCACACTTAAAAACGCCAAACGCAGCGATTCAGTCGCTTTTCGAAAGCTCGACACAGCTTCTGATCGTTACACTCCGCACACATTCGGATGCCCGGTCGCATCGATTTGCATTGAGTTGCCGATCCACAAAGACATTTAACTGTTACCTACTACATTAAATCTCTTTGCCGATCCAGCATCGGAGCAGTCGCTAAAACGCGCGATTACGATACCGCGTCTGAACCGTACGCATGAAGTCGCAAAATCGCGATGCTGCATTGATAAGAATCTCACGATTTTACTGCGATCGAACGCAGAGAGTCGCCAAAACGTGATTCAGCGTCGATACAGTCGCAAAATCGCTGATTTTTCTAGTAAAATTTAATCTTGATAATAGCCAGTTTTCCCTACACTCATTTTCCACACTGTAAGTTTGTTACGCGCCGGCAGACCTCACAAAAAGACCTACTGGCATCACACAGGCACACCGCACACGGCTGGCGTTTCAAATTGTCAACACCGTAGCGTCCGATGCCGCTAGCCAAATTCAATCAAAGGGGTGGTACATCAATACTGTGACCGGAGTCTCTCACGTAGCGTCCGACGCCAATTCGTATTGACGATACGCGGTCGAGCATAATCTCGTGTTTACAGTACGACATTCACCTTTGATGTTGTCTCTGATGAAACTATCTTTTAATATATGTGCCTTGTCCGGCTCAAGGTTGCCTGGAAGATATAGATATATTAATGTGTGTGATAGATAACACCAGCAATTATTGTATTTGTTTGTAAGATAACTCCATAATAATAAAGTACTCTGGCATTATTTATTTTATTACTATGTAGATTGAACGCATAATTAAGTGTATAATACAGCTAGCGTGAAGAGATGAATATAGAAAATAAGGAAAAAGACGCCATAAAACATACCCAGAAACTCAATAACTATACAAATTATTGCGTGTTCTCGTTAACCTTTATTGATTAAATAGCACATTGCCCGCGGCTCCGTCCACAATGATTTTGTATTTTTAAACCAATATTTTTTATCAAAATAATGTATCATTCTATCAGTGAAATAATTATTGAAATTGGGTCAGTAGTTCCAGGGATTACCCTCTCCTCAAACACGAACAAGGTCACAAACTTTAACTCTTTATAAGTCATAGTCATAGTCATAATTATTTATTGCATTATGTTGGTATGGTACAAATCTTACAATATTTTAAATAGTCCCTTAACATGATCTTGTAAGGGTATTGCAATAATTTGGGGTTTTTAATACAATTTTTATACAACGAAAAATAAATAAAAAATAAACAACAATAGATATGAATAATAATAATTGCTTATCCAAAAAATTCCTTTAACGAATAAAAACATAGCTCTATTAAATACTCCTTTATTTTTAGGGATCCGTATCCAAAAGGTAAAACGGGACTGTCTGTCTGTCTGTCTGTCTGTCTGGTCCGTCCGTCCGTCCGTCCGTCCGTCCGTCCGTCCGTCCGTCCGTCCGTCCGTCCGGCTGTATCTCATGAACCGTGATAGTTAGACAGTTGAAATTTTCACAGAGTATGTATTTCTGTTGCCGCTATAATAACAAATACTAAAAAACAGAATAAAATAAATATTTAAGGGGGTTCCCATACAACAAACGTGATGTTTTTTGCTCGTTTTTGCTCGATAATGATAACGGCAACAGGTAGACGCTTGAAATATTCACAGAATATTGAGTTTTATTATTCACTTTAAGAAATAAATAATTAAATTAAAATAAAATAAATATTTAAGGGGGGCTCCAAATCAACATACGTGATTTTTTTTTCAATTTTTTTTCTTGGTCTTAATAACGATAACAGGTAGAAATTTGAAATATTTTAATAGATAATGGTACGGGAACCTTTCGTGCGCGAGTGCGACTCGCACTTGGCCGGTTGTTTATTAAACTCTGTTTTTTTTAATAAAATCTGGATTTCTTTTGGTACTCTATCTATTGTATATATTTATTGACATGTGGTAAGTTCCTGAGCTTTACCATATGTAATTTAGTGAAAGGTTGAGCCAGTCTATTGAGCTATACGGTAAAAATATAAAAATCTTTAGCTTGAGCATACATATGTTGATTGTTACTGACTAATTTACATATTTTGTCTACAACTTTCCATGTTATCTACATATGTTTACTAGCACCTTAACACACCTGTTCTGCATGATAAACAGTCGGTTCACATCGGTACTATTACCCCAGAGGATGATTCCGTAGCTCAGCCATGCATTCGCGTAAGCATAGTAAACACTCATTGCAGTTTTTAAGTCTGTACATTGCTTTAATTCATTTAAAGCATCCCCCGTGTGGTGCCGGGGGTAAAGAATTGCACCACCCCATTTCTTCCCGTGGGTGTCGTAGAAGGCGACTATGGGACCATTCCAGAGGATGGGCAGCAGCGTCTCTCTGTGATTATTCTCACCTTACTGCGATCGCCACCCCGCCTGCCAAGCGTGGCGATTATGGCAAATTCCCCTCAAAATTATTTATCCTTGAGGGAGGCCTTTGTCTTTGGAAGCAGTGGACGTCTTTTTGGCCGAGATGATGACGATGATGATTTAAAGCATAAGTAAATTTAGAGACTAGCAGATTTTTTTTCAATACGTGTTTTCCAATTAACGTTTGTGTCTATTTTTATTCTTAACAGGGTGCATGAGATCTCAAACTTTATTTTATTACTAGCTGACCCGGCAAACGTTGTTTTGCAAATTATTCTAGGGAATTTGTAGGGTAGAAAAAAAACCTTTATATTATTTGAGGAGCCCGGTGGCGCAGTGGTTAACGCGCCCGGTCTGCGAGTGCTGAGGTCAAGCAACTTTCGCAAAGTCTGGTCATCGGATAGGTGACCAAAATTGTATCATTTCGAGCTCCTCCGTGCAGGTAAAGCCGTTGGTCTCGCTTGCATTAGCAGGGCCCGCGTGGTGGTTTAAAAACCCGTTCTCCCTATCCATCCATAGCAAAGGCTCGTGCCCCAGCAGTGGGGACATAAAATGAGCTGATGTTGATTATAATTTATTCCTATATATATCATTGTTCATTTTCAGTTCAGTTACGACAATAACACTAACAAACAATATCAATCCATTATTGCTACAGTGTGTACAACATTTTTTTGTTAGCCCATCTTTAGCTAACACAAACAATCTGGATGGTTTGCCCACTCGAGAACATGCCACGTGTAGTCTGAAAAACATGGTGTGCTCAAATCTAAACCACAAACAGACATCGTTTGGCCTTGGGACTTATTGATAGTCATTCCTACTCCGTGATATTTACTGAGTGAGAAGTGACACCGGTAGACGCCTGGCGGAGACAACTGATCTATAGGGGTTGGTGATAGAAAGGTGAAAATTTAGGGTTGTATGTATTTTTGATGCCATGGTATTTTAAGCCAAAAATAATTTTAAAAAAATTAAAAAAAATTTTTGGGCTGGACCACCCTTATCACCTAAGGGTATGAAAAATAGATTACGACCGATTGTCCTACCTATCGAATAAAGTTTCATAAAAATCAATCGAGCCCTTTCGGAGGAGTATGGCAAATAACTTGTTACACGAGAGTTTTATATATACTTAATCGGTGATAAAATTTTTTTCGGTGAAAATGAAACGTATGGATATACACTTTATAAGGGTGCGCCGTCCGTAAGTGACAAGTGTCATATATTTTATTTGAAATGTCTTCGTCCATATTTATTTGATGCCGCGCGGCCATACTGATTTTGTATGGGGAATTAAACTTATTAATTTGAAAAATAATAATTTAAAAACCGCTCGATTAATCGAATATGTGAGATGAACGATATTTTGTAGTTAAGTTAATATAATTGGTGATTGTTTAGAGGTATAATAATTTCGATTAACTATAAGATATCAACTAAACGCCGCCACTCGTTTTCATGATTTTTGCCCAACTTTAAATGATATTGTAGAAAAAAAAAGTGTGTTATGAATTTATGGGTCGCCGGTCGGACTAATTGTGAACACGTTCCCTTTGATACTAAATATATATGTTGTTTATGTAATACGATAGTTTTTTCATATATCAACTTCACCGTGACTATACTTTTGACTCTTTTTGGTCGGCGAACCCTTAAACAAAGAATTTAAACGGGGATTAACGCAAACTAATTAGTAAAAAGGTATCGTACCTTATTTATACCCGACGTTTCGACCGAGTTACTACGGCCGTGGTCACGGGCTGACTCACTCGTATGGAGTTCTATGTTGCCACGCACACGTCTTACGAAAAGTCAGTAACAAAATAGGTGATAAACCTCGGTGAAAAAATCGGTCCGATTATCGGTCATACATAAAGTCGGTCGTGGGCGGGCACCATTCATGAAGGACTGAAATTTGTTGGTCGAATATTATTTCAGAATGATTGCTTAAGGCGAAGGGTAAGGCACACTAGCGCCACCAATTGATAATTTGACAATTACTAACTGACCGGATCTTTTTTTAAACATTGCGTACCGTCCGACAACAGGAAAGCATCCATAGTATTTATTTATAATTGTGCACTACTTTTTGTTACGTGGTTTATTCACAAAACGGGCTATCGCATTTATTCACAAACAATGGCCATTGTTGGTGTTAGCGAATGAATACAAAAACAAACCTAAAAGTAGTGCACAATTATTAAATAATAGATGTTTGCCTAGTGTCGGAAGGTCCGCAAAGTCGTAGTAACTATTAACTAATCTGTGGCAATGTTTGAAAAAAAATCCAGTTTAGCAGTTATCAAATTAAATCCATTAGCGGCGCGCCGCCTTCGCCTTAAGCGACTCGGACTGTCCCTACTAATAAGAAAATACTTTATTATCCAAAGTTGAACAAACAAATGTTTTACTTTTAATACCATTAAATTTACATCGTTTTGTCCTTGCTGATTCTCCATATTCTACAAATGCGATGGTTTGTCTTTGCCCTGCAATAGCTTGGGTCAACAATGTTATCACCAATGGAAAGCTTAGCTTTGTCTCCAATAGGTAATATCACTTACAAATATATGCAGAATGCTTTATGCAGCCTAGCGGTGCAACTGCGGGTCAAAGCGGCTTACATCGCATCATTCTGCCGACCTACGAGTATTCTATATTCTACGAGTATTGGAGGAGCTCGATGGCGCAGTGGTTAACGCGCCCAGTCTGCGAGTGCTGAGGTTAAGCAACTTTCGCAAAGGCCGGTCATCGGATGGGTGACCAAAAATTTATCATCTCGAGCTCCTCCTTGCTTCGGAAGGCACGTTAAGCCGTTGGTCCCGGCTGCATTAGCAGTCGTTAACAACTACCAATTCGCACTGGGCCCGCGTGGTGGTTCATGGCCCGTTCTCCCTATCCATCCATAGGGAAGGCTCGTGCCCCAGCAGTGGGGACATAAATGAGCTGATGATGATGACGAGTATTCTAGGATAAAGTACAAGCAGCATCAATCTGATCGAAGCTTACTAAACAGACAAAAAGTAAAATAGATTTTGTTGCGTTAAATTTGTATTCGTGTTAGTTTAAGCCTCTAAATATTATTTTTTACACATATCACTTGACAGTATTGTTAATTTTTTGTACCCGTATGTTTGTGTTTTCTTTTTTATATAATACTTGTGTTGCATCGATGATGAGTTTCATTCTGGTTGCACTGTACATCTTGGCAACTTGCGACGCACAAACTTTTTTGGTCTATTTTATGTTTTTGACTTTTTATATTATTTTACCTACATATGGTTATTTGATAAAAAAAATGCAATAAAATTGTCTTTAGTTTAGAAATTTAAAAACGACGAGATTTCAAACCCTTTTCTTCAGTAGCTCTTGGTACGTCGAAACTAAAGCTTTTAAGAGTAATTTAATAACATTTTAACGCGCATAAAGCGCAACTTCAATGCTTTACTTACCGCTTTCCAACTAAAAACTTTATGAACACAATAAAGTTGACACAGTGCGCCAACTTTTGTTCAAGAGACAGCCCTAATTAAATTCTCCAACCTTCGTCTTGACTTCATTATAATGAAAGTTTTGTCATTTATTACAACGGTAGTTTTTTTGAGCAGTCGTTTAATTAGTTTCATCTAAGTAAACATTGGAGCTCGATGGCGCAGTGGTTAACACGCCCGGTCTGCGAGTGCTGAGGTTAAGCAACTTTCGCAAAGGCCGGTCATCGGATGGGTGACCAAAAATTTATCATCTCTAGCTCCTCCGTGCTTCGGAAGGCACATAAAGCCGTTGGTCCCGGCTGCATTAGCAGTCGTTAACAACCACCAATCCGCACTGGGTCCGCGTGGTGGTTTATGGCCCGTTCTCCCTATCCATCCATAGGGAAGGCTCGTGCCCCTGCAGTGGGGACAAGATGAGCTGATGATGATGATGATGATGATGAAGTAAACATTTCACTTGGACACGCGAGTAAAATTATTGTAACTGTGAGTGTGCAGAACCTCTACACTAACTAAGAAACTGATAAAATTCTTAAAACGACTCGAAAATCTTTTAATTAATAAAAAAATATCTATGAAAAATTACTTTTTAGCTAAAAGTCACTTATCGAAAAGCCCTGTATTTTTTTGTTAAATTCAGACATCTGATCTCTCTTATCAGATTACCTCACACTTTACTTTCAATCTTCACATGTTTCTTGCCAGCTCTCGATCGAAGGCTTTCCCAAAATCCAAACTGGTGGTAGATTCAGTAGTTCAGCTAACCTTTTGAGCGCCAAGCAATTTCGACCGCGATGTGCTCCCAGCGCCACGCTACAAATCTATAACGAATATATAGTAAAAGTAGTGATGAGGGCAATTGTTCCATCGATAAATTACATTTACGTGTTTTTTTCCTTAAAAGGTCGCAAATAAATTAAAATAATGAACTTCGAAATCTTCGTTTTATTTCACAATCCCGGTAACAAGGAAATACAGAATGCAATCCAAATAAAAACAAAACAGATACATAACTAGGTTCAACCATAAAAAATTGGGTAGATACATCTTTATCGTCATATGACGTCATCACGTTGTCTTCCTAGCAAAACCGTGGCGCCCGTACCACGTTAAATTCTGTTTTTGGTAGGGATGTCCATTAGTGGTGGTGAAGAAAATTAATTTTATCATAACAATTTCGAATACTTAAAAAAGGTTGCATATAGGTATTATAATGACAAAAATATTTTTATTATCTTTTTTGGATATATTTTTTAGCTCTCTACTTCGTAATTTTTACGGTGAAATAAAGTAACAAAACGGTTTTTTTCATATATTAACGTTGTAATAAAACACTTTTTTCATATTAAAAAGTATTAATCTGAAAAAATAAAGTTTTGTTCAAAAATATAATAATAATTTGTTCATATTAGTTAACTCACATCAACACATAGGCGCTGTAGTATCATATTATAATTATGATATCAAATAATATGTTTAAATCTACTTTGTATCTAGAGCAAAATAAGATAGCTTTTTGTAACATATAAACAATCAATATTTTTTATTGTTTTATTTAAACGTTAGTGTCTATGAATTCATTAAAAACTTATTATCGAATCTCATTAGGCGTCTTGCTATAAAGACTATGGCGTCTGGGGCACGTAAAAATTTGTGGCCAGAATAATTTTGCTGTTTTTAAAATAAATAAAGGCCTCTATTGAAATAAAAATGTAAGGTGTAGGGTTTAAGGCATTACGAACAAAGAAAAACAAACCAATTGTTTATGTATATTTATTATTATTTATAAACGTTCTAATTGGACATTGTCTTCTATAAAAGACGTGGCGTGTGGAGCACGAAATCGATTGTCTTCTATACATGTCGATGGCATTTAATTTTGTTAATAATTATTTTTTAATTTTTATACTTACTTTTGATGTCAATAAGTGCTTGTGAGGGCTTATATTGAATAAACGATTTGACTTTGACTTTGAATCTAAACCGCACGGTCAACCAAGATGACTTCGACGATGGTGCTTGCGAACCCATGCATTACGAACATGTTTAGTGTTCACTTTAACTTTAACACTTGGCAGACTCATAATCATATGTAACTGTTTCAAACCCTTTGTAGGATTAGTGGCTACATAACTGTTAACCACGATATTGTGCTTGTAGTTTAAAATTTTATTTGAATCAAGCTACTGTAAACAAAAAATATTGAATGTATTTTCCTTTACGTTAAATTGGAAAATTTTGTTATGCACATTTTTAACGGCAATTTTGCGAGTGAAGTTTGAATATTTTGCAAAAACCAATTTGTTAAAAACATCCCGCAACATTCTGTGCCTAGCCTGCAGATTTTTCGGAGTAAGCGGCCATGTGTAAAAAAAATGTTGCTCTAACATTGTCGTTTATTATATGGATATCAATTTTATGTAAATAGTTTGACTCTCTACAGCAGCCAAGTGGCAAAAGCCATTTTGACAGAAATAATTGTGTATTAGGCAATTTCGAATTTATATACTTAGTAAAAACTTTAAATACGAAAAATTTCGAACAATGCAGTCACGATTTCTGCACGTAATCAAGCCCCGATGAGTAATCAATGAAACAATGAAAGGGAGAAGACATTACCTAAAACCTATGTTATAATAATGTTAGAATGTTTCACAGTACTTCTACTATAGAAGGTACAAACTTCAGTTTCTTCGTCAGTAATTGGAATAAAAACAATTATTTTGTGTAACTTTATCGCCGCAATTAAATCACTTATGAGTATATTGCTCGTTACGTTAATTGACTTTCCAAACGAAAAACGTTGCTATCGAGGTGACTTCTATAACAATAGATTCGTTTTGATTAGAGAATACAATCCCGAGCATGTATCAATCCCGAGAATACGGGATTTTTTGATGCGTAATCCCGGGATCCCGGGGCTTTCCCGGGATTAGACTATGTGGTTTCTAATTGGGCTAAAATTAAAAAAAACTTGAGTGGTTTCTAAAAAAAACGTTTTTAATATCGTTGCACCCACAACACAAATCACAATATACATATTAAGTAAAGAAAATAGACAAAAGAAAAAAAATATCATTTTTGCAAAAAATCTAAAAGACGCTTCGCTTTTTTGGTCGTCGCACCCTAAGTGCTCGAGTCTGCACGCTACGAGTAATGCTACGTTACTTAAATGTTAAACGATTTTTATGTTGAAGTATTGACTTTTTTGTTGGAGCTGCTGGGACCCAAATCCCAAAGTACCTATAGAATGTTTTGGAGCTGTAGGGAATGAAATTGGTAAATGTGGTTTTATTTATTATTTTAATATGAAAATCATTGGAGCTCTTGGGAATGAATGTATAGAACTTGAATTTTGGAGAACAATAGATTTGGAGCGCATGGGAATAAGCCTTTATTCATGTATATCGAGTCTAAGAAAGAGAGCTCAGTGTTCAGTGCCTGGAAGTATAGTTGAACTACACCACGAACGGTGAACTAGTAAAAACAAAAATTCTGTAAAATTTAAACCTGTTTGTCGAACTCGAGACTTTGTTGAGTAGAAGTTGCTTCGACCTGAATTGTTTAACTCTAGTTTTGTTGTTTTGTTCAAAACTCGAATCGAGTCTATGAAGACTCTATAACTCGAGTTATTCACAACACTAATATGTGGGGAAACAAACCCCGCATAATTTTGCATGGTCAGTGATGCAGAACTATACAGACATGCCGAATACCCGGAATGATAGAAATATGGAATTTAAAAAAGGGGCGCAGACGAAGTTCTAAATATCAATTTTTCTGGCCTTATCAACATGTGATTAAACAACTTTTTTCATGAAACTCATGGTTTTGTTACCCTAGGTAACGGCATGACATTTTATTAGAGATTTTTTATTTATTTAAGTAGCAGGATCACATCTTACTTATTGGACTTAGAGGAATATTTACAATATTACAGAGCATTATTATCACAGAGGTTGGATAGACTATGGTATTATGATAAAATAGATTTACACAACGTTAACTCTAAAATCGATTCGTTTGACATTTCGTGAGCAGAAGTACATAAAAAAATGTTGTTTTTCAGTTCCGCAAATAAGCGGGTCTGTGGGATTGATGGCTCCTATCAATAAATCCATAACTATATGCCTTAGGAGCTCGATGGCGCAGTGGTAAACGCGTAGGTCGCAAAGCAGCAGCCCAGCAGTGGGGACATAAAAATGAGCTGGTGAAATGCTTGCGGTGCAGTTATTGTAGTTATGAAAACGAGACGCGTGTATATTCGCCGCTCGGATCTCGCTTTCACAGTTGCAATTACATATACTACTTTATGAGGTCATGGTAAAACCCCTAATTTTTTGCCACAGTCAAGGTGGCGGGTCCTTCAAACTCAGTAGGACCTATTTCAAATTCAAATTCAAATTCTTTGAAATCTTTATGTTGGTTAATTTGGTCTTGAAATAATAATTAGATTGAATAGGGCATTGCAATAGAAAAATTAAAATAAAATACAAACATTTGAGTAGATTAAATAAAATAAATAACGACTGATTACATCAATATAAAAATTAATCAATTTAATTCAATAACAAATAATTAAACATTTACATAGTTAAAATAACTAAAGGCACATAATACACGTACATTTTAGCTCGAAATATTATCACATCAATTAATTAAATTAAGGATTAAACTAAATTATTATATTATTAAAGATTTGTTCAGGGCGTATGTGGAGGAACTCTGTCCGAACACAATATTAATAATACCCAAGGTTGTTGTTATTGATTATACTATAGTTTGTTCAATATAGCTTGATACCTATGACAGATCTTATTAAAATCGAAGACGTGACTTTGAAAAGCGTATGAATTTATTTGACTATATTAAAATAACATTTTTTTTATAATCCCGCACTTAATATACTACAATTACTTTATATGATTGTATTTTATACGTTAGATTAGGTTTGTCCCAATAAACTCTCGCATAGCTCACAATTATCACAATTTTAAAATATTACAATAAAATAAAATAAACGTACCCCTTCACAAGGTCATTTCATTACAAATAAATACCAGTGTTGGGATAGTAAACCAAATGAAAATCAATGAAAATGAAGTTCAATTGACATTCAATAACCAATCGATTAATTTTAAATTAATCTTTTTCATTCTAACTGTATTAATAAATTTTCTTTCTTTCTTTCTTTCTTTCAATTGAAATCGATAAACTCGTTCGCATCTTCGATATTCGCTGGTTTTATTTAATTGGGAATAAACTCCGCACTACTGTGTCTGTGACGGGTTGAGTGGGGGCCATCTTGTTTTGTTACAAGTTCCAACGTCTTGTGTGCGCAACGAGTTTTTAATTTTCTCTTTCTTAATGTTTGTTATTTTTATTAATTTGTTAAAGTTAAAATTTATAATTTTCTAAAGTTTACGCGAACACTACACATTGAAATGAAACAACTTTACGGATCTACTCGCGTTTATTTTACACATTACTTTTTAGTTTTTATCCTGGCATTTCGAACCCTTTGCAGGGTCCGTCACAGGGAGACTGAGGTGTTGGTCGTCTCTTTCATAATTAGTTAGTAGCTTGTATACCCTCATTTAAATTAAATCAGGTGCGTTCCGTTTTACGCAGAAAGAGCTTACAGTATCTTTGGTCTGGCAGTATGGTGTTGGGGCTGGGATTTAATATTTTGTATGATGAGATTCCAGGCTAGTGGTAGATTCCAACCATCTTCTCTATTGAAATTAGGATGTTTCTTAATTTCAATACCCTCGCGTATCATTCTAGGGATGAATCGTTGTTTTTAAGCGAGTATTTGTGGTTTATCAAATCTGATGTATTGGTGGGGCCCCTCTAGAGCATGTTTGCATACTGCAGACTTATTTTCGCGCGTATGCTTGACGTCGGCTATATGTTCTTTAATGCGGGTTCCTACACTTCTCTTTGTTTGCCCAATGTAAGAGATTTCTCTTCCCAGCCCCAGCCCCAACACCATACTGCCAGACCAAAAGCCGCCTTTTACAGCAAATAAAATGCTTACATTACTACATGATGCATGTCAACATGTTACTCCTGATGATTGGAAAAAAGTGGTATATATAATTAAATAATTCTAGGAGATTGGGAGCGTGAAGTAAAATTTGACGACTTTAGTGATCAAGAATTTATTAATAATCTACAAGACTGTTCAAGTGACTCACATAATGACAGTGATGATTTAGGACAATTTAGGTTGTACACCCATAGATATATATATTTTTTGTAATTCATTCACATTCGAAATCTATTCACGTATTTTTTTTTTATATTTAAAAAAAAAATTCAATAATCTAAATAGTATCCAAAATAAAATTTTAAGCAAAAAAGCGATTAACAACCGATAATGATATTCAATTTGATGCAATTACGTCAGTATTGCCCAACCCTAGGCATAACAATTTGACATCTGTCATGGGTATCAAGCTATATTGACCGGTGGATTTCGTACCGCTTTGACAGTTAACTGTCAGGTAGTTGTAAGTTATTTGATAAACGTAAAGACGGTACTCTGAACTAAGCTGGGATGTGCGATGCATGAATAAAGCAGTCATTGTTTGAACTCCTTGTTTGATTGTTGTGCCCCTACAAAAAACATAACATTAACGTTTCCATGACAACAAAACAAACAAATCATTCGTCCGCTTAAGAACACCGTATCCCATGATGGACCCCTATAGCAGCGCCACCTGCCGGGTCCAATTGTAAATCTAAACCATTCTCGAATCCACTTGAACACACACAGAAAATTTCATCCAAATCGGTCCAGCCATTTAGAAGGAGTTCAATAACATTCACACGCACAGAAGATTTTTATATACTTACTATAAAGATAAATAAGCTGGTGGTGCCTATCCTAATTGGTTATAAAAATAACAGTTAAAGAAATAATACCTCGAATTTTTTTCTCCTTTATATTTATTTACATTGATCACATCTCGCTTAATTTTACTTGTACACACGGCGGCAGATCAACCTATCCAAATCTGTCAAATTTCTCCAATGAATATATATATAAATAATAAATAGAAGAATATATATATAATAAAGTTCAAAATTGATTGTAGAAATTTGACTGTTTTGGGTAAGTTGATCTGCCGCCGTGTGTACCTGTATTACCTATCGTGTTATGATGGCGACGTTTTGGATTCCAATTATAGCACGTCAGTTTCAAACAAAGCATTTTAACCAGTCTCGTACGCGAATAATAGTGAAGCTTGCACACGAAATTCTGGCACATTAATTATAAATTTGAAATGTGTAGTAACGCTTGGATTTTGCCAGTGGACTACACAGCACACATTTGTATTTTATTAAATAACGAGAAAATATACTTCAAAAGGTACAAAAACCGAGGATTTTGCACCGGCGCGGCATCTCTTTTGACATGGTCAAACTGAGCCTAGATCCTAATCTTTAGAGGCGCCCTCGGGTTTGCCGCTCACGAAGCGTTGACCAACTCGAACGCTTTGGAGAATCTTGTAGACGACCAAGACACGCTTGCTTTATGCCATCCCCTCTAGAAATCCTCAGAGGATTGTTCCGTCAATAAAGCTTTCTCGCTATCGTTCCTAAGATCCAATGTAATTCTGCTGCTAAAATTTAAAAAGAAAATGTTACAGTGCTGTGTACTGTATTCACAATAACTTTATTCTATGTTCACGATAAAGATGGATATAAATATGTAATGAAGACACTTTACATTTTTACTTTTACGACTTTAGTTGTTTGTTATGTCTAAAACGGGACTTGGTGCTTGGAAAACTTTTAAAAATGTTTTATTTGAAAAATGGTGTCTGAATAAATAAACAAAATAATAGTCAATGCTTTATTTCCAGAGGTTAAAATGATATGATAGGTTATATTTTAATAAAGAAATACTAGATGTTCATACGAATAACGATCAATAATTATACTAAACTGCTGTTCCCTGTGCCTCTTAAATAGTCATCAACTAATAATCGGTTAAAGTAATCGGTATATCGGTAGTTGGTTTTGCCACTATACTGTACTTGGGTGAATAAACTATTTCTTGTCACGATTTGATCAAGTAAGTAGGTTTTAAAAAAAATGTGGAGTTTTAGTAAATATATATGAATATTATGTAGAATACTTATTCAATATTTGTATTTTGCGATTGAACGCGTCGTAAGTATTAAGAAAGTAACGATTTTGGCATGAAACTTAAAGTTCACCTTCGATTTGCGTCCCCTGGGTAACCAGTAATAAAATAATAATATCCTTATTTAGTGTGACTGTTTTTCTAACCATCAATTCAATATTCTTCGAAACTACTTTAAAACAATAAAATGTATTTAAAATGACTAATAGTTTATGTAGAAATAACCAATACACTGTCTCTTAACCAGGGAATAAAAAACCTCTTACTTTTACAGTTATTTGGATGCCGCTGTTGTGTTTAAAATATGTTGTTCATCGTTCGAATATTTCATCACAACTTGTGACTAATTTATAAATAGTAATTTAAAAACTTTAATTAAAAAGAACATTCTTAAAAAGAGGGACACTGAGTGACCCATGAGACTAAATAAGTTACTCAAGAGACAATTATATAGGTAGGTATATTTAATTATTATTTCATTGAAGCATGATAAAGCTATGTAAGCAAGGTGTAGGAACGTATTAATAAACATTACAAATTAAAGACAAAGTTATTTATATATTTTTATTGCTTTCCTCAAAAATGATGTAAGAAACAGATAAATATTTAACAAACAAATTCACAGATTTCGCAGTCCCCGCAAGAATCGGAGCATTGAAAATGAATACCTACAACAATTTATGAAAAAAAAACCATTTTATTTTAAATTACACAATTCCAACTTGAATGCACTTCTCGCCTGCATCCGCATCTTTTAACACCATTATACCATGACGATCGGTCAATATTCTACAATACCAAATCTAAAGGGACCACCTACAGGTCACAATTATTAACCGATTTTCTAAATTTTTTCGCCATATTGTAGGTAAACTAATACTTTTTCTTGTCGTTTTTTTTTAAATATTTACAATTTAGTATACAAACACCCCTCATAAAACCCGATTTCTTTTACATTTTTCAAAATTCCAAAAAAACTTTCCAGCCGATTTTCAAAGTTCAAACGCTCACACGTGTCTCGATAAATTCCTCAACTCTTGGTACTATTTCCATTTCGATTCTCCTAAAATCCTCGGAGCTATAGCCAAAAATACGTCTCAGGCGATTTGCATCTGATAACCATTTTCAATGGTAAAACAGTCTTCTTTCCTTATTAATAAAGTGAGGTAGGCTTTTAATAAACTCTACTCCTAAAACAGCATGCAAAATCACATCTCGAAAACGATTTCCCTAATGTCTTATTATAATTAGTGTGTTACCCACACAATAGAGCTATATTTAACAACCAACAATCTCATTTTCTTATTCCTAAGTGAAATAGGTTTTTATTAACTCTACTCTAAAACTACTTTACTTTCTCACTGTGACCACTCAATGCCCGATTTTAAAAGCAGGCAGTGTGATGTCCGTGCGGAGCTGCAATCAATCAATATCCGGAAAGCTAATGCATCCATCATGCGGCTCTGATGCATCCATCATGCGGCCCTCCAATACTCCTAAAAATGTGTGCAGTGGAGGTGTCCCCCGTGTCGCGTGTAACGCGCCTTTACCGTCTCTCGCTCAGGGTGTGTGCCGCCGCCGCCGCTCGGTAACCGAGTGGCAGAGCGCTGTGATTAAGCCATCATCCATTAATTGTAGTGATGACTTGATTTCAATGCCCACCAGTGGGACGAATTATAAGCACTTTACATTGTTCGAACCGAGCATATAATTTAACGATAATTTTGTGATAACTTTTGGGGTCGAAACGTTTCTGTGACGACGCGACGGTCACAATAGTATCACTTCTTTAGTACTTTACTTTTTAACCGACTTCTTTGTTGCCCAATTTTGCTACTTATCTTTCGTACAGTTTAAAATATCTTGTGTGGTTTTCCTCCTAGCTAATAAATTCAAAATTCATAATTTAAAATCATATATTCAGTTTAGGCTACTAATAGCTCTTATGAACGTCATTATGCCAACGGTTCGTAAGTCTACTCTGGGCGGACCTTGTACTGAGAAGAACCGGCAAGAAACTCAGCTAGTGTTAAGCTCTTTTCTCCCTTACAGGGTCAAAAATATTGGAAAATACCCTATTATAAAAGGACACTTTCCATCACAAATAAAAACACAAAATATAAAGGACAATCACAACATGTAAAAAAAACACAAAAAGATAAAATAAATAAATAAAATATTTAAGTTTGCAAAAATATCATTTTTACCAGTTTAATTTTTTACGATGTCATACAGTAGGTACTAGTAAAAGTCAAAACCTGTCTAAAAAATAACAAAGTTAAACTATAGTTAATAATAATAAAAAATATGACGATTAAGCAAGAGCAGACCAGCCTCCACAGGCGGCACGTTCACGAGTATGACATATGAATCCGCCATCGCTTCGCTCAACCATATTTTAAAGAATGTAACGACCCGACGCACATGCCACTGCCACCACCGCAGAGACAATAAAGAGAGCATGAAACATTAAAACATTTTATTTTAGCATGGACTAATAATACAATAATAAAGTTTAGTAAGGGAGTTATCTACGTTAAACGTCCTTTAGTAGTAAACATTATAGGTAACCATACATTTTACAGTACTATATAAATCCGAGATTTTCAATCGGTTCAGATAAAAATGATTTATTTTTTACTTTCAGCCAAGCTGGGTGCGGACCAAAGAGTTTTGGGACAAGACCTTCGAAGATCGTTACGATAAGATGCGCAACGACACACACCGGCCTTCATTGAAGGTACCTTTATAACTTGACCTTTTATCATCGTCATTCGTGCCACCTTCCACCTTCATACTGAAGTTTGGAGATCAGTACACAAAACTTCTTGCGGTCCCATGTAGCATATTTTAACTGACTTACTAAGTTTTATTATGACATTTTTATAGTAAAACTAGCCGTCCTCACCTTGGCGACACGCAATTTACTTCTTTAAACCTACTTTAACTCTTTGGCTGGTACCGCATAATATATAGTTTTTTTAAATAATGATGGCATCTACAGTGTGTAACAAAAGCCCTGTCAGATCCGTAAAGGTTTTTGTAAAGAAATTGCTCAAATTACTCCAAAATAATGCAAATTTTATAAATGTGACCACACTTTCCATCAATGGCGGCTGCGCCAAAGGTCCTACCCTCAGAATAATAACTAAAGCTATATTGTTCTGAGGAGTATTGTATATTATATGTATGTATTTCTTTATTGTAAAATTTTGGAAAAGAGGTGGTGTGATGTAGCGGCATACAATGAGCAATGTGTCAATTCAGCGATCTGCAACTCGGCCGGCGTAGCGGGGGAGCCCGCCAGTCGTCTACAGAGCACCGCCTCGCTAGGTCATTTAATTATGACAACCGAACCGGTACATTGTATAAATAAATGTTGTTATAATTGAAAACAATTTAAAATAGCAAAATGGAACTGCACTGATTAAAATAAAGGACATTAATATTACTTAATTGTACCTACTTTGACGAGTGTAGTGATGAAACTGTACTAAGCCAACTGTAATGTTTGACTGATCGGTGGAAGTAATTTTCCCAGAATCTTAGACCTTGTAGGCGCACAGTGAGGGTGTCTGATGCTGCGTTGTTTTCAAACTGTATCAGTTGTCTTCGCGTCTGGACTCAATTTCACTTAACATCAGGTGGAATGGAGACATTCACTGTGATAAATATATATACCCTAATACCCATTTCTGCAGCCAAATCGCATTATTTTGCATTGGTGTATACGATTCAGTGAAATTACCAGGCATAGAGATATAACTGAAGCTTCGAAGTTGATCACAAGCGTCTGGGTTACAGTTGTAGTGGGTGGTTTCTGTCAGGCTGGCCGTATGCTCGTTTGTCAGCTCAATTACATAAATAAAAGTAACATTTTATAATTTTATCCTGACTGCTTACCACAGCACTTATGTACTAGATTATTTTAATAAGCGGAAGCACCCTCCGCAATCCGTCTAATTGGTGGAAAGGATAAGAGAAAGAAGAAAGTTCTAGTCCGCTTGGCTGGTTAGCACCATTGTACTTAATTGTGTCACCGAGCCGCGATGTCAGCAGCGCTGCTATGTCATAAGAATTAAGAATCTTATAGCTTGCTTATACCTCCTTTGTTAAGAATTCCCGCTGGAGCGCGCTTCCACCTTTGGTCACATTGTTAGCCTGGTGAAATGGAGGTCAAGCGCTGCACGGTTGTTAATCATCATGATCGGCCTACGAACATCAACGGCTGAGCTTATGACACATAGATAGATACACATAGTACAAACGCATTGGACAGAAATTTACTCTGCTGGCCTAATGGTGCCATCTTACGGCTTAGGTACCGCTAGCTCCAAATGTATTGTTCTCGGAATTTTAAAACTCCATACAGTATGTTCCACCAATTCCAAAATCTGTTTTTTCTTGTCCTATCAACTCAAACGATTTTATTTATTTGTGTAATAAACACGACGTTAGTGTCAATAACTACAATTATCTTTGGTAACTACTACAGAGAACGTACAGTACAGCTAGCAACAAAACCAATGAAAACGTAATTAATAAATTACTTGACGGACTTTACGGTGCAATTTATAAATACTTATTAAATGTTATTTTATGTCTCAGAATACAGAACAAACCAGAAACCGCGCCCGCGCGCTTAAAACTGAAGAAACCTGCGATCAGTCACTCAAAGAGAATTTAACACTACGTTTACAGTCACTCCTTTGAAAGGAGATTTTTTTATTATATGTACTCAGCATAGTCACTATTTTTTATACTCTAATCCAGCCTGGCGTATTTTTCCATAACTTATTATTACGCATTTAGGCATGCGATACCTTTAACCAAGGTCTAGTTTTACAACACTAATACCAACACCCGTTACAATTCACATGATCGCCAATTAAAGATCAGTTAAGGTAAAAAATGCCTCAAGATTTTTAAATTTGTTGTTTTAATCATTTTAAAATTAAATTATTTAGTAATTAATTAACTAAAACAAAGACTGATTTTATTAAATATACAATTTCTCAATAGTGACAAACGTATTGTTTAATTTATATCTAAACACCAAAATTATGACTCTGTCGCTTGAGTCTAGGCCGACGGCAACACTTTTGCAAACTGTATTTTTATATTTTTGGTGATGATGGGCCATAATGTATGAAATTCAAAATTATTAAAAATATCAAAATAAATTTGGAGTTGATGGGATACAATTTTTGGGGCTAGCGGTACTAAGCCCATCTTACGAATACAACCGAGAATCTGTTGTAGATGAGTCTCAATTAATTAATGCATCGCGTACAAGTGAGCGCAGAATCATAATTTGATTTTTTTAGCAAAAATTTGAGTAATGATGAGCAGTAGGTATTGTACAGTTTGTATTTATGCTATGTATTTAACCATACAGAAATATTACCTTTAGTTCACTATTTAAAATTGTAAATAGTTTTTCATATCATCAGCTCATTTAATGTCCCCACTACTGGGGCACGAGCCTTTCTTGTGGATGGATAGGGAGAATGGGCCATGAACCACCACGCGGGCCCAGTGCGGATTGGTGGTTGTTAACGACTGCTAATGCAGCCGGGACCAACGGCTTTACGTGCCTTCCGAAGCACGGAGGAGCTCGAGATGGACAATTTTTGGTCACCCATCTGATGACCGGCCATTGCGAAAGTTGCTTAACCACAGCATTCGCAGACCGGGCGCGTTAACCACTACGCCATCGAGCTCCTCCGAGCTTTTCCGACAATTAACACACTATTCCTAATGTTCTCTACGTATTGTTTGTTTATAGGTAATCGTCGTTCCGCACTCACACAATGACCCTGGATGGCTTAAGACATTTGAGCAATACTTTGAATGGAAGACGAAGAACATCATCAACAACATTGTCATAAAACTAAACCAGTACCCGAACATGACCTTCATATGGACAGAGATATCCTTCCTCAACGCTTGGTGGGAGCGCTCGCACCCCGTCAAACAGAAGGTAACATTGCCGTACAACGGCATGTGTTTATTTTGGTCTTGGATTTTATTGTGTTATAAATATTTTACAAAATAACAAATAATTTTAGGCTCTAAAGAAGCTAATCAAGGAAGGTCGCCTCGAGATTACCACTGGTGGATGGGTAATGCCTGATGAAGCTTGCACACATATCTATGCGCTTATTGATCAATTTATTGAAGGTAACATTGGTTTTTCACTTTACTACAAAATGTATCGTATATTGAAATACTTAGTCGTTACATTGAAGTCGGGAGAATAATAGTTTCATATTATAATTTGTAGGTCACAGCTGGGTGAAAAGCAACCTCGGAATAGTGCCGAAGACAGGTTGGTCCATCGATCCGTTCGGCCACGGGCCCACCGTGCCGTACCTGCTCGACAAGAGCGGCCTTGAGGGCACCATCATCCAGAGAATCCACTATGCGTGGAAGCAGTGGCTGGCGCAGAGGCAAATTGAAGAGTTCTTCTGGATCCCCGGCTGGTCCACCAAAAAGCCCTCCCTCATCGTCCACAATCAGCCCTTCGACATCTACTCCATTAAGAGTACCTGCGGACCACATCCATCCGTATGCCTCAGCTTCGATTTCCGTAAAATCCCAGGCGAATATTCCGAGTACACTGCAAAACATGAAGACATTACCGACCAAAACCTACAAAGCAAATCGAAAACTTTGATTGAGGAATATAATCGAATCGGTTCGCTGACTCCGCACAATGTTGTTCTGGTACCGCTCGGCGATGACTTTAGATACGACTATGACATAGAGTTTGACGCACAATACATAAACTACATGAAAATGTTCAATTACATTAACAGTCACAAAGAGCTCTTTAACGCTGAAGTCCAGTTTGGAACACCCCTTGATTATTTTAACG
Organism: Eudonia mercurella; assembly: GCA_963082485.1. Taxonomy (NCBI): domain Eukaryota; kingdom Metazoa; phylum Arthropoda; class Insecta; order Lepidoptera; family Crambidae; genus Eudonia; species Eudonia mercurella. Next base: position 4,746,206 of record OY720022.1, read on the forward strand.
CCATGAAAGAGAGACACTCGAATATACCTACCTTGAAAGGAGACTTTTTCGTCTATTCGGACATATTTAGCGAAGGGAAGCCGGCATACTGGTCCGGTTACTACACAACTAGACCTTACCTGAAGATCTTGGCGCGCCAATTCGAGCACCAACTAAGAACATCCGAGATACTATTCACACTGGTGTCAAACTATATAAAACAGTCCGTCAACCACCGATTGATCACATCGGAGAAAAAGCTGGAAAAATCTTACGAGCAGCTTATCAACGCAAGGAGGAATCTTGGTCTATTCCAGCACCACGATGCGATCACTGGCACCTCAAAGGCGAGCGTCATGTACGACTACGGGACCAAGCTGTTCACCAGTATCTACCACTGCATACGCTTGCAGGAAGCCGCGCTGACCGCCATCATGATCCCCAACGAGAAGTTGCACTCCAAAAGCGTGCTCCAGAGCGAATCCGAATGGGAGAACTACGGTAAGCCAATCAAGAGACTACAAGTTTCTTACGTCGATAAGAAAAAGGTCGTAGTGTTTAACCCGCTGGCGGAGGTGAGGACTGAAGTCATTACCGTGAAGTCTAACACGACGAACATTAGGGTATTCGACAATCGTATGAGGCAATACGCGCAGTACCAAATCACGCCGAACATTGACATCAGAGAAGACGGCAAGCGCGTTATAAGCGAAACCAACTATGACATTCTCTTCGTAGCCACTTTGCCGCCGTTGTCTTCGGTCTCTTTCAACCTGGAAGAGCACACCAACAAATCCCACCACTGTGAGGTGTTCTGCAACAACTGTAACGATCCACATAAGCCAGACTCGGAAAAACTATTCAATACCAAAAAGATGATGCCAGGCGATATACAGTTGGAAAATTCTGTACTGACTCTACTGATTAACAGGAACACTGGATTTTTAAGACAGATATACAGAAAGGATATTAGAAAACGTAACGTGGTCGAAATGCAGTTTGGCGCGTATCAAAGTGCACAGAGACATTCCGGAGCCTATCTGTTCATGCCCGATTATGATTCACCTGAAAAGAGTGTACTACACCCTTACTCCAACTGGAACAGTTTGCAGGACGATAATATAATCATCGTCTCTGGGCCAGTATCCACGGAAATTACGACCATGTACTTGCCTTTCTTAGTGCACACCCTCAGAATTTATAACGTTGATGAACCGGCGCTATCAAAAGCTGTATTCGTCGAAAATATAGTGGACTTTGAGAATCCACCCAAGAATAGGGAAACAGAACTTTTCATGAGGATACAAACGGACATCGAGAACGGCGACATACCGGAGTATTACACCGACCAGAACGGCTTCCAATATCAGAAGAGAGTGAAAGTGGAGAAGTTGGGCATCGAGGCGAACTACTACCCGATCACGACGATGGCGTGGCTGCAGGACAAGGAGACTCGGCTGACGCTGATAACCGACCACGCGCAGGGCTCGGCCGCCTTCGAGCCCGGCCGGCTCGAGGTGATGCTAGACCGCCGCACCTTGTACGACGACTTCCGCGGCATAGGCGAGGGCGTCGTCGACAACAAACCCACCGTGTTCCACAACTGGCTGCTGCTCGAATGCATGTCTGGCTCGGAACGACCCAAGAGAGACACCAGCGAGAAGGGTTACGTGCACATAAACGAGCGCCACTTCAGTCCGAATGAGAAAGACTCCCGCTACGAGCTGCCTTCGCAGACGGCTGACTACTTGAGCCGCACGCTGAACTACCCGGTGAACACGTACGTGATCGACACGAGCGAGGTAGGCGAGGTGGAGGTGAAAGCCCACCAGGGCTTCGTGCAGAGCTTCCCGCCCGGCGTGCACCTGCTCAACCTGCGCACCATCACCGACGACGCGCTGGACCAGTTCCCGACCTCCTCCAGCTACATGGTACTGCAGAAGCCCGGCTACAGCTGCTTCGTCGGCGACAAACCTAACAAGTCTAGCTCCTTCACTGCTAAAACGCAGTTCAACGGTCTCCATATTAGAAATTTAACTGCAATGAGCTTGACCGGTCTAAAATCTTATAAGTCTTTATCCGGACTGTGGGATATTAAATTGGACACTATGGAGGTTAAGACATTCAAGATCCGGTTTTGAAGACTGTTAGTAATCGAGTAAGTGTATTTTTAATTTTATAAAATTCATTAGTGAAATGACTTGCCTGGATGTGCTTCGATTGATTTATAGGAAGTGATATGATATAATAATTTAATATAAAAGTGCAATGGAGTAGAACGCGCCGGCAGGCGGCGGCGGCGGCGGCGGCGGGTGCACCTCGTCCCAAATTGACTTACACAGCCAGCACGCGGCGGCGTCTGCACTCTTGTAGCTATTCATTTGAATGTTAACCCATGAGTACATAACTACATATATCAGGAAATATCTATTTTAACCTAGATGATCTACCTCAGGACCAAATGATATACCTGTTTTTGAGTCTTTATGATTCTACCTTTAAGAAAATTATACCTTATAAAATGTTATATTAATTAGTTCAATACTATATTCATACTCGGCATAGCACAGAAACTTCGTATTCATAAAAATAAAACTATAAAAATCTTTCTGATATTTCTTAACGCTTTTAATATAAACAGACTAAATGTTGTCACTTTCTGTTGTTTATTTTAGATTAGAGTAATCACAGCGTATGATGTTCTTTCTTACATGTTAGCTCATAAGTACATACTTACATATATTAAATTTCAATAATAATTTATCTATCTATACTATTAATAAAAAGGTAAAGTTTGTGACTTTGTTTGTTTGCGGAGGGTAATCTCGGAACTACTGGTGCAATTCCAAAAATTCTTTCACTGATAGAATGCTACATGCCTTGCGGGTAACATAGGCTACATTTTATTGTGATAAATAATAATTATCAGGGTACCAAGTGAGTTTCATTCGCCATTAAAAATTTGTATGGCAAAATATTAACTCTTCTCGTACGCCGCCAGGAGGCGCTGCTTCCTTACACTAATTTTCGTTTTCGTAAACGTAGTCAAATGAATACGAATAGTTAACAAAACTCACACTGGACACCATGTTCGAAATCGCCAAATTTGGAAGAAAAAATGCCGCTTGGCTGCTTTATCGGCTTACCAAACGGTTTATCCAAAAATGAAAAACAAAGTCTGCGACACGATATACCTAGCTTTTATAGTAAAACCACAATAACTAAACGAAATAATACGAAATCCTGAAGTCGCGGGCAAACTCCTAGTTCTATTATAATATATTAGTTAACTGTGATAGTGTCCATGACTTATTAAAATGTGCACCTATTACAATTAATAATCATCAAAGTGTAATGAATACGAGTAGAATATATTAGTTTTTTTGTTTGTACACTCATCTCAAATCTTCTATTATAGTAATGAGAGTGACAGGTATCCTACGGAATAAGAATATTACCAGAAATAGAAATCTTGTTTTACAATTTTTAGAAAAATATAGTACTTACACATTAATCATAATAATTATCAAGTTGATGTGGTTCGTCTTTTACAAATACCTTTCTTTAGTATTTAAGACAATATCTGATTATGATGATAGATGATAACACACGATATTTAATATAATAATATACAATCAATATGTTAAGAATAGGCATAAATCTTATTACAATACACACATATACTTAGCTCAATAGTTAGATTGGCTACCGTTTCAGTGGTGGAACGGGCGCAAACAATTATGAACCAAAGTTGGTATTATCATCAAATTGATACTAAATACCAAATCGGTTATAGTGACGAAGTAATAAGGAGACTTTTTGTTATTACTTATTGAGTTATAAGTTGCGTCTGGTCGTCATTTGTTGTGGAGTTCAATATCTTAAAATGTCTTTATTAATGTCACAGCATTGTCATTTGCTTCATTTGACGACCTCCTTGGTCGAGTGGCTTGCACACCGGTTTTCATGGTGTCGCTATCTCTGAGGTCCCGGGTTCGATCCCCGGTCGGATCAATTTAGAAATACCTGTTTTTCTATATTGTTTCGGGTCTGGGTGTTTCCTATGTATAATAAGTATGTATTTAAGTATATTAAGTATGTTTATCCGTTGTCTAGTTACCCATATAACGAGTTTCTTAAGGAAGCTTTTCTTGGGGCTGGATAATTGGTGTGAGTGTGGGAAACATTTATTTATTATTTATTTTATTTGTTCTAGCCCTTAAAATGGCGAAATTTGATCTAGTAATGTCAGATACAGTTGTTGACCTACGTATTGTATGTACCTTATTTTAACCTTGTAACAAGATTTCGTTATTTTTGTTTTTGTTTTAAACAGTATCTAAGTGTCCACTTTGAATCAGTGTTCAAAAATACCTGTACCAACAAACTCAACTTTACCATCTGTTAGAAGATGTCGGTAGACGATTAATTTATACATATTCGTGGTTAGAACAATTTGTGGTACAATAAGTGCACGACGAGGAAGAGTCCGACTCACTCATGTCTATTTGTTTGTGATTATACGTGATGCATTTAAAATCATATAATTCCTATTTTCACGTGTTTTTTATCTTATTATTTGTAAATAAAATAGTTATGTAAATATATTTTTTCCTTATAGTCACTGTTAGGGTAAATGAAATAAAAATAAATATTACATCACTTAAAACATTGTAATGGAATCGTCGTGTAGTATTAATAAAGTTACATGTAAGTCTATAGGGCCCCATCATTAAGTTTACTATTTTTTAAATTTGTTCTTCCTCTTTAATTAATTTTAATATCTCTTTTCCCAGCGTTATCTTCCGAGCAGTATTTGTTGATATGTTTCATTTTTCCAATGGCCCTTTGATGATGTGTATTTTTGTGATTAATGACTCAAGTTGTTGTAAATTTTTTTTATAAAGATCTGTTTTCATCATGTGTTATAATACCAAATAGGTTAATCAAGACAAAGTTTAAAAAAATGGCTAGTTCTATTATGGTTTTGTTTAGACTTTGAATCCTGTGTTGTGTTCCAAGCATTTGTATATTTTTTGTAAGTTGTAGTTTGGTTGTCCTTGCCGTAATATATAATAATAGTCATGTTGTTATAAGAACTAAAAAATATGTACAATTTTCTTTCAATAATCGTGTAGATGAAATAAATAGATTAAAAATACATAGAAACATTTTATTTTACCCGTCCATTCATAAAACTGTAGGAAGATCTGAAGGTTCACTTAGAATATGGTTTAACATATTAGTTATATTTACTTTGCATTTACATTAGATAGTTATTAAAAATATAATCTATTATTGAAATAATGCAACATTAACAATAATCTAACTTGGAAACTCTATTAAATAATTATTAGCCATCTTAAACGTAAAGAGTTAACTATTAACATCATGATCATTTCTTCTTTATTCTGCTCGCGATCCATTCTAGTCCCAGGTGTAAACTGAAACACGAAAATTTATGAATGTATAACACAAGTTTTTAAATGTTAATATAACTATTTAATGGAAATACTTAATGCCTCAAGAGTCTTACTCTATTAATTTTAACTTTTTGTTTGTTGTTTGTTTGCACTAAGCTTATGAATCGTCTAAGCCTTTGCCTAACTACTACCCGGTCAAGTTAAGTCGGCACCTGAGTGTAAGCGACGTTTTCGAGCTAGGTGCCGAGTTAACTTGACCGGGTAATAGTTAAGCCAATATAGTATAGCTATTATTATATAGTATAGTAATTATTTTATAAGTTTAGTGCAAACGGGTGTTACGCTCGCAAACATTATTCCATTTACCACAAAACTGTGCTAAAATATTTGTGTTTTTGTCTAACAATATTAGCTAAAAAAGTGACAGCATCTGTTTTAAGCATCGTCTAACTTCAGCCATCGCTTTGTGTTAAAGCAGTAAATAACTTTGCAGTGACTAAAGCGTGAATCGATCGAAGCAATAGTCGTACCCTTCGCCGGTGAGGGCGCAGCAGGCCTGTATGTGCCAGGGGTGCTGCTTGATGGAGGTAAGGTCGAGCTGCTCCGATATCTCCGCCGCCGTCATCGAGCCCTTCACGTCCTGCAACGGGATAACGTGACGTCACAACCACAATCCATGCTGCTAACTACCAATCACGTGTGAGAACATTTGCAATTAAACCTCAATATGGAACACCAAATGTCGGTGTACTCACACTTTAATCAAGCTTATTATACATTTCAGTGTCATAAGCATATTTAAAGTTTACAAAACCAAAATGTCATTTCTAAGAAATTTTTCTACGCCTAGAAATATTTAAAAAGGATATTTCTCGGGAGATTTGGGAAGTTATCAAAAAACATTAAAACAAAAATACTATTAAACTAAAATATGCGATATAAAGTCCTGTCCTAAGTATGTGAAAAGGTTTAAATCATATTTTTCTAGCCTTCATCTTGATTTAATATCAATAAGTAGCCAGTAAGACGTTTAGCTATGAATACCTGGCTAATTCGAAGTCTTATACTTATAACATATATAAGATATTCATAATAAAAATTACTCTTGTAACATGACATTACAATTTTTGTTATAACATTCTTTAAAACAAGAAAAACAGACTTATTGCTTAAAACCCTGCCCTCATTTTTAAAGGTCGTGTAACAACTTTAAAACGGTAAACTTAAAATAACAGGCTAATAAGCGGTCTTTGTCGCGATGCCTACAGGTAAGAAGTTTGTGGGTTTCTACCTGCTTGTAACTACGAGGAATTGTTAAAGCTGTTACATTGAAAAGGAAAAAACTTAAAAGGCATTGTTAAATTAAGGTTTCATCTCATTTAATTATTTTCTAAGGATATTTTTTTTTGAAACCAAGAAGTCGTTTCCACGGCCACGTGAATAGCGAATATTGGTAGGGCTTCAAGTTACGATGGTCACGCACAGTACTTTGTACTTTCATCATAGTTTTCTAAGGGTCACTTGCAGTAAAATCATAAAAATCTCGATTTTAGTAAACCTAGATTTAGTACTAAACTCGACTTAACTTAAATCTCATCAAAGTTGTCTTGCACAGGGTTGCCAGATATGAGCTAATTCAATTCGCCTAATTTTGCGTACCGAGTAGCCTAAATCGCCTAATATTTTTTTGTTTTGACAAGTAAAGGGATTCTCTTCTATTCATTGCGATAGTGTTTCGCATTTTTACCGTGTTTACCCATTAGAACCTTTGATCAGATCAAACAACACAAAACCTTCACACAATAAACAAAAACAAATTTTTTATCTTTTTTTTTTTATCCGTCGTCTAGTTAACCATTTATTGAATTTCTTAAGGAAGCTTTTCTTGGGACTAGATAATTGGTGTGAGTGTGGGAAACTATTTTTTTTACATATATGAAACAAACACTATATAAATCCGCGCGCCGCCGCCCGCCAGTTCATTCAATTTTATTGTTACTACCCGGATGAATTAAATTGACACCTGGATTCGTTACGTCTCATTGCGGTGCTCTAGGCAATTGCATCACAGCGAAATGCCACTTAATTTGTCCGGGTAGCGGGTAGTAGTATACATACACAGACTACTCAGAGATACTATATCATTTAAGCAGAATAATGGAAAGATTTTTTTCTCGTTGTCATGCGCGTTTGTCTATCTCTGTCTCACTCCTACAAATAGTAAATGCAATATGAAAGCAAGCAGCATGCATGGAAAGAACGGTGGACGTGCATAATACGTTCCTTTACAAGCATACAATTATCAACAAGAAATTATTTAATAAATTTGGGGTCATCCTGAAGTAGCCTAAATAGCCCGCTCTTTTTTTCTAGGTAGCCTAAATGGCTACTGGTAGCCGATTGGATTTTTTGGTCGCCATTTGACCCCTCAAGGTAGCCTAAATGGCGATAATTCGCCTAATCTGGCACCGCTGGTCTTGCACATAATACATTGACGTTTGATTTAACTAAATCTAGATTTAGTCCATCATTCAGTCACCGTTCGTTCTTTACGTTCCGTTTTCACAAAAACAATATGTCAAAACAAAATTGCGTACAAAGAAACGTCGCTTAAAAAACTAATTCTGAATCTATGATCGCGGACTTTTTGGCGGGAAAGTGAAGCGTCATGTCTGCGGTTTTGTTTTATTTTCTAAAATTTGTGTTATGTCGAATATTAATGTGAAATAATGGTGGATTATTAACCGTTAAGTGTTCGTGAGTGTGCATGAGTGTTGGCAAATGAAACAAAACAGTGCAACGGCACTTTCCAAATTCTCTCAAGAAGTCCGCCCGAGGACTTAGTAAAGCCCCACATCTTTACTGAGATACTCGAGGGGTTGGGTGGTATATCATTTCTCATTTCTATTATCATTCATCATCATCATCATACAGAAAAGAAATATTGTTTATATATGTATTACTTGTTACAAAAATTACTTTGACACTGGCTAAATGTGCTAATCGCACGAAGCCATCAACAAAATGAAAAAGAAAAAGAAAGAATCTATGATCGCTCGTTTGTCTTGTCAATGACAGTATTGACAGTTGTATTGTGGTGATTTGTGTTCAAAATTTGTAACTGCTAAGTAAATTAACATTATTTTTAGAGTTTTAACGGTTTGTACACTACTGGTGATGAAGAAATCCACCAGGGCACCGAATTTTACAACTGCTGAAATAATGCATCTTCTGAAGCTTGTGAAGAAATATACAATAATAGAAATTAAAAGAACTGACGATGACGGTGCCAAATCATTGATAATTTTATCTAGTAGAAATATTGCACTATGTTTGCATAAGCGAAACCGTTTCAAGGACTCGTCATCTCGTAACATAACAAATAAATCACTTTCAACGAAGACTCTTCAAAAGAAAAACGGAGTTTCTAAATATTCCACGATTTCCCAGTTATTGTCTGATATCAAATCGTCATCACTCGAAGAATACTCCATTTTCACAAAATAAAGACAGACACAGAGAGAAAAATTAATAAACATTAACGTCGTCTATACTTCTATACTAATATTATAAAGAGGAAAGCTTTGAATTTTTGTATTTTTGTATGTTTGCAACGAATAAACTGAAAAACTACTAAACCGATTTTAAAAATTATTTCACCATTAGAATGCTACAATATCCCTGAGTAACATAGTCTATATTTATTACTAGAAAAAAAAATTTGCTTAATGATAAATAAATAGAAATACCTACGATTTGTTTGCTTTGTCATAGAAACTGTCAAAGCGGTACGAAGTTCGCCGGGTCAGCTAAATCTAGATTTAACAACCTTAAACCGAGCGAGGTGCCGGTTTAACTTTGAAGTTTGTTTAATTCGAGATTTAAGCTAAATCGATGATGTGCAAGACGTTAAATCAGATTTAAGCTAAAATCTAGATTTAATTCTACTAAATCTAGATTTAAGGCATTACTGCAAGCCGCCCTAAATTAGCGCGTCTTGCGAAGAGTATATTTAATACTTTTTTAATTCTTGGAACACGACCTCCTTACGAGTAGTTTAGACAATGACTTTTTTTAATTGTTACTTCAATCAGGAATTTGTAACGTTTGACAGTAATTTGTTATCGCTATAGGATTTCCTGAGGTGCTCGATGGCGCAGTGGTTAACGCGCCCGGCTGCGAGTGCTGAGGTTAAGCAACTTTCGCAAAGGCCGGTCATCGGATGGGTTGTCGCACTTCCTTTAGGGAAGGGAGAACTAAAGAGACTAGAATATTTGTTACAATATTTATTAGTACAGGTACGTGGTTCTTATTTTGACCGAAAGTACAAAGAAGTCCCTTAATCACGACCACTGTCCTGGAATTGCAGTGTCACAGGTCCAGTCTTGATGGTTGGCAGGGCAGATGATGGTAGTAGCAGCAGGTAGTATAATTTCCGGTACCGGAACGAGGAACCCTGAAATGACGTAAAGCTGACATTTTACAAAAATTCCAAATGTCCAGTCTGACTGCAACATCCTATATCAGCAACCGAAGCGGCCCAGCGGAAACAAGTGGTAATGATGAGCATAAATAGTGATCAATGATGAGGCAACAATTAACTAATTAATTAAAATAACAATAATGATTAAAGTTTAGGCATAACGTAACATGCCCAAAAATAAAAGGGAAAGGTAAATAATATAAAATAAAATATAAAATAATCTCAACTCAAAACTATGTTACGAGTAAATGCAAAAAGTAAATAGAGATTAGTTCTATGCTTAATTAAAAGACTTAATTACGGTTCTAGTCAAAGTCACTTCAATGTCATAGCAATGCTATAGCGGCCAAACGGAAATACCGTTATGAGTACACCTACATCGATCAAATTAATGAACATAAATAAATTACAACTATAAAACAGCAGTATGCTTAGGCAAAGCGTATATTACAATAATGTTAAGCGTAAAATACATGACACTGCGCGATTCAATCAGCGTGCAGCGAACAATTCACTACTGTGTACTACAACTAAAAGCCTAAAATTATAAAGAATACTTTGCAACACTTACCCAATTTGGGGAATTTAAGTACACCTAAATCACAAAATACGTGTTTTCTTATTGGACAATTAGATTGTCAACTCAATTGCACTGCATAGGTAGTTGCGATGTTATATTTCGTTCAACTCAGTGTGCGTCTTAACCCGAACGGAGCTCGCAATGAGTGTCCTCGATGCTCTGCCCGATACCCCGCTCGGCCAGCCGGTGACCTTCAAATCACTTTCCCCAAACCGGCTATCGTGCGAGCGCGTAGCAGCCCGTAATTAACCAATAAGTTGTACCTATAGTTTTGGATGTTCATTGAATGTAGGAATCTTATTTATAAGGTGTATGCTGAATTAAGTATTAAGTTTAGTTTTTTATATTTCTTTATTAGTAATAGCTTATTATTAGGGTTTTTGTTGTAAGTGTGTCTAAGTTTATGTTTTTATTAAGATTATATAGTATCGAAGTGAAAAGTCGTTACAGGGTGACCAAAAATTTATCATCTCGAGCTCCTCCATGCTTCGGAAGGCACGTAAAGCCGTTGGTCCCGGATGCATTAGCAGTCGTTAACAACCACCAATCCGCACTGGGCCCGCGTGGTGGTTTATGGCCCGTTCTCCCTATCCATTCAAAGGGAAGGCTCGTGCCCCAGCAGTGGGGACATAAAATGAGCTGATGATGATGATGATGATAGGATTTCCTAATTTATTTTTGGTGTGGTAAATTCCATTATGAGGTGCTTGTTGGCGAAGTCGTAATTGTGTTAGGGTTGCGAACTTGCTATAATATTAAACTATGAGTGACCAAACTAAAATATCTCGAGCTCTTCTGCACTTCAGAAGGCACGTTAAGCCATTGGTCAATGCGGAGCAGCTCGTCACGGTTGCAGCAACCTGCTGCCCTTGATGCCGTATCATGGCGGCCATTACCTGTTTGTTGGCGAACACCAGCTGGCAGACGCGGTTCAGCTCCCACCTCATCGTCGCGGTTACAGCTACATCACACAGCACTGCCCTTGATGTCTTGTCACCGGCGGCCATTACCTGTATGTTGGCGAACACCAGTAGGCACGCGCGGTTCAGCTTCCGCCTCATCATCGCAGTTGCAGCTGCATCACACAGGACTGCCCTTGATGCCGTATCATGGCGGCCATTACCTGTTTGTTGGCGAACACCAGCAGGCAGGCGCGGTTCAGCTCTTCGTGCGTCAACATGCGGTGCAGCTCGTCGCGGCAGATGCCCAGCCGCTGGCGGTCCGTCGAGTCAATCACCATTATCACGAACTGCAACAGAACAGCGGGGGCGGGTTACTAGGGTCTTCACGGCTGTAAGGGTTACCAAATGTAGTACCTACAATAATAGTGTTGAATTGTATTTATATTTGCCGATTGGTTGTTTGTATTAAATAATAAATGTTTCCCACAATCACACCAATTATGTAGCCCCAAGAAAAGTTTCCTTAAGAAACTTGATAAATGGTTAACTACACAACGGATAAACATACTTAATATACTTAAATACATACTTAATATCATTTATTCGCTCTTGGTCGGATTCGCAAAAGGACAGATTCTCACCGGATTCAGTACAGATATAGGAAACAGCCAGTCCCGAAACAATTTAGAAAAACAGGTATTTCTAAATTGATCCGACCGGGTATCGAAACCGGGACCTCAGAGATGGCGACACCATGAAAACCGGTGTGGAAACCACTCGACCAAGGAGGTCGTCGATTAAAGTTCGCAAAGAGCCTTCATACAAAAAGGTTAAAGAAAGGTTAAAGTTAAACGTTAAAGAAAGGTTTAAATTGCATAATGATGACTAACTTTGTGATTTCCTTTATCATAGAAAGTTACAAACGTACTTTGTGTGTATAGTACCTATGTGCTACCGAAATAGCGCAAGAAGTAGGTATATAAAATCTAATTAAGATTACTACTACGCAACCGGTAAATTTCTAGTTCATAATTATGTTTGTATCTTCAACCTTGTCATATAGTATTGTAAGTTTACATATAGATTAAAAAACAACAAAAAAGGGATAAAAGTAATAAATGTTAAAACTAAACGAGAAAAAAAAATGTTAATGTGTGCAGTGTACTTTATGCTTAAGTTAAGTACGCATCAATATCTGTTGATGTAATTAAATTATCGTTTAATTTAAATACTGTAAACATAAACCACGTCACGAATGAAACTATGATCAAACGCAACTCAATTATATATATTGAATTAACACAAGGAAAAATAAAAATAAAAACATGGTGTACTGCGAGTTTTATTTGCCATTCGATTACTAACGAAAACTAGAATTTGTATGGCATTGAAACAGCGTCTACTGGTGGGTGACGAGTATAATTAAAAGAGTCCCATACAAAATCACGTTTTTTTAACGTGATCGACCGGCTAATAAAAGTCGAAGTAGACACCCAGCTGTCGATTCATAGATTCCACCAAACCAATATTACGATTTATATTGAAATGTCACGTTTTTCTGTATTTACCAACAGAGTCAAATAAATAATATTTCATTATTGTAAACAGTAAACGTGATTGGGTCTGTAAACAAGGATAAACCGAAATGGATCGCATCATTTAACGGAGAGCAAGTAAATGAGTAAACCACCGTGTTCGAGGCGGTAGAAAATGAATTTTAAATGAGAAATAATAAATTGATCCACAAAAAAATAGTAGACTAGCACCTAAAATGCTTAGTTAGCATCTAAATAGTAGTTTAGGTGCTAACTTTGTATTTTTAGGTGCTAACTTAGTATTTTTGTGGGTTAGGTTAGTTTGGTGATCGATTAAATACAACCCATTTCAAATCCACCACCAACCCGTAAGTAATGGGCCGGCAAGATGTTTATCGCCTAATCTCTACATTCGTTCCTTCAGAGGAATAGAACAGAATAGAAAAACATTTATAAACGTTGACAGTCGACGGATAATCGGCCACGGAACATTGAATGTGGCTGCAGCGACGGAGTTCCCGCCATACCCTCTCGTTGACACGGAATCTTGGAACAGCTCGGAACATTGGGTTGTTCAAACGCGGTGTGTATGAAGCTTACTTTCTACAGTCTCCTTATTTCGTAGCATAACCATAGCATTACTTTTGCTTCAAGCGCCGGCGCCGCCATCGCCAGCGTGTCAAACGGTGGAAAAATTCTACTGTATGATATACCTAATTTCCTTGTTATTAGTTTAATAGTGCCCTTAATAACTCAAAAGACACGCATGGGGAGATATGTGTACATATTTCTTAGGCTGTATAAAATGAGTACTTAAGCATTAACATGCTGCTCATAGCTATTAAGTTGTTCAGTGTTTTACTGTCTCAAGAGCAAAAGCTGCAAAGCTTAGAAAGCATCACGCTTAGCTAAAACAGATTCGCTTAAGAAATTCACTCGCAACAGCATTTTTGAGCTTAGCCTACATCTTACCCGATGGTAAGTGGGTATGGCCGTTTAAAATTTTACATAGTAACTCTCGAGACCGTAACATAGTAACGTACACGATAAGTGGTAACGCTTAAGACTAATAAAGCTAAGTTTACATGTTTATTTTTTGTTTTTTTTTTTACTTCAAAAAATAAGTGTACCAATTTTCATAAGTGTATGTTTGTGTGTATGTTTGTATGTTCACGTACTTCTCAGACATTAGAAGTCCAATACCTATTAGGTATTCTAGGCAATATTTCTTTTTTCAAGACTAAGTATCTCTCAACTTAGGGAAGAAAGTTTTATCAAAATCGGTTCAGTAATTTTCAAAATTAAAACGAAGAAATAAAAAAGAAATTTAAAAAATTGAACCCACTTTGAAAATCGATAACTGAAAAGAGAAAATTATTTTTGAAGTGTGATAAAGTGACGATAGTGCCAATAAAGTGACGATAAAGCCAATCATTGGCCGAACTGGCTATCTTAGTACTGCTGTTATAGCATACTGAGATCAGGTGGCAGTAGCTAGTCGGGCTAGCTACGGCTTAGAGCAAACCCCAAAGCAAACTAAGTACAATAATCTGTAGGCCCCTGCTGAGAATCAAAAATATCATAGGCACTATCGGTTGAGTGGTTTTCGGCAGTCTCCTCGTATATCACCAGCAGACGCTCCTTCAATACCATACATCTTCTCGTTTTCGTTAACGTTGTCGAATGGCAAATAAAAGTTTACTCGAAGTACTCAGGTGGGTTAGTGGTATAAAAAACTGGCATTTTTAGTAAAGGTAGATATTTTTAATCATGACAACTAAAATAGCTGTGACATAAACGGACATGACGAAACTGTAAAGGATCCTGGTTTGTTGAGCACCGCATTAATTGCCAGTGAGGTGAACACAATTTAATTAACACAAATATTTTCACAAAAAAAAACGCTCAGCCGAACAATACATTATATCAACCACACGCAGTACATAGCAGACAAATGAGAGCTTCAAAATTGACCCAAAAGTCAACAACCATTAATAATGGCTCATTCAATTTCTAACGTTTTGATAAGACGATAATCTATCCTAAGTCGCGTTATTATTTTTGATTGTCTATGCGATTTCCGATTCTATTCGAATACAAAAAATTCACACTTAAACATAACTACATAAATAGATAAACACTTTAGTGCATTCTTTAGAACATAACGAGTGAAGAATCTAATGTTAACAAAACAATTTAAAACTGTCTTTTGCTACAATACCAACAATAAAACAAGTATCATTTGTAATACCTATTTTCCTCTGAATCGAATAACTACCTAATAATGCAAACATACAGTATAACCTACTTAAAACAATTATTATTGGTGCACATTAGCACAACAGGATATAAATCATGTCCCGTAGGGGGGGCTATGATCGATGTAGGCAGCTCCCGGACTAGGGAACTACTGAATGCTAAGTGCACTCCTCCCGTAACCTTCTACTACTGTGGCACTGGCTATCTTATCTCTAGCTGTCGGAACACAACAAAGCTACAAACATTGATGTTATGGCGACATTAGTAGCCAGCTAGGCGGACTTAAATTAGCCCACCAATTCAACATTTGATTACGTCGTTATTTATTTTATTCTTTAATTTACTTAAATGTTTCGCAAATTGATTTTGAATGCATTTGTATTTTAATTTATATTTTATGCTGCAATGCTCTGTTCAAGGCCTATGTTTGAATCTAATTTTTATTTTAAGACCAATGTACACAACAAAGAGCAATAAAAGAATTTGAACTTGAACTTGAACGTTAAATTAAACGATAATCTGTTTAAGCATCGTACTTAATATTAATACTCAGTACTCAGGATAAATGTTAAATACGATGGCGGTTTGTACAGGCCTCATAAATTCGATTATACACAACTTCATATATAAATAGTCAAACCGTCTTAACATTTAAGTTAATCAAGTCATTTCATGTCAACGTTTTGTGAGTTTCATGTCAAATTTGTATGACAAAATTTTTACTCTCCTCGTTTGTTACCAGACCATACAAATTCTGTTTCGTTAACATTCGTCATATGATCGCACTAAGCATGTAGGAAGCGCTGGCTGATGAATAAAACTCGCACTAGGCACACTGAGACGCCATTCGTCGCGTCATCGTCAGTTGCTACACTCGCTATCTCGGCCGAGGCGGCAGCTAATACAAATATAATGTGATTACCTAAGTAGAACGTGTTATCTTTCTGCGCATTTGTCGAGTTTCTTAAGTTTAGGAGCAACTATCAATTATTGCGTACATGCTCGCAATCGCTAGTTTGAAACGGCAAAATAACCATACGATATTATTAACAAATATACAATTTAAGAAAAAGGCCTACGAGGTCTATAGATGTTTTAGATAACGAAAACCCAATGAAAATAGCACCTGCCATTTTCTACACCGTGAATGCAAAATATTATCGAAGAACTGTTTCCTTTTGTACAATTGTTAAATATTAAAAGAAATATTTATGTAATACCGTTTTTAATAGCCGTTTTGGCATTTCACATTTGTTCGTGTTAATAGTATATATTTTTTATTAATATTTTGAAGTGTCAAATAAATGTTTCTTATTCCGATTCCTATATTGATGAAACAATGCTGGCTAGCTATAAAATTATTATTGCTATAATAGCAATTATTAATCTAACACTTGACAATTTCGACAGGGAACCCAGCCTCGGTTGCTCAGTCGCAAAAGCAGTCAATTTCAAGTACTAGTTTCAATTTCAATATAGGCACATTATGCCATTGTGAATGCTACATATCAATCTAAAATAACCACTTCATTACTCTTTTATAATTTAAAAAAAGAGACATGTGTGAAATGATAGTGATGTCAACCCACATATTTAACAAATGTTTCACATTGTTTACACAACAACAGTGAAAACATGCTGCAGCAGTGCTCATGACCAAAACAATAGTATATTTTTATCCTTCGCATTGTTTTTGGAGTATATTTTTACTTATTGCATACATGCATAATTTTAATGAGGAGCTCGATGGCGCAGTGGTTAACGCGCCCGGTCTGCGAGTGCTGAGGTTAAGCAACTTTCGCAAAGGCCGGTCATCGGATGGGTGACAAAAAATTTATCATCTCGAGCTCCCCCGTGCTCGGAAGGCACGTAAAGCCGTTGGTCCCGGCTGCATTAGCAGTCGTTAACAACCACCAATCCGCACTGGGCCCGCGTGGTGGTTTATGGCCCGTTCTCCCTATCCATCCATAGGGAAGGCTCGTGCCCCAGCAGTGGGGACATAAAATGAGCTGATGATGATGATGATGATGATAATTTTAATATTATCAATTAGCAATAAGCCCATAAAAAACCGTAAGAAATACTTTTCTATTCTCTTTGAACTTTGAAGTTTTTTTTACATTTTATGGGTAAGCACAGTGCCTTCATCTGTCCTGATGTTAAGTGATGATAAGGCTAATGGTGATGGTAGATGGTGCGGAATATTGAAATGTATAAAGGCACTTAATGGTCATTAACAAAATAATTCGAAAACATAATTGTTCCTCGCAGCGTAAAGTTTAGGCCCTCGAGTGCCTAGTGCGATTCTTATGTCCCGTTCGATCACGTTAACGAAAACGAAAATTTGTATGACATTTGTTGCCATACAAATTCTCGTTGTCGTTAACGAGATCACTCAGCATCTTATAGTCACAAGTAATTGAAATTGAGCAGTATGTATCGGTATCGACACACCATACCAATAGTGAAACCACAACAACACAACATAGAACAACAATGTAGATACACATTGTTTGTTGGTGTATGTAGTCAAGGTCTTTATTGACTGGACCCCAGGCAGTTGGCAATTTGTGTCCAACTGCTCATTGATATAACTAAAATTACTGAATATCTGTTTGTTCTGTTAAACTTATTTCTAATGAGCACATGTATACTTGGACTTAACATTGAAGCTCACGATTTGTTCTGATTTAGAACAAACAGGTATTTTATTATAATAGTACTAATATTAATGTAGTTATTTAGCTAAATTCCAGTGGAATGTTTGAATGTATTTTGCTACATAGGGCTTAAAAACAAAAAATATTTATTACAAAAGATTCTAAGAAATTTTCTGAAAAAATATTTTTGTCTTTTCATACAACACATTAATATGCTAATTAAGTCATTATCTTAATGGACAATTTACGTTTTATTTTTAAATAAATTAATGCATTAATGATATTTAACTACACAATGTATAACTATACATATACAAAATACGTATAAGTACAAAGGTATAACTAAATAATAAATAACGCAGTTTCTCCAACAATTATACTAAAAATAAAATAAAAGTACAAGTACCTCACTGTTTGTGTAGTAAGTGTTCCAAGCTGATCTCAAACTTTGTTGTCCGCCAAGGTCCCACATTACGAAACGCAGATTCCGCCACACCACCTCCTCCACGTTAGATCCAATGGTTGGCCTTGTGTGGACTGCTTCACCAAGCAGTAGCTGGTAGAGGATTGTGGTCTTGCCAGCATTGTCAAGGCCCACCAACACCAGTTTGTGTTCTGCAAAAGATTAAGATAGACATGTACTATCCATGGTTTCCATGACAACAAAACCAACAAATCATTTTGTCTTTAAAAATTAAATTGTCTTTTTTAGTATTTTATATATATATATATTTTAATATAGCCTATGTTACTCAGCGCTAATATAGCATTCAAATGGTGAAAAAATTTTTTAAATCGGTTCGGTTGTTTTTGAGTTTATTCGTTGCAAACATACATACATACATACAAAAATACAAAGGTTTTCTCTTTATAATAATAGTATAGAAGTATAGATTAATAAAAACATAGTATCCCTAAATGCCATGATAGAAATAAAATAAAATAATAAAATCTGCACCTGTTTTACGAGTTGAAAGTTCAAATTGTTTGAATTTGAAATATAATATCTTAACTAATTGTACCTAATGTGCAAACCTAAACAGATAGAAAAGATGTCACTTCTTTTTATTTAAATACCTATGCAAAACATATTTTCATGAATTGAGATTTCCTAATTAAGACGTTAAGTTTAGATATAGGTAATAGTAATAGTAGGTACTACAACTTTCTAAAATGCTTTTGGTCAGATGCACTCTTGCTTTAAATGTTTCTAGGGACTTTTGTATTACGTCCTAATATTTTATAAATAAGTCAAATTATAAAAGATAACCATTAATGGATCCGTTACTTATTCTTTTGGTACATAGAAACACTTGTTATAGCAACTGAACACACAAAACTACAATTTGACCCTGACAAGTGTATTTATAAAAACAATGTGCTAATAGTGTTATATCAGCAACAAGCCGACTTGTCTCATCAGGAACTTTCCAAGCAGATATACTTTTGTGAAAGGTGTAGTATTTTATATGTAAGTATGTCAGATTGTGTTGTCAGGGGTTGGAAGATAATAATGAGGCTTGCACCCGGACCCGCTAAGTTTGAGTATTAAGTAGAGGCTTGTAACAGAGTGTTTTGAAACTGACATGATCATGATGACATACCTAGATTCATTAAAAGGATTCCAGGATAATCAAAAAGAGTTGCAGCCAGAAAGTAAAATTGAGAGTATCAGCAAAAATTATGGTTATTAATTCTGTATAATTCCAAAAAACCATTAGCCTCTATGTATTAGGTACCTACCTACTTATAAACTTTCTTTTGTATCTTTAGTTAAAAATATCTATAAGCGGGGAATTTTCAAGGCTTCCATATCGCACTCTTAGAGGTAAAACTGATTACTTATCTGACATTTTTTGCAAAAACGAGTTATTTACACCAATCAACAGGAAATTACAAGCTGCGTCTACAGGTAAAACCCGTTTTCTTGAATTCTGCTCCTTCTAGGAGATATAGAATTTAAAAAACGAGTAAACCACAGGTATTTCAAAAATATTTACAGAGAAAACTAACTAACCTAATAGTAATAGGTATTATGTTAATTTTTTATTATTCAAGTAAAACCACGTAACGTTTTTTGGTTAGTTTTTGTTGTTAAAATTGATAAACATTTTTCATAAATCACTACAACTAAAACAGATTAACATGTGAATAAAACAGAGTAACATGTGAATTGAACCAGCTAATGTCTATTATTTTACTTTATAATTTTTTACCAGCAAGTATTCAACAAAATATTTGTAGTTTATAGACAGGCAAAATCAATTAAGGTACATTTAAACGTTTTTAACTGAGTACTTTTCACATGTAAACATTCTAATAGTATTCAGGTAAAATCAGTTATCGGTGTTTAGGTACTTGGTATTAAACGCATATGTGCATTACTGCCTGCTTTGTTGCTCAGCTAATACCTACCTACTACAGTCATGACTGTCTCACTCGTACACGGCACGGCGCGGCGCCCCACAGCGTATTTAATTATTGCAGGGGCTCGAGAGCATTAGTGACCTCTGCATTGCCGATAATGCGTAGGTGTACTTATAGCGCGTCCGCTGAAATCTGTCCAAGGCATCGAGAAGGTACCTTGCAGAACCGTCCCAGAGGTGCGAGCAATACTCCTCCGCAAGACCTGTGTCTAGTACTTAAAGGCACAACAGATCTGGCGTGAGAAATCGCCGCACGCAGGGTGCGGTGATTCTTCACGCAGGACACCGAGTTTACGTGACGCTGTTTTTATCACGGCTTCGATGTAGTCCCTCTGATTCAGATCGGAGCGAATCTCCACACCGACGAGCATGTTAATACTGCTCTGCAGGCCGAGTGATGTGCCTTGAAGAGAGGGAAGAGGTAGGAATGGCGACTTTTGTGTCGCGAACGCGCACGTGTTTTCTTGGCATTGAACCCCATTTAGATATGAGGTCTTACCCAATTGAGCTCAATGACAAGATTTACTCGATTCTCTTCAGTCTCGATCTGCCCAGCCGCTGGGTGTCCGTTATACCCACCGTGCATTGTACTATCATCTGCGTAGCAATGAATATTTCTAAGTGGAAGCATATCATTGATATGCAGAAAGACAGCGTGGGGGATAGAACGGACGCCTGACACCGGCGTTCACTGACATGAACCGCGAAGCGCATCCGTCTGAGAGTACTCAGATTCTACGCTCATGTAGGAAGCCAGCGACCCAGTTGCAGAACTGAGCAGGCAGTCTGTATGCAGGAAGCTTGGAGAGAAGAGCTTTGTGCCAGATCCGATCAAAAGCCTTGGCTATGTCAAGGCTAACAGCCACCGAGTCGCCACGCTTATCAATAGCCTCACCCCAGAGATGTGTAACAACGAACGCTAGAAGATCACCCGTTTCGGCCGAAACCCGTATTGGTAATTGTGAATTAAGGGATGTTCTTCTAGGTAGCGGATAAGCTGTTTCTTTAGAATCTGCTCCATGACTTTACACAAAACTGCAATAATTGGGCGGTAGTTAGTCGGATCTGACCGATCTCCTTTTTCAGAACCGGTTTCACATTAGCATCTCTCCAAGATTCCGGCACACAACCTGTGTGGCCACAGTGAGGTATTGTATGTGGTTGTGCATTGCAGTTATCGATTCGGGAGTTAGCCGCAAAGAGTCCGGCCGGGAAATCGGCCTTCTCCTGCGGCTTGTGAGCTAAAGAATTACTCGTAAATGAACGTCCGACGACGTTGACAAACTATGACTTTAGTTTTCTGCCTTCGCAACAATCATACAACTCACCACTGACAATATCTTTAGCAAAACAGAAAGATTTGTTAAATCTGTGTGAAAAGGGTGTTATTCCGGAGGAGTATCACTGCTGGTTCCAATCTATGGCTACACACAATGAAATTGTTGACCGCCACTCAACATCACCCGATTCAGAAGAATCTGAATCAGATGATGTCGAGTATATAAAATGGAAACATTAAACTTTTGTTACTTTTTATAATGAAAAATAAAAATTATTATTCATTCAACTGTTATTATTGACTTTTACCTTTTTAGTATCGTAGTGTCGTAAAATGTACTTCACACGCAATATTTAAGTCAAAACACACAGAAAAGTGTATAAACTTAGCAGATATTTAGATATTTTATACAAGTAAAAAAAACTAAACATTTAAACAAATAAAAATTTTTCAGTTTCTGTAGTATTTACAGGTTTCAAATTTCATAACATAAAATTATTGTGAAGGATATCTCACAAAATATTTCTAACAGCGGTATCGCTAGTATTGTGTATGTATATGACTTTAAGAAATACAGGCTGAAAATTATTTTTTTCTTTATTCAGGTAAACCAATTAAATGTCTCCTCTTGTCAAATATATTTAAATTTTTTATACATTCAGAGTACATTTTCTTGAGTTTTTACTATTTAGATCCTCAGACATATGGTTAGTCCTTCATAGCTATCTTCATCTTCATATATCTACAATCACAAGGATTATTAAATTTTAATGCCTAAGTCTACTACTAAACTTTCAATTTGCGATACTGTAAAGTTGGGTTCACTGCAGATAAAAGGTTTTACCTTAAAGCGTGCAATATAATGAATGAATGTTATTATTATAATTTGAGGGTCGACATATTGACAATACACATGGTAGCAGTCCACCCCAAAAAGGAAGTAGGTATTATGATAATGATGATGATGAGTTGAGATTGAGTTTCCTAAATCTTGTATGTCTTATGGACAACTGTATACATATAACATGTTTACTATTGAAAAAGGTGTCTAATAAATCAATACAGGATCAGGATAAATATGCTGTCGTCTTTAGTTGTATAAGATCTATTTGTAAATTTCCAAGTGACTTAAAAATGTATAATTAGATAATAACATTATTATCTTATCTTCCACATAGTGACATTGGTTTAGTCATTTAATAAATAATTTAAGCACTAACCTTCGTTTCCGAAAAGACTCCATATCTTCGAAATGAGCAGGCCCATGGTCAAGGACCTCAACTAAATTAAAGAGACCAAGAGAACAAAGAGTGGAAGACAAACAAGGTAGGTACTTGCCTAACCCTTGTTTCTCATTCTTACAATACAACACACAACACTGTAAATATTTCTATAATTTACGCTATATTTAAATAAAGCTTAGACTACTTGCATTGGCAACACATTTGCTAGCATTATTTGCTACTTAACTGAACTAATTACATTTTTCTGTATGAAATTCGTCAAAAAATATGTTACGCGTCGAAATACTCGAGATGAACTTTCATTTTTTTAGAGCCGACCGAACTGGGACAGAAAAGGAAGACTTGTGTAGTAACAGTGTTGCCACCAGTAGATGATTAATAAATCCTTATTTACAATATTTGTATTGAACTTCTTGGCGGGAAAGTGAAAAGTCATGTCTGCGGTTTTGTTTTATTTTCTAAAATTTGTGCAAAGTCGAATATTATGTGAAATAATGGTGGATTTTTGGTGTGGACCTTTAAGTGAACGTGAGTGTGCATGAGTGTTGGCAAATGAAACAAAACTGTGCAACATCACTTTTTAAATTCTCTCAAGAAGTCCGCCCGGGGACTTAGTAAAGCCCCACATCTTTACTGAGATACTCGAGGGGTTGAGGGTATATCATTTCTCACTTCTCATTTCTAATATCATTCATCATCATCCATCATACATGAAAGAAATATTGTAAGACTTTTTCATTGGCTATAAATGTTTGTGCAAAGCCATAAAAAAAATCTTTATATTTTCTTGTACAGGAAGATAAAAGATAATCAAAAAGATAACCATTTCTTTTCAAAAATATTAATTGTATTGTATTATTGACTAGTCCTTGGTTGTAAAAATATGTTACACGCTGCGCAAAGGGAGTTAAAAACTGCCATATTATCACTACAGAGAGGGAGCACTGTTGGGTGCCCTTAAAATTTCGTGAACATGTGAACTGAGGGCCCACCTCACAGAATGCTGATTTGCCTACCTGGAGCTATTGTGACGGAGATATGAAACCTTATTTTAGCCTTTAAATTCATTGTACCGGATTCCTGGAAGAAAGATGGATCAATTTCGGTAGGCCTTCAGTCTACATGGATTTTGAGGTTAAAATGTCAAAAATCGTCTTTTCTGCATAATCGCATGAATGTACCGAAAAGATGACCATTCCAAACCAATGTGACAACATATGTGACAGTTACAAATACATAAAATAACTAAAAATGATAATTGGGACGAAGATGTAAGCTATTATTTATTTGACAATGGGTGAACTGAGGGACCACGATCTAAACTTCTAAAATCATCGTGAATCTTGCATGAAAATATAAATTAAACAGAGATTCTAAGTTATTTAGTCATGCCAAAAGCCTCATTTAACAATTAACACCAGTACTTCAATAGTTTTAGAGAAAATTACATAATTATGTTTTCCATTGTAGTCGACGTAGGGTGACCATGATTAAAATTACTTCAGACAGGACACCTTATTTTTTTCCTAAACATGCTTGGAAATGGGATCATTATTTCGAGATAAGTAGAAATTGCTATACGGTCAAATACACGCAAGCAGCAGCGCCTCCTGGCGACATACGAGAAGAGTTAAGATTTTGCTTTACAAATTTTCGGTTTGTTTCGTTCGATCGTATGAATACGCCGATAGTTAACAAAACTCACACTCGATTTTCGAAAAAAATTCAATATTTTTTAGTAGGGTTGTACTAAATGTTAACATTTTGTACAACCCTACTTTGTTATTGATTGACAAGCACAAGCGCAGTAAACATGGAATCATCGATTTGCTACTTTTGTGTTATTAATATTTGAAATAGAGATTATTGCACCCTTTAAACAAAAACTTGAGCTCCTTTTTGTCTAAAAAATATAAACTTCTCAGTTACCTGTTACTTGTGAAAAAACAGTTATCACCAAACATCAAAACTCAAATTTTATTGCTTATTTTTTTACAGGTCACATTTTATCAACTGCAAATATTTTGACAAAACATCTAATTATATCAGAGACATAAGGAGTAGCATTTAAAAAAAAACAGGCTAGTTTTTTTTACTTTTCCTGACACAAAAATTGTAATATTTTTAAGAGCGGCCTCTCAGTAGGCTCCTTTGAATGAAGCTACGGGCACGTGCAAGCAGTGAAGGCATTGCGGCCTCTCTGTTTCAGTTCCTTTGAATTGAAACTACCGAAAGTGCTTTATATTACTTTTTAATTTAATTTAATTTAACTTTTATTTCAGGCGTAGCCCATAAAATTGTGTTAGTAACAAATGAAACTTATTATTTGTCAGTATTACTATTTATTTATTTAACATAATTAAACGGGCGTAACCCAATTACATTATTATGAATAGTTAAATGCATATAAACACAAATAGTAATCACTAGTTCACAAACAAATATCTATATTGTTTAAAAAATTCTTAAGGTTGTCCACAAACACGTCGAATTCGGGTAAGCCACAAGGAGTGCGTTAAGTGCCTGATGCATGCGACACAGCGGTGATTTCGCACGCGCCACTGAGCGACACGGCGGAGGCGCAAACAGTCGATGCCTACGACTGGATCGAATACGCAGATAATTATCAGGCACAAACAGGCGAGACAACTGCTCAACACATTCGGGCGAGTCCACACCCCCACGCAAAATCGCCACAGCAGTTGACAACTCCATTCGAGCTACTCTCTAGCGAGTTCATCCCCAACATTCCCAGCAAGAACTTCGTTGGGTATATGAAGGGATAGTAACCATATACCCGCTTATAATAGCAGCGAAGAAAAGCTTTCTGGTCTTTCTCTAACATAAGTATATATTTGGCCTCGTGCGGGTTCCAAATACATGCACTAGATTCCAATGAGCTTCGCACAAGGCTGGTTAAAAGGATTTTGATGACATCAGGATTATGAAAGTCGCGCGAGTTACGTAAAATAAACCCCAAACGACTGAAACAGCTACGAGTGAGAGCGGAAACGTGTTCGTAAAAGTCAAAGAAGGATCAAATGTGACCCCCAAGTCTTTCATAGCGTTTGTGCGAACAATGCTGTCATTGCCTAACATATATTTACGTTCAACGAGATTACGTCTGCGGCTGAAGGTCATAACATAGCACTTAGCACAGTTAAATCCCAAATCATTCTCGTTACTCCACTTAAGTAAGGCGTTAACATCGTCTTGTATTCATTTGTTTTTTTTCTTAATTTACGTTGGCGTGGGCAGTATCCCAGTGCCTTCAAATAGGGCAATCCGGTTTATCCGTTAATGCGATCAGGATGCCATTGGGGCTGCACCTTCCTCTGTGCATCAGAGAGGCAATTGTTTTGCGTAAAATGTCATGGAATCCATCAGTACGGGCTTCTGCAAACATCCCTGATTCACTACAGAACCGAGGAAGGCCCATCAGCATCCTGAAAGCATTGTTATACTGGACGCGCAGAGAGCCGATGGCGCGCTGCGTGTAGTTGTCCCACAGACTGCACGTGTAAAAGGATTGGCAATATGCTCTGAACAATGTTAATTTTATTTCGCCTGTACACCTTGCAAACCTGCGAGCCAACATGTTACAGCGCACCACCAACGCTCTGCGCTCCCGCTCGATATCCAGATCATCAGTCATGTCCTCGGTGACGATATGCCCCAAGTACCTGAACTGCGAAACCCTCTCCAGAGGAACACCGATAAGTGTCACAGGCGGAACGTCAGTGGGAGTATTACGTCCCGCCCGAAACACCATCAGCTCACTCTTCTTAACATTATATCTGAGACCGTGTGACTCGGCATACGACTCACACAGCCACATCAACTTTCTAAGGGCACTGATTGACGGGCTCAGCAACACCATATCGTCTGCGTAACTGATGTTATTTACGGTCGTTCTACCAATGGAACATCCAATTTTGGTGTTGCTGAGCTCGACGAGCAGCTGTTTAATCAAAACGTCTTTTGGCGTTTTTCTTGAAAAGTAGCGTATAAAAATTTAAGAATTTTTCATAAAGATAGTTTATATATGTTGTTGAATTTATCCTCAAAATATTTGCAGTTGATAAAATGTGACCTTAGATACTTAGTATATCTACATGTGCTGTGATATGAAAAGGTCCAAAAAAATATTTAAAGATTAAGAATAAAGACAACTTTATATACAATTACTTATGTGTTTTATTGACTCTTCCTTTAATTTTAAACTACATGATGAACTCCTAAAAGTACGTATCGTTTGGATTTGGCGGTGCTTGTCCTATTGCAAAGATCGTATTTAAAGACTCCTCATTTAATTTCTAAACTACATGACAAACTCCTAAAAGTACGTACACTTACTGTTTGGACATCCAAACAGTAAGTATACGCAACATGGCGTTGCTTGTTCTATTGTAAAGATCCGATAACTCGACGGGCTGGCGCAGTGACTATTTCTAGCTAGGTTAATTTATAATACGAGTTTTTCTAAATTCATCATCATCATCATCAGCTCATTTAATGTCCTCACTGCTGGGGCACGAGCCTTCCCTATGGATGGATAGGGAGAACGGGCCATAAACCACCACGCGGGCCCAGTGCGGATTGGTGATTGTTAACGACTGCTAATGCAGCCGGGACCAACGGCTTTACGTGCCTTCCGAAGCACGGAGGAGCTCGAGATGATAAATTTTTGGTCACCCATCCGATGACCGGCCTTTGCGAAAGTTGCTTAACCT
This sequence comes from Eudonia mercurella, assembly GCA_963082485.1. Lineage (NCBI taxonomy): Eukaryota > Metazoa > Arthropoda > Insecta > Lepidoptera > Crambidae > Eudonia > Eudonia mercurella. The sequence goes on from OY720022.1 coordinate 4,773,709, forward strand.
CAGCACTCGCAGACCGGGCGCGTTAAACACTGCGCCATCGAGCTCCTTTCTAAATTAATCAACCTAAATCTGGTCGCTCAGATCAGACCCAGATGATGCCCATGGAGAAAATAGCCATTATCTGGTACCATGTAACGCTAAGATGAAAAGGCCTAATTTTGGGATCATGATAAAAAGTGTATTTTCTTCCGCATATATTTTTAAAGGAGGGACTTATCCTTAAATTATTAAAATTATGGTCACCCTTTACAGTCGTGGTCCATTGTAATAAAATCTTTAATGTTCTCTAAAACTATTGAAGTACTGGTGTTAATTGGTAAATGAGGCATTCGGCATGACTAAATAACATAGAATCTCCGTTTAATTTATATTTTCATGCGAAATTCACGATGATTTTAGATGTTTTGGTGTACCTCAGTTCACCCATTGTCAAATAAATAATTGGTTATATCTTTGTCCCAATTATCATTTTTAGTTGTTTTATGTATTTGTTGCTGTCACATATGTCGTAAATCAGCATTCTGTGAGGTGGGCCCTCAGTTCACATGTTCACAATCTACGTGCGAGCGGCAGAGGCGCCAGCGCAGCGACGAAACACGCAGGCGCGCGCGGCATTACGTACGGCTCAGCCGCGACTGGCGCATCATTAGCATCAATAAACTATGTCAGTGTGTACGTGCAACGATGCGTACGGACGGGTTGGCTCGGCCGCGCTCACATACAAGCCGCGCTCGGTGCGTATGTATGAAGATACCATACTTGTTTCATTCTACTATGACAATACTGTGTCGAAACTACGACCAAGCGATTTTTCTATGGAGTGATTCGTTATCGCTATACCCGCACATTTTTAGTGTGCCATGGAAGTACAGATTATAATATGAAGATGATATAAATGAAACAGATGATAATTTGTTAAAAATAAAATTTATTTTTTTACCTAGTCCTTTATCTAGCAAAGGACGTTTCCAAATTTCAATCAATCGATCCAATGGTTTTAGTGTGAAAAAGCAATAGAAAGACTTTTTATTTCAGATTTATATTACGGCATTGTTTTTTAAGTTTACGCGAACACTACACATTGAAATGAAACTACTTTTACGGATCTACTCGCGTTCATTTCACACATTACTATAGATCATGTTTATCCTGACGTTTCGAACCCTTTGCAGGGTCCGTGGTCACAGGGAGACTAGAGGTGTCGGTCGTCTCATAATTAGTTAGTAGCTTATACACCATAGGGTATACACCCTCATTTAAAATAGAAGTGTTCCCACTAGCAGCTTCCTTCCATCCATAGTTTGCAGTGACCCGCAAAAGACCCGTCCGTTCGAATTTGTGTGAATGAAACGCGTATAATACTGAACGGCATCCTGCAAAAAACGGGATATCCACGTGGGAAAGGGCCCTAATCGGACGCTTTCCGCCGGTTGCCAATATCCGTTCGCTTCGCAGTCGGTTCTTCTTCCAGTCGCACGCAGTCGGGGGGGAAGGATTAGTTTTGTATTTTTTTTATTTTGATCTCTGACTGATCTCATCCTACGCCGAACGCTACTTCTCCACAGCCTCTACTTTGCTGTCTTGAATATTTCAGCGCTTTCAAAGAAAGGTCGTAAATAATGTTGTAGAGAATTTGTTTTTTTGAGACAACGCGGAGACAGCGGGCGCCGATGCACCATTTGACTTCGCGTCTATAGATTCCATTTCCACTTAATCGTAGGATGGAGTCATTTGACGATTTAAGATTTTTTTTTAATCCTCTCTAATAATAAATGCATGATGTTATGTTCCTATATAAAGTACTGTAGCGTTCGCCACATTCGACCTTTATTATTTCTGCATAAGGAGTTCTTTTTTATTTTTTTACTGACGTTTAGCGGATGAAGTTTAGGAATTGGCCAGATGACAAAATGACGTGGAGGTTTTTTTCGCTTGGAGTTTTTTTTGAATTGGATTGGGATTTTGAAGAATTGTTTTCTTTTATTATATTTATTCGCAAGTCGAATTCCCTTTTACTTCTCCATCATCCTTACCATACCCTCGGCGGTGGGAGTGTTCTGTTTTCTCATTTACGAAACATATATCTTGCACTTGGAATACATGGTGAGGTGACATGATGGTGAGGTGAGTGATGCTCATGTTCCACGGGCTGGAGCCAGCGTTCGCTATTCTCTTATCTTGACGGTGTGTAAAAACCAAAAGTTTAAATTGATTTAGTTCAAAAGTACTTCATTGCCAAAGAGATGCTGATGCCGGGTTACGTGAACTGAAATATTATAAATTCAAGCCTTTTGTACTATTTGATTGTAGTGTTGTGTTGTTGTAATTATATTATTAAGTGGTTAATAATAAATTTTATATAATAACATAAAATTTATTATTAATTAGTAATAACTAGCAGTCTGTAATTAGAAGCAGCAAAATTAGCATAAACTGCTATGTACACACACAGGCCTCATTAAAACCTGCGAAACATACAAACAAACTAGACAATTTTTTTTAATTTTTATTTATTCATTGGGGTAACCAACAAAGCAATTACACAAAAAATTACTAGAACATACATTGCATCTTATAAAAAATGAGTAATGCTTTACTTATAAGCTTATGCTCTAAGCTACCACTACATGCAAATAACATAATAATTATAAGTTCAATCTCAAGTAACAGACATCCCTTAGAGACGAAATAATATAAAATTTACTACAATGAAAAAACGACTAGTTAATTTTCACAAAAGTTTCATCTACATTCCAAGTGAAATAGAAAATAGTTTACAACACTGAATAACACTACAATCAAATAGTCCAAAAGGCTTAAATGTATAATATTTCAGTTCACGTAACCCAGCATCAGCATCTCTTTGGCAATGAAGTACTTTTAAAAAGACAGCTTTTATTGTTCCTCAACGTGGTCTTTTTGAATTTGTTAGAATGCCCTTTGGTCTTACTAACGCCGCGTCTGAGATGCAACGTCTCACTGATATGATTGTTAATTTCGAATTTACTAATGATAGCGATGATTGCGTTTTCGGTTATGTTGATGACCTTGTTCTTGTTTCGCGGGATTTTGATAGTCACCTTCGTCTTCTTAATAAAGTCAAGGATCGTCTCCGTGAAGCTGGTCTTTCTGTTAACCTTAAAAAATGCGAATTTTGTAAACCGGAGTTGAGGTATCTTGGTTACACGCTAAACAAAGATAGTTTAAAGACTGACCCAGCTAAGCTAGAAGCCATTCGTGATTTTTCAACTCCTACCTCCGCAAAAGCTCTTCGTGACTTTATCGACCTGTGTTCTTATTATCGTCGATTTGTTAAAACAATTTCGACAATAATTGCTCCTTTGACTGCATAAATCGGTAAGAAGAAAGGTCGTGATTCTGTTACGTGGAGCGATTCAGCTGAGTTGACTTTCCAAGAGCTGAAGCTTGCTTTTACTGATACACCTGTCATGGTTTGTCCTGATTTCAGCAAACCTTTCATCTTACATTGCGATGTTTCTTCGGTTGGTTTAGGTGCTCTTCTTTCACATGAGTTTGATGGTGTTGAGCGTCCTATTGCTTATTATTCGAAATTATTTTCTAAGGTGGAACGTAATTACAGTACTACTGAGAGAGAACTTCTTTCTGTTCTGGAATCTATCAAAAATTTTCGGGGTTATTTGGATGGGGTGAAATTTACTATTATTACTGATCATATAGCTCTTAAGTGGTTATTGACTTTGAATAATCCTACGGGTCGCTTAGCACGTTGGGCCACTATCATCTCTCAATTTAGTTTTGACATTGTCCATCGTAAGGATATTTATCATGTAGTTCCTGACGCTTCATCGAGGCTGTATGTTTCTCCTGTTTCGTTCAGTGCTGGTCCTAATGCTACACAAGATCGCTGGTTTCGCAAAATTTATTTTGGCGTTCTGATACTCCTCGTAAGTTTCCTTCGTATACAATCAGAGATGACATCTTGCTTCGTCGTATGGCTATCGAAAACCCTTTGGATGGTTCACCATAGCGTGAGGTTCTTCCAAAAGAGAAAGTTCGCGAAGCTGTTATGAAGGCTCATTCCTCTTTCCCAGCCATTCAACCTGGAGCGATGAAATGTTATCTCCATTTAAGGAAACATTTCTATTGGCTTTGTATGTATCGCGACGTAACATATATCATTAGTGAGTGCGATGTTTGCAAATCCTTCAAGATCGCTAATTCTCAGTCTCGTGGTCAGATGTTGTATCCTAAGAATGTTTCCTTACCTATGCAAATGCTATCTATCGACATTATCGGTCCGTTATCGTTAGCTTATCATGGCTATCGTTATATTCTTTCTATGGTCGATGTTTTTTCTAAATATTTGTGGATAGTACACTTAAACGTGTTACTGCAAAGTCTATTTCAAAGACTCTTGAGAGGGAAGTTTTTTTTTAATTTTGATATTCCTCGGCACGTTTTTTGTGATAACGCGACTGTATTTCGAAGTTCTTTTTTCGCAAATTTTCTGACTTCTTTCTTGAAACACACGCATATGTTTTTGACACACACGCAAACACTCTTTCCAAAAATTTCAAAAATGGAAGAAGAGCGGCCGAAATCTGTCAATGCCAATCCATGCTCACATTCTATCTTTTTAAATTTTTCATTGCTTAGGATATAATTCGTGCAGCCTTAATAAAATTACGGTCAAATTCCGACCACTGGGCGACCACTTTAAAAAAATTTATTTATTACATAAGATCGACGGCAAAAAATTATGACAACCTCTAAAAGAAACAGTAATCATTAACCCAAGATGCTTCGTGTCCAACCTACTAATGAGATTATAGACTTCACTACGTGTACATTGGGTAAATTGCTGATGACTAAATCTAGAGTTTTTCTGACTGATATAAATTATTAACAGACAGAAAATCAACAAATGAATAGCCCAAGAAATTACGATAGTTAGAGGGGTGCATATAAAAATCATCGTCATCCTTGAACCAGTCAATAAATGGCAGATTGAAATCACCTACTATAATCATATCATTAACAATATTTACAACATTATTAACACTGTCGAGAAATTTTGCCAAAATTTCAATACGAGGTGGCGGAGGTAGGTATACTGCACAAATAGTAAATTTTATAACTTGACCATTAAAATTTAAACATAGGATTATCTACAAATCTTCGCCATCACTTTCCCCAAGAATTCTTTATTTCCCAAGAATTCTTTATCCATACAGCTAAACCGTTTTGGTCGAACATTGGCACAGAACAGATCGTAATTGTTGCAACAAATAGAACACATCAAAAATTTGGTTTCAGAGGGTTTCTGCAGCCAGAACACTTGTTAGATGAAGCCATGATGAAAAAAATGTATGTGTATAATAATAACTTTATGTTAATAGAGTCCATAAATTAATAAATATATAAATAAAAACACATAAAATGTATGTAAGTAAAACTTGTTTTATTTCTCATATTACATTGTAACATGTAAAAAGGGCAGATAGGCTAATGGCACCAGTGTGTTCGACACTTTAAGACAAGTATTTTCAACAGTTTTTGTCGCCAAAAAATTACATAAATTTTCAATGAAATATTAAGGGATGACAGCAAGGAAGAAGGTGGTCCGTGTACAATTGTTGCTAAACACTAATATCACTTGCTGATCCCTACTTTTAATGATTAAAAGACAAAAATGTCGATCACTGGTTCCTGTTGTACACTGGTGCCATAAAGAAATACAATAACATTTTAAAAACAATTAAAAGAATATCTTCAGTGTCATTAATTCCATCGTTGAAAAGTTATCTTCGTTGATTATAGACATGGGGACTCCATCATCCGTGCCTACTAAGTTTGTGTGAAAAGCAGCTTTCATATTGCGCAAAGTTTTTTCGAGCATAAATCTACCTTCGCTGTTGCAGTTGCGAAAAGCTGAATTATCCACACGACACGTGGTACCTTGTCTATGTAAAACCAACAGCGCAGAGTTCGGTGCAAACGGTTGAAGTGATCTGCTAACAATAACTCTGAAAGTAATCACCGCAATATCACACGGAAGAGACATCTTGATCAAAGGTAAGAAGGCATAACGCGAAAGGTTTGTTGACTTCCTGTCTACTATAAATATATCTAGAATATTGTCTACAGAATTCGCGAGGTAGGTCGCGGAAAAGCTAGGTAGTTTTAATTCCGACTTTGATAATTTACTGTGTTGGTTTTCGAAATCCTTAAAATTTTCCAGCAACAAGTAATGTCGATGATAAGTCGAGCTACTATCAGCTAAACCCTCGTTTGTTCCTCGGCCGTCGTTGAATAGAACTCTTCTATCCAACATAACAACTAAAAGACCTTCCTGTAAAGCTGTTACAGCTTGTGCATGATCGGTTATAAGTGTCATTCTACGTTTGTGATCTTGGATAAAAGCCATGTTTGTTATCGGATAGATGTTGGATTCAATCCTTCTACTTATATTTAAAACTCTTGCTGTATATTGAAATCCATTGTTGTCGGTATAGATTTCTGGATGATTACCGTTGCTTATATCAGTCTTTAGAGACAAAAACATCTCCAGTTCTCTATTTTTCGGTGTAACCTCATAATCTACTTTACTCTCAATGTAAATAGCATTAGCAAGAGGGCTGTTAATAAGATTAAATATTTTAATGGTGTGTTGTAACAGATGGCCATATATTGTAGTCATTTCAGTGGTAACCAAACCAGCTATTATAATAGCAATTTTTGTTTTCGCTCCAAATCTATAAGGTGATAGGACATCATGGAGTGGCTTAGTTGCATCTGTGTTGAACAAAAACATTCCTGCGTTTACATCGGAACTTCTAAAAGCCCCATAATCTAATTCTACATGTTTTTCATCATTTGTTTCTTTCTCCACAACTGTTTTTAGAAACCCTGATACCTCATCTATTATCATACGATGTTTGTAACTTTCTAATTGCACGTCACCCGGTTGTAGTGGTTGTATATTAAAATGGAATAATGCAGCTGGGCTATCTGGCTCTTCCAATATGCAGTTGGTGCAATACACAGTGGCTGCATTGGTTGTGGCATCATACGTTTCTTTGATTTTATATAACTCGAAAGTCATTGGTGGAACAACGATTGCAAAAGAAATTTTAAAGAACCTGCTAGATATTTTAATAATGTTTTCTGAATGGTATGTCCAAATAGGGTTAATTTGAATAGTAACTTCTTTTTTGTTGTAATCTATAATACGTATATTCGGTTGTTTCGTCACCAAGTTGACTACTTCAGTTCTTTCTTGCCCCAAAGAATTGAAAACATAGATTTGATCACCTGGAGTAATCGATTTAAATGAAGATATAAACTCCCCTTCTCGGAAAACAAACTTTTTAAGATAAGCTGTAGGATTTTCTGGTTTTACCGTAAGTGAACTCGCAGCAATCTCCTGAATATACCAACAATCTTTGGCCGTAGATAAAATATTTCTATAAACGTACTGAAGACTCATTATGTTGAGAGTACCGCCGACCACATGTCGATCTTGTAATCGGGCAACAGATTCTCGCGCTTTTACTAGAAGATCAAAAAGCCTAGTAGAATTGTATTGAGGTAAAACGTTAAAATTTATTGCGAATGTTAGCAAAATCTCAGTAGTCCGAAGAGTCGAGTGGAGTCGCCTTAGTAATATCTTTAACAATGGTCTAGAAGTAAAAAATCCAGTCCAGTAAGCTGCATTTCCTGAACTTATATCGGCAAAATTTAAAAAATCTCCCTTTAAAGTAGGGTAAGTTTTGTGTTTTTCAAAAATTATATTGAAGTAGTCTTTTGGTGTACCGAATTCAATGTTTGCTTTATAAATTTCGCTATTGACGTTAATAAAATCGGCAAGTCTTTGGTAATTATTATACTGGTAATCAAACTCTGCTTGCGATTCATATCGATACGGATCACCTAACGGGGCTATAAGGACGTTGTGCGGTGTTATAGTTCCTGTTTTCGAGTATTGTTCTAAAAGAATTTCAGATTTCTGCTTGATATTGTATGTGTGCACATCAATATTTTTATTGCTATTAGTAAAGTCGAAATTTGTTGTGCATATTTCTTTGTTAGGACCGCATCCTTTAAAACTGTCTGCATTGAATTGGAGCAAATGCGTAAGTACTGCATGTTTAGGATAACGATCGTTGCCTATTTTATTTAATAGATGGTTGAGGTTTGTTTGGACGTTTATATCATTATCCCAATCCTGCAGCCATATAAAATCACTGTACTGAAATTCGGCTAAATATTCCTCCCATGAATAGTGAACATTTGTAATAACAAGTTTTGATATACCGGCGGCCGAAAGGAGATATGGAATTGTTGGACTATGTGTTACACTATTAGTTGACCAACCAACTTTTGGTAAATAATTTAAATGATTTTTTAACCACTGATGACCTGGAACAAAAAGAAAGCGGGCTTTTACTTCTGGACTAATTAGATTAGATTACCAAAAGCAAGACTAGGAGCTACGTTTCGTATTAAAACAGCTAAACCTCTCTATTTGGAAATAAAAACAAATTAATAAAAAATTCTTACTAGGGAAATGCAAAAAGATCTAGATTCTAGCCATAGCTAAGCTATCTAAGACACTTCATTTGTTTTCAAATCAAAATAACAAAAAAAATATAGGTAGTAGTAGGTTGTGCCGACTTGGTAAACGTAATTGGCTTTTTTACCTTCAATTAATTGGTGAACTATTCCATAAATATGCGCAGTGGCCTCCTCTGTTTCTACCCAACCACCTGTTGTTATTTCAAGTCTTCCGCTCCTCAATAACTTTCTAAATGCCTAGAAATTTATATTTAAACCTCTTATTTTGAAATTAATTACTACGGTTCCATTACTAAACATAGATATTTCAGGTATTTTCAAATCTAATCTACGTATTGAGAGGATTAATAAAATTGGTACCAAGTTGAAATAAATAATTATCTCTTACTACCGTCACGTTATCCAATTTATGCTCTCATTAAATGCGAGTAAAGGAACATCAAATCTGTGACTAAACATTTGCGATACTTTAATGTTTAATGTTTGGCCACGACCCGGTGTAAAAAAGTAAGTAACTAAGTAACTATAATTAGTATTATCTGGATAGGGCCTTATTATTACCTTGTAGGGCCAATACTTCGAAAGTTAATAACCTCAATGATATGTTACATTGAAGTTCCTATCTTGAAAGTTACCTCTCGCTTTGTTTTTTATTTTGTTAGTGTCTTAATTACGACGCGTAAAGATGTCACGTCGTTCGAAGTAAGAATTTTAGTTTAGTGTAGATACATATTATACTCGTCGAACGGTAAAGGTATTAAGATTATAGAAAAATATGAAAACAGGTGCGAGCCTAGTGCGAGTTTTATACACCATTCGATCACGTGGTATAAAAATAAATTCTCGTTTTTGTTGACGTGGTCATCGTGGTTAAATGGCAAATAAATAAAACTCGCACAAGGTCCACTTAAATTTAGTTTCGTTAATAAATAAATAAATAGTTACCGAGCGGCTTTTTTGTGTCGTCCTTCTCCACCAGTGACTTAGGTGAGAAACCTCATTCCACGTAAAAGTGAAATTGCCATAGAACTGTAACTTTTTTACTATATTGGAGAGAATTTTGCTGACAGAATTGTTGTGATATTGCTCAAAACCTCTTTTCCAAATTGAATCAACGTGTGAAGATGGCATTAAAATTACCTGTAAATAAATAAAATAAAACAATGGAATAGATATCGTTAAATCAAAAACATTCATAGCAAAATACAAAAAAATTACTGACTCAATACTAACATTCAACGAAGGCCAACTGGGAGTTCTCATTAAAGATTCGTAGCGACTATTAAATACGTAATCCCAGAATTGTCTTTTCTGCATCCAATGCGGCTAAAATTTAAAAAAAACATATTTTTATTAAAAATCAATACGTTTTAATTAATCTTTAAACAGTAAAAACAACTAATATTTCTATACCTCAAGGTCAAGGCCCGAAAATTTTGCTTGAGCGTCAATATCAGCGTGCACTCTTTTCATAGTTGAGCAACTATATGAAAGCTCAGTTACATTGTACTTGAATGTAGATCCTATTTCCTTACTGACTTCTTCAATCAGATAATCGACCTTCTCCTCGCTTGCAATACTATGCACTATGTTGACGTTGTTCTTCATATTACTTATAGATCTTTCATAATTATTATTTGTGTTTGCTATGAACATACCTTTTAAAACAATACTGTTGTTTTCTTTTGTCGGTTCTGGATTGGCAGGAATGATTATGCTTTTCTCTTTACTATTAGATTTTTGTTCGACACTTTGTAATTCCCTGTCATCTAATGCAGGAAAGAATTTAGAAGCCCCTGAAGGTCGTGGTGTCTGATAATAGATGCCTGCGTTATTGCTAATTTGATAAGAGTTATTCATTTTTATAGGTGGATAAAAGGCAAAATGCCCTTCAGTAGTACTTTGTAATGACATCGTCAGGTTTTTAAACGAATTGCTCGCTAATCTCAACTCATAAGGATTTATGTTCTCGTTTTTCGGTAGTTTGATTTTAGAATAAGTCGCCTTATTTCTGCCAGTATCAACGGAGGATAGTAATGTTGATATTTTTGGAAGTTGCAGTCTCTGTTTAATTGTTTTCACTTGCGTATATCCTGGAGGTAAGTACAGTTCTTTCCCTTGAAATGACGACATGTTCTTCCAAACTATATTTCCGTGTTCATTGTCGTTAACGCTAAAAGGCTGTTGAATCATTTTAGATTGATTTCTAACAATTCTTCGTAACGCTGAAAGAAAAGTGTAAAAAATACTGTGAGCTGATAGATAAATTATAACAAGGCAAACTTTAAAAAAATAAAATTCTCACTTTTCTCATAACAATATAAAGGTAAAGCGAATATTAAGGGAATGAACAATATAAACCGAGAACGGTGTCTACTCGCCATTGTTCGGAGTTAACTGGATCACCGATGGTCACTAATGAGGGATGTTTAAAATGGAAATTTTCAACATGATTGTTTTCCTGTATCCATTTTACACTGCATCGACGGCATGTTGACGCTTACCGATCGGTAGTCAATGACAATTTGTTTAAATTAGTATCAAGTTGTTTAACGGCTGTTACATACATATGTGCCAACCAATGCAGAATGAATGGCAACAAAGCTCAGCATATAGGTATATTTGCTGCAAAGTGCCTAGTTTTATTTACCATTAGACTTCATTGACATTGAATCAGTTTATCCGGGTGACAAACAGGAAAGAGTTAAAGTTTTAACCATACAGAATTTTGTTTTCGTTTACTTGATTGAAAAGCAAATAACAATTGCACTAGACACCCCCAGTACATTCATAGGGACTTATGCAGTTTACAAAGCATTAACTGGAGTACATAGAGTTGTTAACGTCGTTCATATAAAGCTGTTAAAAGATCGTCGCTCCACCTAGTCTGAGGGCATCTAAGTTAACTAAGTTTGCCGATACGCGGTCTCTACTCAAGAACTCGTTTACCCCAACGGTTATCGGTTCTGCTACTACTAGGCCGGCCCACTGCCACTTCATCTTGCTAATCCTGAATCATGTAGCTGTGTATACCATCCTTTGCTTTCGAAAAATAGAGGTACCTATGATCTTACAAACTTGCGATATTAATATCATAGTTCCAAGTAAGGTGACCCTGCTTAAAGTAAACTTTGATGGTTTATTTAATTTTATATCTATGTGGTACCCCATTAAAGTCTTTCAATATACATAACCTTAAAACAAAATATAATAATTTGGTAAATAGGTATAGTTCTAACTCGATCTTCTTTAGAGAATGGGTTCGTTATGAAAAAGAAAATATGTAGAGCTAATTGATAGTGATACAATGTTGCTCATGTTACTCAGCGCTAATGTAGCATCCTAATGGTGATAGGTAATTTTCAACCGGTCCAGTAGTTCCATACAAAAATACAAAGGTTTCCTCTTTATAATATTAGTATAATTTTATCTATAGAGATGAGTAACATGGGCTATATTTAAAAAAAAAAAAGAAAAAAAAAAGAAATGCGGTACGAAGTCCGCCGGCGCCGGGTCAGCTAGTATTTTATATACATGGGTACTTTTATTTCAAAAGGTAGATATATCAACTATACTATTCTTTTATTTATTTATTTAAGAAACCAACACAGCGACACAGAATAATTTTAATATAATTTATATAAGACGATAGGTAAAGCTAATAAAAGATTTCTCTCAATTTCTATACATTACTAGCTGACCCGGCAAACGTCGTTTTGCCATAAAAAATAAAAAAAAAATTTAGGGGTGGACTACCCCTGAAAAATAGATGTTGGCCGATTATCATAGATACCGGATAAGCACAAAAAATTTCATCAAAATCGGTCAAGCCGTTTCGGAGGAGTATGGCAACGAAAACTGTGACGCGAGAATTTTATATATTAGATGTTCAGTGATGGCCAGAACAAAAGAGACAAAAACTATAATAGAAAAACTATGTAAATGTTAATTTTAAACATTTACTTAGCAAACATATTTAAAAAATGAGCCTCTGTCAAATTAGGCTACTACCAAACAAAACTAATTTGGTATTCATCTAAAATTGATTTAAAAACCAAATATAAAATATATTATACCTAAATATATACATATAATAACATATAATAACTCCTGACTATTGCCTCCTGAGAGTTGCCAGATCGGAAGTCCAAAATATCTGGAGGAATTTTGAAAATGTCGGGATTTTGGGGTTGTTGTCGGGAGAAATAAATAAAACAAATAAAAAAGTAAGTTTATTTATTAAATTGTTGAATATAAAGACATTGTTGACACATAACTAATTCAGGTACACTAACCCCGTATTAATAAACAAAGTGTAAGCTTGGAGTAGTTACTCCGTGTTTTGTTCCCGTCATGTAAACTTCATTTCATATTACAGTAAAAGAGACAAAACATGGAGTAACTACTCCAAGCTTACACTTTGTTTATTAATAAGCCCCTTAAAGTTTAGGTTGTCACACGTATTTGGCATTAGACTGCGTTTCTTTAGTACTATTCAGAAAAGATTTGAAATTCAAACAATTTACTTCAAAGTTCAGTCTAATTACTAACTCGGCTTTTATTAAATCAAAAACCATACGATTCCTCTCTTTGATATACGATTTATTTAGCGAACTAAACACCCTTTTTTCCTTTAGTTTATGGCTTCGTGCGATTAGCACATTAAACCAGTGTCAAAGTTATTTTTCTTACAATTAATACATAAATAAACAATATTTTCTTCCTGTATGATGATGATGAATGATAGTAGAAATGAGAAGTGAGAAATTATATACCCCCAACTCCTCGAGCCGGTCGTCTAACCCCTAGGCCACAGCACAGATACATGTCCGTACACCTTATTTCCACTTACTTCTTTAAATTTTTTATTTCTACTTATTTAGGTCGCAGGAGGAATCATCATCATCATTAGCTCATTTATGTCCCCACTGCTGGGGCACGAGCCTTCCCTATGGATGGATAGGGAGAACGGGCCATAAACCACCACGCGGGCCCAGTGCGGATTGGTGGTTGTTAACGATTGCTAATGCAGCCGGGACCAACGGCTTAACGTGCCTTCCGAAGCACGGAGGAGCTCGAGATGATAAATTTTAGGTCACCCATCCGATGACCGGCCTTTGCGAAAGTTGCTTAACCTCAGCACTCGCTGACCGGGCGCGTTAACCACTGCGCTATCGAGCTCCTCGCAGGAGGAATGCTATGTTCTTTATAAGATAGCTGAGATGTGAATAGTGATGTACAAGACTCGGGGCGTCGGGTCCTATTTTTGAAGCTCTGTGATGGAATTAGATAGGTACGCTTACGAAAGATATTATTTTTTTCAATAAATAATATTATTATTTATTGAACATAAGATATGTTGCAAGAGAATAAATTAAATATGTATGTCGAATGAAAGACACCGTCCCCGTCCTATCCGAGCTAAGTCAGCGTCAGTCAACTGACTGACGCTGACTTAGCTCGGATATGTATATTGTAAGAAAAGTTAGGGTAGTTTGAGCAACAAATTTTAAGAAAGACGACGGAATTTGTTTGTCAGTGGACGAAGTAGGTCGTTTGTGTGAGTAGTTATAATTTATTAAACAGGTATAAATTATATATGTCGGAGACATGGCACTAGCACCGCTTAGAAACGACAAGTATAGTCTATACTTGAGTTTGGTCTGCGCAGCCCATGCTCTATGGTACGCGAAACGTCAACGTTAATTGGCGCTACAACGGACTGGGGACATTTGAACGGGAGCGGTCGGAGAGTACGCACGCGCAGAACTCACTTCGTTTCTAAAATCCATTTGCATCGGGCAACTGTTTCTAAATTATTAAATTATGATGTTAAAATAACAGTAAGGAATACGACTGCGCTTTTATTTTGAAGATTCAAGATGAACTGTGTTATCGACGAATCTGAGTTTGCCCGGGCTCGAACGTCCTACCTACAAACCAACCTCGCCGCCGACATATATATAAATATGAATAAAGATAAAGAAGCTTTAGAAAACACTCAAAAAGACGATTGTATTATGTCATAAAGTCCATCGTAAATGCTTAATCTATTGTGCTTTACCACTTTATTTTCATTCATCAGCATCCATTAAAACTAGAGCGGAGAAAAAGACTAGTGCGCTAAAAAAAAATTGCACTAAAAAGTAAAAAATAATTGCGTGTTTAGTTTGTTCAATTTACTTGCAATTAACCAACATAATACTCAATCTTATATTCTTTCTTAGGAAAATATATAGGTACAATTATTGTTATTTTTGGAGCCGGTGCCAACCAACAAAATTTTTGGAGTCGGTGCCAGTCCGCGTTTGTAGTCAAAATTTTATGCATAAGATTGAATGTACTATTATGTTTTATTATAGTATGTCGTTAAATGTTAATGTTAAAGTTACCTTGCCTGGCACCGACTCCAAAAATAACAATAATTGTACCTATATATTTTCCTAAGAAAGAATATAAGATTGAATATTATATAGGTTAATTGCAAGTAAATTGAACAAACTAAACACGTTATTATTTTTTACATTTTAGTGCAATTTTTTCAGTCTAATTTTTTGGAGTCGGTTGTTTTTTTGTAAAAATTTTTGTTTATTTCTCGCTTTTTAGTGATTTGTTTTTTTTCAATCTATTTATCAAAAGCGAATATGGTAAGACCTACTAAACGCGCTGCTCGTATGAGACAGCGCCATTTAAATGAGACAAGCGAAGAAAACGAGAAACTTATTACAAATGAAACATTGTTCCGGTGTGACATTGTTAAACCCTCGCGCGCCATATACGGCATGTACGCACGGTCGTAGGTAAGGTGGCCCGCTAATTATACCTACAGCGCGGAACGGGAAATTCCATCACTGTAAATAGATAGATTCTTTATTGCACACGGAAACATCAAATACACGAAAAGTCTTACATTTGTTGTGTACAAAGGCGGCCTTATCGCTTAAAGCGATATCTTCCAGGGACAAACAAACAGCTTTCGCATTTACAATATTAGTTCGGAAGGGTTTATAGTCGGAGTGTCTGAAAATACCAAAATCGCTATAGGTAGGTATGCCAACAATATTTGAGGAGTTCCCTCGATTTCTCAAGGATTCCATCATCAGAACTGAGTTCCGGTGCCTGCCTTCTTTTGCTTTATCGTAGTTGCTTAACTATCTTAATCGAGATTTGTTATCGCCACCCGTGAAATACTTATCATTGAGGAGTTCCGATATTCATCAGTTACACTTCATCAAATGATACTTTCTGAATGCAAATGCTTGACTTATTGCTGAAAATACCAAAATCGCTATAGGTATGCCTACAATATTTGAGGAGTTCCCTCAATTGCTTAAGGATTCCATCATCAGAACTGGATTTTGATAAAAATGGGACCAATCTGAAAGTATATCCTTTCAAATGAAAAAAGAATTTTCCAAATCAGTGTATCGGTGACGGAGTTATGAGGTAACAAACAATAATAAAAAAAAACATACAAAAATACAGCCGAATTGATAACCTCCTCCTTTTTTTTGAAGTCGGTTAAAAAGGCTCGTGCCATGAAAATGCTTCGAAATCGATCGAGCACTCAATAGGGCTCGAGCTTTCAAAAAGGCTCGAGCTCTGCAAAAGACTCCCGAGTCGTCGGGCTCCATACAAACGAGGCGAGCCCTGTAAACGACACCGAGCTCTAGGCAAAAGGACTTGGACGCCTCGAGCCTTGATCACTATATGTAAGGATGGTAATAAATGGTGGTGGATGCTGCAGCATACGTAAAACTCACACGTTTAGGTACTGATTCCTACACGTATGAAGAAACAGATATTTTTTTAAGTTAAGTTTGGCTTTTATTACCAACAAACACAAGTCGCGTGCCCGCCCACCCACGTGAGCAAAGCCGCGATCAAAAGCTACTTAGTATATTATAATAAAACAAATAAGACCAAATGCATTGAATAGCTTAACGTAGGTACGTAAATTATAATGTTAAGTTTATGTTAATTTTTATGTTATGCTAAGCTTCGATATTTCAAATGTATAAAAATGTAAACACTCACGGATCTATTAAAATATAGGTATATAATATGTAAATTTATATATATGTAAATGAGTAAAAAAATTGTAAAAAAAAATCTGCTAAGTATCTGAACTGAAAAAAAAAGATTTATAAATATTAAGATATTATTATTTAACATTGTTGTGCTTTCATTCTATTCATGACTCAATGTAACCATTAAAATCGTCAATAGACACGGGCGCATGCGCAAATATTAGATGTGAAGTTCGTTTGCAAGTACCACCAACGGAGCAATGCGAATCACGAGGTTTATTGATCCATTCCACCCCTACACTAAGCCCTATACAACCACACGTATAGGAGAGCACAGTGGCAACAGTAACCATCTATCTTAAACTAGTATTACAATGAGTTAATTGTGTAACTAAACCAAACAGCTCCACCGTAAAATGGTCAGTGTCAAATGTATTTTCTTTTTATTATGAGTCTTACTACCTAACCTTATAGGTTTCTAGTTTGATTATACCACTTGTTGTTAGTTGTGTATCAAAACTTTTGGTTTAAATGCGATGAGTGTGTTTGTGCACTCTCTATTACCTATTCTACAAAACGGAACAACGAATCTATCTTTTCTTGGACATTGGTAGTACTAACGCCCAAGGGTGTTAAAGGCTACTTTTTAGTTCAATGCTTCCCGGTGCACGCGATATAAGGACTTCTGTGAATAGACTGATTTTCACGCTTGTGAAGCCGCGAGTTGAAAACTAGTAGATAGATAGATACAAGCAAAAAATGATCACTCAACTTACGCATCACAATATTTACGTCTCATTAAAATACTCGTAGATAGCCGGTAGCCTGATTTTGTCATAAGGAAATCAAAATGGATGACATGACCGACTCACGATTGTGGTCGTTTCAAAACAGCAGAATCGAGGTAACAGTTGACTCAGTGACCTGATTTTGACATTTGAATTATAAGTAAAGCGTAAACTTCAATTTTTATGGACATAAAATGACCTTAATTAAATTATTTATAGTGCTAACTGATTCGATCCCATAAAAAAAAATATTTCCTCGTTCGGATAATGAAAAAACTTGCACTCACCACACAACTCTTTTTCTATAAACCGTAACAAAACTCGCTTTATGCCAGCCTAAATACATGCCCGTGGTGTAAGCTTTTAACTTTTCATTAAAGGATACAAGTACAATGTCGACCTCTGGCCTCCTGGAATGGGAGTTCTCCCTGCCCTCCGACCAGATCATATCGCACGGGTGGTACCACGGCGCACTCAGCCGCACCGGCGCCGAGTGCCTGCTGCAGCAAGACCGCGAGTTCCTGGTGCGGGACTCGTCTTCGCAGCCAGACAACTACGTGCTCAGTTGCCGGTCCAACGGACAGCATCTGCATTTCGTTATACAACGGGTGGGTACAATCATTGTTCTTATATTAGTAACTTAAATCCTCTACCTAGTTGTTGGCAATTTAATTTATCTTAAATGCAAGCGCATTACTCTTACAATCGTCAAGCCCATTGTGTCTAAGTACATTTCGTAATGTTTTGTTTTCAGATCGTCGTCCATCCAGACACAGTCTACGAAAGATGCCAGTATCAGTTCGAAGACGAAGCTTACGACACTGTGGCCGACCTCATAACGTCGTACGTAGGGTCCGGGAAGCCGATATCGGCCGCGTCCGGCGCCAGAATACAATACCCAGCAAACCGCCTCGTCCCATTGACCAACTACTTACCAAGCGACGACAACCACACCGTCATATCCCCCGTCGGCGATGTCGGTAACTACGGCAATCCTTACAGCTTGTACAGCCACTTTGCGGCTAAGCCAGGGATACCGTTAAGAATACCATTTAAAAAACAACGATCACATTCATTGACACCAATTGACATGGGACAGCATTCGAATCACGGCAAAAGTGCCAGCGCAGATGGCGTCATTCAAAGCCAAATAAACAAGCATAACAAGAACTTTTCAAGTGAATCCAACTCGGGCTCTAGCACCTGGGATGCAAATTTGCCGACTAGCCCTCCTGCGAAACCAGCAAGGTACGACGGCCCCAAAGCTGACGACAGAAGGCTTGAACTACAAAGACTGTATCAGGTCTCCGGCTCAGATTCTGGTAATGGATCCGGTGATTCGACCCAAAGTTCGGCTCACAGCAGTGACCCGAACAAGTCTAGAATCGAATCCGACTATAATCTCGTTACGCCGACCATAAAACAGCAGTTCGATTACGAGCTCACCGAGGCTAGGCTTTTACAGTCGGAGAATTTGGATTTTGTTATCGAGTCTCGGATCAATCTGGAGCAATATCAGTCGCAAATTATCCCAACAGGTCTAACGAAGCCGTTGGAATCCGAGACACTCCATGTTATAAAATTACTTCTTCGAACATCTGGACCAAGAATTTTGGCAAACCACTTGACAAAAATAGATCTGCACTTCCTGCTAGATGACGCTATTCAGATAGAGGGTTTAGAAAAAACGGCGTCTGGTCTAGAGCTAATGTTTTTACCGCAAGGTCGGCCACTTCGCATGGATATTATTGAAAGGTACTGATTTCTCATCCATCATTTGACACCTGAAATTTATTTGACAAATTTGAAAGCAAATTATTTTCCCACAGAGTTGAAACATTCCGCCTGCTGATAGCTGTGTCGATATTAACCTGCCAGACGGATCGTCAAAGGGCTGATACAATAAACGACTGGATTCTTCTGGCAATCGAAACAAAGACAGCGCTAGGGAATCTGTACGGGTTTTCGGCAATTATGTTTGGATTATGTATGCCACAGGTGAGTTGCCTATTCAGCCGACCTTTTTTTTGATCGGTAGTTCCTTTTTATGGTCCCGTTAACCCTACAGTGGTCGCGCCCCTAAAAGTCACACAACTGGTCGCGCGGATTACATATGTAGTCCGTTTTAGTTTCAGGTTTTTTAAAACTAAAACTCATTTTTATGCCGTTTTCTTTATTAATACGTCGAGAAAACTTATCTACTACTCAATATAAACTGAAAAGAAACTCAAAATCAACATAATTCTTCTAAAAATCAACAAAATCATAAACTTCTTGAAAATTGTCTTTAAATAACCACTTTGCATAATATGAGATCAAAAAATGAGTATTACTTATATTTATTTATTATTTTCTAAACATGAATTGTACACATATCTAGAATGGTCCGGACAAATATGTTTGCTGGTCAAATTCGTAAAGCCAATTCATTCATTCATTTTGGGTTCGGGCCCCTTTTCTCGAATCCATTTTTTTTCTACAAAATCACAATAAAAATGATAGTTTTCAAAACTCTTAGTCGATATAATATTAATACGTAATAACACAATCAATACTATGCACTACCAACAATACAACTACCTTCAAATGTAAAAATTAATTTGAAAAAAATACTCACGTAATAGGTCGCGTGGATTACATATGTAGACCGCGCACTTTCACACTCTCTCCCGAAACAACCACCCATCGCCAATGCGCGAGCGCAACCGAGCGGGAGCGGGGACTATCGAGCTTAAAGTACATGGAGTCTGAGCTAATAAATTCGAACATTCTGCGAAATATTCAGTTTTTTACCACCCTGGATTACATATGTAATCCGCGCGACCACTGCAGGGGTATGTGATAACGATCTGACGACCTCAATAAAACAGTACGCATTGTGATTTGGCTATTGTACTATAAAGATTTAAAAAAGTAGATAGGTAGATAGTTACTTAATAGGTACGTGGTTCACTGAGCATGGACTTTGTAGATACTTCATAGAACTCCACGATGAGCAATCCACATGTTGTGATTGGTTGTTGTTTTGAATACGAAATAAAGTAGATGGTTAGGTACGTATCACCGGACAAAGGATCATGGACTTCAGAGATACCCCATGAAACTCCTGAATGAGGAAAAGTAGACATATTGTGATTGAAAACGAAAGACAGTAGCTAGTTAGGTATCTATCAACGGCTATCCGTTCACAGACTTCGTATAACTCCTCGAAGACCAACAGTTTACATATTTTGATTGGTAATTTTATTGAATATGAAAAAAGTAGCTCGTTTGATACTTATCAGAGAACAAAGGATAGACTTTGTAGATACTCTATGGGACTCCATAATTGCGATTGATTATAGTACGAAATGTGTAATGTGTTACTAAGAAAATGAAATCAGGCGTTCCTTTCTAGAAATATATGACACTGCATCAAAATTGACTACAAAACATTATTTAGGCAATGTTAATTTAACAAATAGACTTAAGTAGCTGAGGTCACTAAAAGAATAAAACAAAAAATATACTTAACAAAAGAAAAAAAAAACTCTAATATTAAAATTTAAGGACTAAATTCGTGAATTATCTATTGAATTAAATATAAAAGTTTTTGGAATCGGTACCAAGCAAATAAATCAATTCATCGCCATCAATCATCATAATCAGCATCAATGTCCAATAATTATCTAAGTGCATAAAATACTTATTTATTATATGTGTACGAATGGCTCCGGACACATTCGTACAATTCCACATTCGTACATTTTTTAAATCACATCAACTGCGTACTATATATTCAAGTGCAGTTTGTTACTAGGAGGTCATTAGAAAATAACGTCTACTATCTTGTCCAGGTGGAGTGTTTGGAGAACGCGTGGAACATTTTGCGCAGAGTGTATACGGACAACGCGTTCATGTTCGAGGCCAAACTGCGACCGTGCTTCAAGAGCATGAACGAGGGCACCAACCCGCTGCCACCAAACACTACGACGCCGTATGTCCTACCTGCGGTGCGGTGCTTCCATTTATTCGGTAAATCATTTTGTGTAAGCTGCAAATTATTATTTATTTGCGTTAAATAGGAGTTTTTTATATGATGTTACAAACTTATTTTAAATGTCCTTAACCTATTTAGCCATTTATTAATAGCATGCAAAAAATGTAAGCTACCTATCTATTAAATTAGGATTAAACAATTAATATATTTTTATAAAATTAAATTAATATCCATAAAACAAAGTAAACAAAATTCCATAATCAAAGTAAATAAAAATCAATAATCAAAGCAAATAAAAATCCATAATCAAATAAATCAAATAAAATACTTATGTCAATTTTTTGTAAATATAAAATTAAATTAATTCATTCCATGCATTTACACTTCATTTTCCATATTTAAAAAATTCATCTATGCTATAAAAAGTGTTTTCCATTAAAAACTTGCGAAGCGATATCTTGAAGCTATTAAAGGGACGCTGTTTTATTTGATCCGGTATTTTATTGTAAATTTTAATAGCCATATCTGGTGCATTAGTTTGAAAACGTTTAGTTTTTGGGAGTATATCCTTTTTTATTTTATTAGGATATCTTAAACTTCTCCCTGTAAGATCCTTTGCTATTGTGTACAAATGGTGATGCTGTTTCACAAATATTCCTGTTTCCAGAACATACAGACAAGTTAAAGGTAATATATTCAGTTCCTTAAAGTATGGTCTACAGGAGACATCCGGGGCAATATTACATATTGCACGTATACACCTTTTTTGACATATAAACACTCTTTTTATGTCGGAGCCATTTCCCCATAGTAAGAGTCCGTATCTTAGTAATGATTCAACATAAGCAAAATAGGCTGTTTTGGCTGTAGCTTTACTAGCTATTTTTGCAAGTTTGTATAGTGCAAATGAAAACCCATTTATTTTATTGCAAAGTCGTACGTACTGTTACTACACATTCTGAATTTTTATTTTATACGTAGCACGGCAAATGACTCCATTTCACCTGATGTTAAATGAATATGGAATCCAGATGCGACGACAACTGGTTAGTTACCCTCACTCTGCCGGCCCACAAGGTGCCTCTTCACGCCTCGTTTGAAAGGCCCCATATCATAGGAAGGAGGGAAAACGTGTGCTGGCAAACTATTCCTTGTTTTGGTGTTTGGAGGTGCGACAGAGAAACGAGTCACCAAATTCCTTAGTGCGCGATGGGATATTTGAGACAGTAAAGCGGTGACTCCGGAGAGCAGGACGTGTGTGAGGTGGGATGAGGTTAAAGAGTTCTTCAGAGCACTCGCCATGGTATAAGCGGTAAAACATTCTGAGTGACGCAATATCTCTACGTAAAACCTAAACCATCTTAGATGAAAGTTTTGCTGATGTGCTGTTTTGAAAGATGGTTTAGGAGCTATGTACTTTACTAAAATAGGGGTCGTTTGTTGAAAAGGACTTTCTACTCAACCTTTTTTTATTTTATTTGTTATTAAGACATGTACCTATCTCATTTTTGCAGACGGAGAAGGTGGGAGCCTCATGCCCCCAGACGATACTTTCGGCAGCAGTCTCATGAACAGCATGGAGTTCGACTTCAACGCGACGGCAGCCCACTTAGAAGCCGCTCGCCATTTCCCCAACCAAGTCGACATGTTCAAACGAAACGCTAGAACGGTGGTGCAAGAGATGTCATCCTTAGGACCTTCTTTAGACCCCACTCTATTGGAACTGTTCCGGACGGAGTTCCACATCAACTTCCTTTGGGGGGAGCGGGGAGCGTTGACCACGGCGTACCAGCGGTTTGGGAGACTAACGGACATTCTGACAGCGATGGCGAACAAATTGGCCAACCAGTCGGCGGAAATTGATGACGTGGTCTAAAGTTACGGCTGGTTACACCATCGCATATGAGCAACTATTGTCGCCAGATGCTTACAAGTTTTACCAACCATCCCTAAGTTTCGTAATCCTTAATCCACTTAAGTGACAGTTGCCGTAGCAAAACAGTCACCTAACAGCTTAAGGGACATACAATTCAGGGGTAGTTTATAAAAATGGGCATTAATCTCCTAAACAGAAAAGGAGAATGGGTTGTACTATTAAGCTCATACGAGGACGACACTGAAAGTTCTTAGATAACCAAAAACTGAACAAAGTAGCAAGTTATTAGTTTTATTACATCTTTTCAAAATAGTGTCCATTCACATCAATACATCGCTGCATCCGATGGAACCACTGAAAAAAGCACTTTGCCCACTCGTCCTTAGTGGTCTCTTCGACGGCCTTTTTTTGAAATGCAGCCACTGCTTCCTCGGTGTCCATAAAACGTTTTCCTCGAAGTTTTTCTTTTATTTTCGGGAATAAATAAAAATTGCAAGGTGCGAGGTCAGGGCTATATTCAAATTCAAATTCAAATTCAAAATCATTTATTCAGTTTAGGCTACAAATAGCGCTTATGAACGTCATTATGCCATCGGTTCGTAAGTCTACTCTGGGCGGGAGATCTTGTACTGAGAAGAACCGGCAAGAAACTCAGCAAGTGTCCAGATCTTTTCTCCCTTACATCGTCAAAAATATTGGAAAATGCCCTATTATAAAAGGACATTTTCCATCACAAATAAAAAAGACACATAATATAAAGGACAATCACATGAGAAAAAAAAAATAGTTTGCAAAAACACCATTTACCAGTTAAATTTTTTACAATGTCATACAGTACTAGTAAAAGTCAAAATCTGTCTAAGAAAAAACAAAGTTAAACTATAGTTGATAATAATAAAATTAAGACAAGTATGCAAGAGCAGACCAGCCTCCACAGGCGGCACCCGTTCACGAGTATGACATAATGAATCAGCCATCGCTTCGCTCAACCATATTTTAGGGGACGTAACGACCCGACGCACATGCCACCACCGCAGAGACAATAAAGAGAGCATGACACACCCAAGCTACTCTAAATCAAAACTAATTGAAATGTTTAACGTAACGCTATTTGTTATCTGTAGGACACTGTTTATAAAGGCTATCATATCAGTATAATTTTTTATTATAAAAAGTAGTAAAGTATGCGTTTCTTATTATATATATATTATATATATATATATATGGCGGGTGACCCTGAAATTCCGCGTCTTACGTCGCCAAATAGTCGATCGTTTGCATGGCGGTGTGCGACGAGGCGTTGTCGTGGTGAAAAAGGATCGTCGTTTCTCCCGAACTTTTTCCAAGACAAGTGGCAAACAATTGTTAGTGTACCACTCTGCAGTAACTGTTTTTCGATCCTCTTAAACAATTGTTTGTGTAATGACTTGTCCTTCCGAAGAATGATGCCACCAGTTTTTTTGCCACGCTTCGACCTCTCTTCACTTTAGTTGGCAACTCCTCGGAAAGAAACACCCACAGCAGACTGTCTTTTAGTTTCAGGATCATAACCACCCGTAGTATGTGGAACACAGCATTTGAGTCACCTCCGTTAAATCTTTGAACCATTTCAGGGCACATTGGTGCCGTCCCTTACGCAGATCATCGGTGAGATTAGTGCGACCACGTTTAAACTCATTAAACCAGTTGTAAACAGTGTCACGAGATGGGGCTTCATCGTAAAAGGC
Source organism: Eudonia mercurella (assembly GCA_963082485.1). Lineage (NCBI taxonomy): Eukaryota > Metazoa > Arthropoda > Insecta > Lepidoptera > Crambidae > Eudonia > Eudonia mercurella. The sequence continues at coordinate 4,798,668 of OY720022.1, forward strand.
CAATCGAAGTCTATTATAACTTTTTTGTTGACTTAAATGACACCGAAAGTCATATACAATAATTGCACGAAAATTTTCTCGCGTTAAATTCATGCTGACGTAACAATATTCAATTTGCCGTCAAGTAAAACAAAAAATGACAAATGAATGAAATGCATAGGCACATAGGTAATACCTACCTACACAATAATATTGGCAAAGAGTTCCATTTTCAAAATTTGAACTTATTTTTTTATTATATCGTTTACAGGTGGCCAGTTCTAAAAACTTTCAGTGTCGCCCTCGCATAGATATTATTAACGCCATAAATAAGTTGATAGTTGATCTCGTAATAAACGTGTTGTTAACGACTTTTAAACTTCGCTAACCAATTTATATACACTGCCTAAGTATATTCATATTGATACATAATGTACTTATTTAAAATAGTTCAAATAGATATATTTAGATTAGATAGATATATCAATTTGTTAAGTAAGGTTAGTAAAGTAGGCTTCATATCATAACAACACTCAATTTAAATAATCAGTAGACGCATTAACGCACTAGACTATCTACCATTAGAAATATAATATATTGTTATAATTATAAATAACCTATCCTACGTTAATGTGTAATAGTAGGACAGTAGAAGCAAATAATTTAACCGCTCAAATTATATATTGACATTATTAAATAATGATATGTTAATTTAAATAGATGATAAAGTAAGTTATATGCATTTTCTATAATTATCCAGTCAAAGAACCACCATTTATTTTTTACCAAACAGAAACTTTATGTATTTCTCCTATGCGCACAGAAAAAATAGATTCTGGCCTTCTGCTAGAAACCACAGACTTGGCAGGAAAGGTGGGCACAAAATAGTTATATCTGGGTTTCCGAGTCATAGGTACAATTTTGTGGCAATTTGGTTGCTGATTTAAGGACTAGAGCAAGCTCAAAAATAGTCATTAATTCGTTTGAATCGTTTGTGGTACTACCACTAAGCAACTAACAAGTCCCTGAACTACAACTTCCATAAAAGGTGTAAAGCAGAATTAAAAAATATATACACAGTGATTAAAAAGCAGGCCTGACTCACCATCGCACTATGCCGTTAAACCAATGCTTTATTTTCATAAAGTCTACAACCAGCCTGGCATGGGATATGGTGAAGAAACTGAGCTACACTGACGTGTGCCTGGGGCTCAACAGTTGATAGGTAGTTACTGCAATTCTAAATAAACTTTTCAAATCCATAGTCAACAATCAGTGTTTGCTTGTAAAGGAAACTAGCAACTAGTTGCAGCTGCTGAAAACTGTTGTCGATCATCAAATCTAACAATTAATCCCTTTATAAAGCAGTGGCATATACCGCACTGCCTATACAATACTGTTATAACTCAAAATATCCTCATATTGTGAGTGTATGTACTGTTATTCAATACGGCAAAATCTCTAATATCAGTATATTTTGACTTGCAACAGTATTGTATCGGTAGTGCGATATATTGCCACCATATTTTGAACTTTATAAAATTGAGATAAGGTCGAAAACCAATGAAAAATTTGAACGTGCTGTGCCCGTTAGAGGCTTAAGGCTTTTAGAGACATTAACAAACTTGTGGCAGTCGACTTTGCAGAGTATAAGAAAGTTAGGAAATACAAAGACCCTTCTAAGTCGAGGTGCATTGTGGGGAATAAACCTTTTAAGTTAAGTTATAGAATAAATAAAGTGTAAATACTAAATTTGCAGTTTCATTGTTATAACATGGTTCCAGTTTTACACCTTGTACTACTTTAAAACAAGAAAACAAAGGAATTATAAGACTTTATTTATTTTTAGAATTGAAAACATACAAAATATGTAGCATAAATTCTAAATTGTATCTACGCACTATACTTATTTATAATTAAATATTCTTTGTTACCCCAATCATGTTTTACTCTTAAGTAAAGCTGCAAAATTAATTAATAAATCATCATTTTTATAAAAGTGCATACATATTTGATATATATCTTCTAAACACATAGCTTCTATAACAGATTTCCAAAATAGTTTTACTTTAGTTAAAATTAGTACAAAATAAAAACAATTTAATTCACAATATTCATATTGTGTATTACTATAAATTTTTGAACAATACTATTGCTTCTTTGAATGATTGTTGCACACTGTAGAGACTACCATTATCTTTGTTTCACAAAAAATATTACTTTACATCAAAATAATTGTGGCATGTATACATAGGATATAAGACAAGCGCATTATCTATAAATCAAGATTACAAATGACTGCTCCATATAAATATAATGTATTATATGCGCAAAGAAAGCTATTATCTAGTTTACACAAGTTAAAAATATACATATTATGATATATTAATTGGTGTAATATTGTTTTGTCATACCGTAATAAAAAAATACAAATAAAAAACAACACCTACGTTTTATACATTAATCTAAGTCTCAACATTATTAACGCACCTAGACTTGGCTAGAAAATTAAAGGACAATGGGCAGATTTGGCCGACCCAGTAGGAATAAAGATATATCCGCAACTCGCGGCAGGGGGCATGACCCGTAAAAAAACAAGTTATATGACTTTCCAAATTAAATTGAAAATCACTGCGCGTTTTTTTTATCGCACTATATTCAAGCTAGTAGTAGAAGTACTGTAATACATTCTAGTTACCAAGATATAGCATAACTTAAGCGTTATTGTACTTATTTGACTAGGCGCCACACTAAAGGTATTTATGCTCTTGTTATATCAATAAATTGACATCCGTGACAGTTTATTGATAAGACAACCATTTACTTTTCTCCGCTACCAAGCAATATTGGTGAAGTTATAAATAGATAACATAATATTGTAAAGTTTGTTTTCAATAGATGAAATGTAAAAGTGTGGTTGTGTCAAGTAAATTTATAGTTTGAGGTCTATATGTAACATAATTACGTACATAATTATTATCATTCATTACAGGTATTACAGCAGCGATCAGCAACATCGTCAACGAATCATTTAAATTTGGTAAAGATTCTGGTTTAGGGGGTGCCGCGCGGAATTTTGAAAATTTACGTGTTTTTAAGTCACTGGTGCTAGGCGCTGAATAGGTCATATACATTAAAAGGACTAGTGTAGGTTAGCTTGATCCTTTCACAAGGCCATGGTTGTCTTGGAATTTGAAACAAATACCCAGAAACTGCATAAACAATACGTAAAAGTAATGATATCTAAAAACTTATTTCTTCAGAAATTTTGTAAATATAGCCCAAATAACAATGATCCGACATCAAAATGTTTGTATTGATATTCCGCAGGCCACTGTTGTCTCATTTTTCAATGAAAAAATATGAATATGAAAATATTAAGACTTTTATTATTTTTTACCCAAACGCCTATGGTTTTACAAAAGTAAACATTGCTCTAATTAAATCACCAGCCTACTCTGTACAGATATTAGTGTGCGTGCGTATTCGTAGTAGTGCGCCGTTGTCACACCACTGCTACGTGCCGCTCGCTCGCTATCATAAAGAAACTTGAAACTCGCAGTTTTCCGTCCGCGCTGCACCCCCTTAATTAATGAAAATATGTATCAAATAGAGTTTATATTTATTGAAAGGTGGGCCAAACCTCCATAGATCGGCTCATTGTCCTTTATGGCCTCTTCACGCTAGCGTTTCTCTAGAGTAGGCGTTTGATAAAAGTTTGCTCAGCGCAGACGCCGCGACAACGCAAAGCATACCTACCGTAAAGGCTGTTCGCATTGCGCAGTAGACGGAACCGGACACGACTGTGCCTGCGCTGCGTAGCTATGCGAAACGTAACGTACGTACGTACCGTAAAATTTGCGCGGCGCTCATTTTTATCAAACACATATTATGCTAGTAAAACGCTGGTGTGAAGGGACTCTTAAAATGTTTATTAAAGTGTGTGCGTTTGTATATTAATTAGTGTTATTCCAGCAATATATAGCAGACTCTTTGCACGACGAGTTCGCGCAGACATACCGATTATTTATTAAGGCTTTATTGCTAAATGCTACAAAAAGTCGGGCTTGCCAATCTCCTACTTAATGTAGGTTCCAACCAAACCTTAACGCTATATCACAAACTATTTGATCAAAATAACATGTCAGACTTAATAGATAGAGTAAATTATGCAATAATTATTTAATAAATAATTTAAGTTTATAAAATATAAACTTCGTTCGAAATACCGTTTTACATGATAAAATGTCATTTTGTAAAATAATATATATATACATATACAATAATAATTCAATTCAAATTCAAATTCAAAATCATTTTATTCAGTTTAGGCTACAAGTAGCTCTTATGAATGTCACTATGCCATCGGTTCGTAAGTCTACTCTGGGCTCCGATCTTGTACTGAGAAGAACCGGCAAGAAACTCAGCTAATAAAAATTAACATTCCAACATGCAATGTTAATTTTTACTTTTTTATTTCATTTTAATGCAGCACAAAATTGGTTGTTGTGGAGATCCTTGGAGGAGGCCTTTGTCCAGCAGTAGGCATCTTTGGCTGAGATGATGATGATGATGTTAATTTATATAGGACTTAAAAATTTACTAAAATAAATCCTTCTTCCGGATCTACTTACATTGTTTTTCATATTTTATTTAAACTGACGTGTGCGACCACAGACTAAAATATAACAAACGGCTTACTACACTAAGCTAAATAAACGCAAGAAGATCCGTATGAAGTGTTTTTATTTTAAAGTATTAAAAATAATTTGATGTCTGATCAGTTGTTTGACACCTATAATGCAATATGTTTATATCGTTGTGGACATCGAAAGAGAGATGAAAAAAGAGTGCATCTATATAATTGTGTGATAATAAAATATAAATACGTACAGAACTACAAGATAAAAGATAGACCCGTCGCATCACAAGTTACCTGCTAGAATCATCATCTGAGTCAAAACTTTAGTGTAGTATTAAATATATTTAAATATAGCATTTCGTCGATTTATCAAAAAACCGCAATATCGGCAGTGTCCTACATTTGTAGTGATTTACTTTCTTTAAAATCTCCTCACTGCCCATTTACATCACATGTATATTTTTTTGATAAAATTATTGTAATTCACTTTTATTTTAATTTTAATTGGTGTTTAATTTTAAGGATTCTGCGATATCAACAATGAGTACTGCACAAAAAGCTTAAACACTACGTTTCTAGCGAATCTCGAATATTACATCTCATAATTGGGGCTAGCTATATTAAATCTAACACTGATTTTACTGAAACTCTGGAACTGGCTATGTTACCTCTTAACAGTAAAACTACACGAAATTTTAATGTCACTTACGTTGTTTTTATGGCGTTAGACTTAGATAACATGGTGGTAAGTATCCAGGCAGACTTAGAATAATACCTACCACCAATATTTTTTTGTATACAAACTATATCAGTTGTATTGTCTGGGTTTAAATTGTTATTAGAATTCTTTTTAGGCACTATTCGCTCGTTTAGCTGGTGCTGTACGCTATATAAAATTATACACGTAATAGGGTGAAATTAAAAAAAAAAATGTTATCACTAAGCATAAACAACTTGCTGCGGTAGTTGCGACTGTGGCGTTGGGCCGTTTGTATTTCCGGTTACTTGCCAGATGGCCCTAATTCTTTTGTCAACCCAGCTCTGGGTATTCTGACGACATTTTCCAACCCAAAAGTATACGACGATGCACATCATCATTATAAACATCACGAAAACAACTAGATAATTTTATAACATAGCCCAATACTACATACTCTATTGATTATTTTTATTATATAGTTGAATACACAGTAAATGTAGATAAAGAGAAGATATGTATAACGTCTATATAGCATTAACTTATAACTTAAAAGTTTATTTCTTGTTTTGAAACTGGATTTACTCCAGACAAGAGACTACAAAAAAATTACAGAATGTACGTCGAAGATGGCGTTCACACACTATAGAGTATCTAACGTTTCTTTTTATTGTTGTTTAATTAAACATGGACTTACCTGAAACCTAAACGATTCGTTATTTTAACCAAATAGTTTTGCAAACAGCAGTATTCATAATTCGTCGTTAAAATTTGAGTGATTTGGCGAACAGCGCGACGGTAGCTTGGGTCTTGTCACCGTTAAATCGTCTCAGCTCTACAACAGCCTGAAAAAAATGTAAAATGTTTAGATGACTAAGCTTCTTTCTACTCGCAACTACTGAGGAAATTATATTTTATTCCTGTCGGAATGCTACCAAAATTGTTGGAATCATGAAAGACATGGCTAAAATGGTGGTAGCAGGCGGGTTTAAAACATACCCATCACCAACAACCAGCCCTGAAAACAATAAACCGATCACCGTAATATAAACCTACCTACCTATTTAATTAATTAATTAATCCTTTATTGTACAAAGAAATTACATTTAAACACACGTAACTCAGGACATATACAAAGGTGAGCTTATCTCTAGAAGAGATCTCTTCCAGCCAACCCTAGCTGTGGTGTAATAAACAAGTACGCGGGACTAATAAATTGTAAATAATACCATATTAACAAACATATTTAAACTAATGACATAACTAATTGAAAATAAAATATTATATTATAAATGTATACATACCTATATACATATATTTATATAGATGGGAAATGAACCCCGGAAATTCTAAGTCTGAGGTTGTCATTTAATTGAGTCTCTGGGATACTAGCGTAGATTTTAAGCACAGGTTGTTGTTTGAATGCTCTTAAAAGGTAATTTTGTAGCTGAAGTAAACATACAATAAATATTAGTGTGTGTGCGTGTAGTTTGGATGCGTGCACGTGCGTGTATGTGCGTACGTGCGTGTATGTGCGTGCGTGCATGTGTGTACGTGTAACTTAAAATTTTTATACCTGTTCTCTGGTGAAACCGAGAGCGACTATTTCCTCTACTTCGGACTCGCCAAATCTATCAGTCGGCATTATAGTCTGGCTGGGGTCACCTAGCCCTAGAACAGATAAATTCTGTCAACAAAGTACAATTAATGTAAAAACATTGAAGCGCTGGGGTGTTAGGCACCACCAGGGGGTCGACCGCCTAACGCTCTCGCTTTCGATCGCTTTGAAGGCGAGGCGAGGAGGAGGTGTCATCTTGTCATTTCGAAAGCAATATGAAAGCAATATCAAAAGCTATAGCCTATAGCTTTCGATATTATTCGATATTATATTTCGATATTATAATAGAAAGCGAGGCGAGGGCCTCGCTTTCAAAGCGATCGAAAGCGAGAGTGTTAGGCGGTTGGGGGGCTGGTTCAGGAAGAGATTAGATAATAAAAGATGTAATCCAGTACAATCGATTTATTTCGCTCAGGGAAGTGGGTTACGTCGGTTGCTTGTTTCGCTCAGTACTGCGCGCGGTTTAGCAAGAGGACTTAGCTTCTTGGGGGTCTTGAAACACGAACGCAGTTCGGCGCCTAAGTCAGCCTAGACCCGGGCCGTAGACTGCGCCGGTGGGATCTGGATCCCGAAGCTGGGCAACCGCAGTAGCTGCCTCCGGAATGCAGGCGGGTAGGCGCTTATAGAGCTGCCTCCGGAGTGCAGGAGGTAGTGTGCCTCAGGGGTTCGCTGCCCGGTAGGGGGTAAGCGCTGCCCGGTACAAGAACCTTGAAAATCGAAGGAAGGAAAATGAACAGATGTTCAGTAAGTCCAGCCGCTTCGCGGTCTGGGATTAAGATTAGCTGCTGCAACTGAACCTGGCTCACTAACAATGACCACTAACGGTTAAGCAATTGCAACATAAAAAAGTAAGGCTTAGAATTCTAATTGGGATTAATCCTGGTAGAAAACAACAGCAATGGTTAGCTACAATCCAATTAGCTATTAAAACTCCCAAGGGAATAAATATTTTATAATAAGTGTTGATTAATAAATTGTGAAAGTAGGCTCGACGCCACAGTAACGGCTACTCGGCCTAATGAAATTTTATAAAACTAATAAACCATTATTAACTACATTCTCAAATATTGTAGGACACAAATAGTAACTTGAACATATAAACAGAATATCTAGATCAGCAAAGCTAAGCAAAAATTACTTTTGAAGAAGAACACTTACCCGAGTTTGGGGTTATAACTTGTATGCGGTATAAAAAACTGGTATTAACTTTTAAACAATCGAGCAGAGTGACGGCAGGAATGCTGGTTGATGAAAGAGGGTGTTCATCTCCTCTGCCACCCTTATATAGCCGGCATCGAACGAGAATCTTCTCGAACTGACCCAGTGTCACGTCTGTAGTGCGTGAGCAAATAAGTAATAATAAATAAAAATAATAATTCCAGATTTACAAATTTAATAGAGGGTCGTGAAGGTTGGCCAAGGTCACACTTAGTTACGGTCCAGAATACCGCACTCTCCTGATTCTTCCCGAGTCCTGTGCGAAGGCGAAAGGCAGTCCTCCTCTTCTCTGCTCCAGCCGCTGCGGAAGGGCACCGGGAGTAGTTGTGGGTGGGAGCCACGAAAGCCGGTCTCCACTACGAAGACTCCGGGTATTGTGTGGGATTAGTTACCCCGGTAGGAGTTCCTGGAACGCGAGGACGCATTTAGTGCTTGAGCCACCTGAGCCAAGGAACAAGGGAACCCTAGGTTCATGAGGCAACTAGACTACTGCTTTAGCGCTAGTAAGGTGAAAGGAGACTCAAGGCGGTTCTAATAAATTAAGAAGGCAGAAACGGTTACAAATGCTAGGCACACAGAAGAACTCATGAAGAAAACACAGTCAGGTTATGGCAGGATGACTACTAAGGCAAAGCAAATTACAATTACGTAACAGTGAAACCGTTAAAGATTTTAATTTTAAAGTGCACAATCATCTTATGTTCTTTACTACTATAATTCAATACTATTACTATTACTATTACACAGCAAAATAAGTAGAAAACATTATTTGCACAACTTACCCAGTATGGGAACACTAAAACACTCAAAAGTTTATAATTATAGGGATCGAGTTCAAAACCGTTAGCGTACGTAAGTAAATGCAAGGCGCTCGCGCATCAGAGCGACGTGCGGTTGCTTCCAAAACAGTTTGAGTCTGAGGTAGAAACCGCGAGAGGGGAGCGGCCGGCTGGTCGGTGCGCGGTGCGCGGTGCGCAGGCGCATTCCCCGCGTCTCACCCCGCGCCCGCAGCCCCCACCCGTCGTCGGAACAGTGTCTAGTGTAGCAAGCGGTCAACGAGATAATCGTTTATTAAATGTAAAATATTCGTTTTAGTAACGCTACGTTACACCAGGTCTTCTAGGTTATACACTGAACACTGACCATAGACCGGCGACCGCCGCGAGTAAAAACATGATGGCCACAGACAAGAAGAACACGGAGACAATTAGTCCATGGTTTCACTCAATTAAATATAGGTAAATTAAATAAATGTAAATATAGGTACTTCCTTGCCCTATTTTTATTATTATATTTCTTTAGTGGAAATAATAAAATAATAATTTAATGAAACCATGTATTAAGATTTACATTCTTTTAAGTTATGTTCCCGAACGAACACGAAACGTTCTGTTCCCAACCGGATGACAGTTCAAACGCATCTGTCAAACAGGTTGTTTGTTTACATTTTATTATTTTAGTTTTATAACCATATATCATTTATCCTCTCTATGTAAAATTATTAAAATGTTGTTCAATGTATGCCAACCGGTAAGTACTGACCATAATTTGCGCCGTTCACTTAGGTGAATTGGCCGAAGTGTTACAACATTACATAGATAGAAGGCAGTTTCACAGTACCCAGGTACATACAGTCAAAAATGAGATTTAAAAAGAGACAATTTTGTTATGTAAGATAAAATATAAGTAATATTTACCAATTCGTTGATTACTTTGGCCGGATGAAGAGGAAGCTTGGCCTATAGATGGCCGAGCACCTTGGATGGATGCAGAACCTAAGTAAAAAATACAAGACAGTTATTTAATATATATGCATAACTTTTAAGACTAAATGGTATGTGATATATTATATTAATGGCATAGAGCAAGTTATTTCTACATGACAAACAGGCTAAATTACTTCTATGAAATACATTGTATGTACGTCTAAAAACTGAAAAACAAGTAGCATATTCACAAGGCTAAAAGTATGAAATCTAGTATTATTATAGAAAATAACATACCGCTTAGAAAATAAAAATTATTCCAGTCAATTAAAGTTTGAATAATACAAATTATAAAAGTTATAGGCAGGCACACTTTTCATTAAGATGTTTATTTTAATTTATTAAAGAGCGTTTACGCCGCACACTAGCGCCGCCAATGAAACAAAAAACAAACAAACAAATCAAATTAGGCTTAACAAACTATTTGAATGACTTCATTCAAATAGTTTGTTAAGTTTGTTTGTTAGTTTGTTCAATTCATCATGTGACGTAAAAATGCTAAATTACTTAATTTAGCATTCACCTAATGAACACCTCACGTGTTATGGTCTAGTTAATAAGACGTTACAGCTAAAAACGGCTACTTTTAACTATAACGCCGTATTTAACTAAGCCATAACATACCAGATGTTCATAAGGTGACGTAAAAAATGCTAAATTACTTCATTCAAATAGTTTGTTGAGCATAATTTGATTTTCTATCTCTAATTACTAGATATGTTTTTTTTTAATTGGCGGCGCTAGTGTGCGTCGTAAACGCTCTTAAGAAAACGTGAAAGTCTTGTTTGACTTTCACGTTTCCTTAATTCGTTTCGTTATTCCGAAACTAAAGTTAAATCTGGTTTTAAGCTGATGTTGTTTCTGTCCGCCTTTATTAGAGGGTAAGAGTTGGAACATCGGAACAACAAACATGTGATTGACTTGTTTGTGATGTCACTTCTTCATTATAAAACTTATCAATTTATACATCAGTTGAATTCACAGTTAATTATACTGAACAACACTTAGTTCAGTATAATTAGTAAAAAAATACTAAGCATTTTAAAAGTAAAGAAAAATAAATAAGAAACGCTTTGAAAACAAAAAGTAAATAGCTTTATACTTTTAAGTTACTTTATAATCAAGATAAGCTCCTAAAATAAAAGTCTCAAATATAACTTATAAAAGCCAGCAACAGGTTCAGTTTTAACTGTTTTAGACTGATGACGTGACCTAGCAATGTATACCCATCATCATCACCATCACCATCATCAGCCTATACCCATATTGTACATGAAAATATTAATCATATCGTAATATAGGTCAGCTAGTGTTATAGTAAGTATGGGTAATCGTAAACACCATCTACACAATTTATAATGCCACGGTGGGGATGAAAAACTCCTATTTACTTACAAAGGCTTATTGCTGTTGAACGCATTCATCCACATCACCATACTTCCTATCAATAGGGAATATGCATAGAATTTAAATTTGTCTCAAATATTTTTTTCTACATTCTTAATTGTCTTTACATTATACTAAAAGATATTTTTTATTTAGTTATTATTCAAATCCAGAAAATATTATATAAAATATGGAAAAAAGGGAAGGAAATTCAAATTTACAAAACGCGTCACAATTGGTCGAAACGCAATGTGACGTCAATGGTCACGTCACGCCTTTGAATTTATCGGCGTCGATATTCATAAAGGAGCGTCCTCACTGAGAACATTTTTACCCGAGCATTTGTAAACGAGCAATCGTCGGCGAGCAACAAATTCTGTCCAGCGAACTAAACATTCACTTTCGTGCAAAACTATGGACGTTCGAGTCGAACATGCGAGCTTGGAGCATTCGAATACTAAATGTCATTCATTTCAAAATGACGGATAGAGCGGTCGTGGCTGCAGCATTTTTATTGCTCCGATATACCTATTTGAATAGAAGACGAAGAAGTGTTTGGTGTAGTGATATATACCAAAACAGAATTAACACGGGTGCATTAGATGTACTAGAAAGAATTAGCCGCCCATTCTCAGGTCAAGGCCTATATAAAACGTTTGTAAGGATGTCCCCTACAGATTTTGATTAATATGATTGGGCCATTGATAGTGAAAAAAGACACAAATTTCAGAAAGGCAATCTCAGTAAAGGAAAGATTGGCTTTAACACTGCACTGTAACACGATAATACGATAGAGCAAGAAGGTCACGATCAAAGAACTGTTCCTTGCTTACATGTTTGAAATTTGGCGATTTTCAAGCCTATTTATATATTTTCTATGTTATAAAGATGTAAGTAAATGATTAATTTAAGAAATAAAAAAAAATCATGCATATTCCCTACTGAATTATAGGATGTTTTCAATTAGCCTTTATAACAGCAATACAATAACCCTGCTATACAAATAAATTGAACAAATCAATGAACTTTAGCGTCTTTACTTCACATTTTTATGTAAAAAGTCATGTTTTATTTCACAAAAAGAAATTACAATTTTTCGATTTTTATTTTTTTCGTACATTACTATTTTTTGTTTTTTTTTAAATCACTGGACAAACAATGACGTTGTTTTTATGTATATTGGAGCTGTGATTTGAACGGTTTACTTCCTTTTGCATCGCCCACCTTGCTTTGACTTTTCCATAGCCTCCTTCATCTGGCGTTCCTCGTGGTCGCGGATGGACTGGTTCACGATTTCGTCCTCCGAGTAGCCCGAGAGACGAGCACAATCCGGCAGTTCGGATTCAGGCAAGAACGGCGTTTCAGTGCCCGTCGTACCGATTCGCAGTACATTCCTCTTTAAGTCGATGTTACACTATACAGAAAAAAATATTGGATGAGAATAGACGAATATCGGGTCTCCAATACGTTGGGAGATGTCTATTTCACTTTTTATTTTTAAGTGCTAATTGCTGCACAATTAAATATTTATAAAATACAGTGAAAAAATTAGACGCCCACCCGATCCAGCCAGAAGGAGATGTCTATGTTCAGCAGTGGACTGATAAAAACAAAAGAGGCGTATGCCAGCTAAAAACTTAGCTGGCATACGCCTCTTTTGTCAAATGTATTGTAAACACAAAAATTATGTGATTATAAACAAAGTATGCTTGACTTCAATGATGGTGGTCAAGCAAGTCCTTTGGTCAGCATTTGGACATCATAAGGCTGTTTACTTATTTACTTAGTATAAAACAAAATGTCGTTACCACTTATGACATGATAGAAATAATAGCTTAAAGGCATGAACAATTATTTTTTACTATAAACAACATGAGTGCACATTTGTAGTTAATTATGATAAATGATAATAAATAAATAAATACAGTCCTACCTGATGTCTCTTCAACATGTCCAAGCCCAGCAACATGTCCATAGGCTGTTCCTCCAAAACTGAGAATGAAGTAGTCAAGAAGTCCTTTTCAATTCTCATCTGAACCATGTGGATGCGGCCAATGATTCTTTGGACACCCACCCCCTTGGCTATGCCGGCCCATCTAGTCAAAAGCAATACATTATCATCATTAGATTATTTATTTATCAAAATAAAATAAAATAAGCTTAGTTGAGTTAAGTTGTGTACTTGATTATTAAATTATCAGTTTATTTTGTTGTCAATAAAACAATCACACAGCTTGGCAGCATTTTTTAAAATAATTTTTTCGTGTATTTGTTAATGTTAGAATACCAGTCAAATTGAGTTGAACCTATCAAATGCCCACTGTGTTTTATGTTTAAGTGTACCTCGTAGGTCAGCACAGTTCATATGGAAATAAAAAATTGGTTATCTGTAAAGTCGGTTTACTGACGATAGTTGAACGTGACAACGAAACAATTTAAAAAAATTTTTCATAAAATTCTTCATTTAGAAAATCATTTTAAATTTTAAAAATAAAAATACAACAAAATATATGTTGTATTCGAAATCGGCACCCCCGAAAACCATGGAAATGATACCCATATTGATTTTACATAAAAAAGTTGCGTCCGCCATCTTGGATCTCGAAATAAATGTTGTATTCGAAATCGGCACCCCCGAAAACCATATCTATATCATAGAAATCGCTCGCTAATTATCGCTCGCTAATGCCGCGGCATTAGCGAGCGATAATTAGCGAGCGAGGTAACGCGGAACTTTTTCGTGCATGCGATAGCTTGAGCATAGTCAAAGGACCACTAGGAGTGTTCGGTACAAGTAGGTAGATGATTTTAATTCTACTCAATTTATGTTAGTAAAATGTGGGTAGTTCAGTCTTGCTAAGATATTCGGTGCTGTCACGTCGCAGTTGAACGCTCCAAAGAAATTTGGGTGTATTTTAATATTTTCGGGATAAATCTGTCAGTTAAATTAGGAATATTATATATATTTATCAATTCCAAACTATCTGGTGTTGTGATAAACCAGTGAAGTGTCTGCAAGAAGAGAGGGGCCCCTTACATTGGATGCAGTGCCACATGGACACCAGCCCCCCAACCGCCTAACACTCTCGCTTTCGATCGCTTTGAAAGCGAGACCCTCGCCTCGCTTCCTAATATAATATCGAAATATAATATCGAATAATATCGAAAGCTATAGCCTATAGCTTTCGATATTGCTTTCATATTCCTTTCGAAATGACAAGATGACGCCTCCTCCTCGCTTCGCCTTCAAAGCGATCGAAAGCGAGAGAGTTAGGCGGTCGACCCCCAGGTTTTTATTGTGTACTCATTAACTTATTATATCTATTTGTTTTCTCTGGGTTTAAAGCATACCTAGTATAACTCCGCGTATCGCGGATACAAGGAGAGATATTCCAATCGCAACCATTCAGCTGTATTGTACAGTATGACAGACTGCTTCAATAAAAACGACCAGACTTAAAACCGATGATGTCTCTATCGGCCTTTAAGAAAAGGTTGAGCTCATCAGCTGATCAGTTCTTGCTCTACTTCTCCTAGTCCAACTTAGCAGAACAAACACATTCCACATAAAAAAAGTAGAAAATAGTCTGAAATTGTTGTTTAAGTGTTTATCAGTTTAGTACTCATATAAATCGATTAACTAATGGCATTTAGCCAAATCACGTGATTCTATTTGAGAAGTGTTAATTATAAGTAAATAGATGACTGGCCTTTTCTTATAGTTCTGAAAAATTGAAAGAAAAAGTTTTTTTAAGCTTACCTTGTGTCTACAAGACGCATTATGTTACACCTCTCAGCACAGGCTGCAGACATTATAGTGGTTTGAGCACCAGAGTCAATGAATGCTTTCACAGGAAACCTGTAAATATGTAATAAAAATAAATACCATATTTTTTATGTTTAGGTTCCCTTACAATAAGAGAAGCAATGTTTCAACAACATATCATAAAAAAATGAATTATCCAAACCGGTCCACCCGTCTTCCGAGTAATTGGGGAATATACATAATAAAAATTTCAAGAAATTAAAACCTTCGTTAGTTTAGGAGTTTAGAAGAATATGTTAAGAAGAATGAAATTAAAAAGAAACTACATTTAGGCATAAAAAGAAAATGGCTTTCTTCTTACCCATTCACATGACAGTTGATATAAAGCATAACTACTGTCCCAAATGTCTCAGGGTTGTACTCCATTGCTGCTTCCATGTTAGCTTCAATATTTTTCTGTCTGATCTCCTCAGCAATCATCCTTTGAGCTTCTGTGTCAAATGGATCAGAGTTCATCATCCTAAGAATAAAAACACAATTAGCATCACCTTTAATTACAATGGAACAATAAACCAGGGCAACCTATTTAAAATAATAACAGCACAACAAATTTTTGATTATTTGACATTGACAAGATTGTCAAATTGTACTTATTAGAAAGCAAACAATATGTCAAAAGCCACAAATAAGTTGTCAAAAACTAAAGAGGTGCAAGTTCATAGCTTGTTTTTAGGGTTACTACCCAATAGTAGGGGAGCTCACGATGCTAAATGGGGATTTACTCGAGCGTCATAGAGACCTATTGGGTTGCAAAGCTTAGATGATAAAAAGAAAAAATGTTACATAATGTTTACCTTTTCATCGGTGGGGGGAGCATCTATAGATTTTCAAAAAAGTAAAAAAACTGTTGCATGGACATACTCGAGCGCGTCAGATATTGATAGTATCCATGTCCCACGTATTTTATAATGTACGTATGTTAATCTGATTGTTTGCACGAAAGGGTTGAAAATGAGAAAAAAAATTTAATCAAGCGCATCAGATTTTCTAAGAGGATGTTAAATGAACTTAAAAACGCCCTCATCAATAATCTGAAGATTTGGATGTGACGCAATCTGGCGGCCATTATTGAATGTGCAAAGAAATTTGCCATTTTGAAACACTCAAATTCGCGCGTCAGATTAAAATATATATATATTGTTCATCTATAAGTCCTAGACGTGCTGTCCCATAATCTGACGATTATCTGGAGGGATTTGCCTAATCTGACAATTTAAAAATATTTATGATGTCAACAATTCAGCTGTGATGGCATCATGGCAACAGAAACCAGAGTGGGGACGGAGTGAGAGAGTAATAGATAAAGTAATAGAAGCGCGGAGTGGGGAATATAGGTATCATGCACTCTTTAAACTTTATCGACGAATTTTTGTTACTTCGGCTTGTGGATATCGTCAGATTATATGTTTTTCGTTATCCTTGAATTATTTCAAACAGAACAGCTCACTGCTGCTCACTTTTAGCATAAGCTTTAGCATGTAATAGTAATTTAATTAAGTTTGTCATTAATGTGAAATTATAATTTCTTGAGACAATAAATATTCTCTATACCTAAATTTATCACCATCACAAGTTTATAATCCTTAATGTGGAATTGTTATCCATTTGTGTAAAACAATTAGTGATGTTTACTAAACAGGGCTAAGGAATTCTTAAATAATCACCTTATTCTTTGTTGTTGACGCTCAGTTCTGGCAGAAATTTGTTCACGAAGCACAGAAGCAAATGTGTCTACGGCATAAAACACATTTGAAATTACAATGATATTCTAGAGGTCTATTGTAAGTTTGATTTGTTATTCAAAACTTTTTAATATGCCACAAGGACTCACCAAGGTTACCACTGAGTAGAGCATCAGCCAATCTTGGGTTATTTTGCTTCAACAATGCAAGCTGGTCTGGGTTGGCAAGAAACATCTCCCTGATGATGCGCGGGTCTTCCTCAACAGGCGGGTTCCTTGCAGCCATTGATGTGCTCGCACCTGGAGGTACTCTGATGTTGCTGAAATCTAGACTAGCTAAGCCTGTTGGCAAAGCTATAGGGCGTATGTTGCTAGGCTTTAGTTTACTATTAAAATTTTGATATGTATGAAGATCCAAAATTGTTAAATTGTGTTTATGAGAGACTAAAAGTCATTTTATTTATTTTCTACATTTTATTTTCGTATACAGCCAGTGCATTTTTTTTGACATCATCATGACACACAATGTCAAGTCAACAAAATAGCATGACAAAGCATTTTGAAGTAAACTATTGTGTGCAAGACAAAGTACCTACCTTGGTTGGCGTCGTTAGCGTTCAAGTTGGTGGCCGAGTGTATCATGTGGAGCAGCACGATCACATCGCCATCGTGCACACCGTGTTCTTTCAGTGACCTCTTGTCATCTAGTAAAGGCTTGCCATTAAAATTCAATGTTATATCCTTAGCCGGAAAGCCAGATTCTATCTCACAGAAGGCCTTGAAGTTCTCCAATTCCAAGTCTTCAGAGACGTCCAGGATGAATATTTCATCGTTCAGAGTGGTTACAGTAATTTTCATGTTGAATTAACTGATGAGCCGACACGATACAAGTTTGCACAAGAGACAGGTTTGTGTTGAGCAATTTATATTTCTGGAATGACTGTCCAAAACATTGTAATTTAAGCACATACAATATACATTTATACACACGTCCTTGTGAATGTGAGATTGAAACACGAAGTCACGAACAAATAAACTTTTGGAACCGTTCCTTCCTTTCTACGATAAAAATTCGTTTTTCGTTTGCAAAGGTGGAAGTTGCAACTAGTGTTGTCATGCTATTTCACCGTTCGTTCGATTCGCAAAGGATAGATAGATAGTGTTTTTAAAATACTATGTCATTGATACGATTTGCCTGATAAATCGGTCAAAGTCGTTTGAAACAATATAATCTCAGACATATCATAATGTATTGCATTGCATTTTAGATTTACTTTATTTTATAAATTTTACCTTTCTTGTGAAAACCTTATTTTATTTTTATATAATAATAATTTTTACATATTTTTTTACGATATATTAGAAGAACAGTGATTCTATATTGCAATAACATATCGTTACTTACCTAGTATTAAAGTAACAGCTCACTGTCACCGTTGTTGTCATCACACAAATGATTTAACAACAACACTACTTTAAAAAAATTAATGATTGCATTTGCAGTGAAAACTCGAAGGAAAACTGCGACGAACGATACCTTTGTTGTATTTTCTTCGTAGGTAGTAAGAAAAATCGTTTTTGCCATGTTTATTAATTAATAGGACCTCGAAATAAAATCTAATAGTAGTTTAGTCTTTATCAGTTGACTCTCCTTAGTGGCGTAGATTGTTTTGTAAAATGAACGATGTGAAATCGACTATCTAACGTAGAATGGTAAGTGTTTTCTATATGATTATATTTCAGATTATCATTTTATGTCAATAAAACTTCAATTGTATAATTCTTCAATTATTATAGGGTGGTTGTTTTGCACGTAATAAATATTTATATCGACGTTGGTATATACCTAGATGCTGAAAGTGCTGGTTCTGGATAATAAATTCTTGTTTCTTTCGTAAAATTCTTGAACCTAGCTTTCAGATTAAGGCTTCTAATAAGAAAGTATGATTTAGTTTTTGTAAATGTTGTATAGTGCATTACCACCAAATTGTATAAGCCGAGGAATCATTGTTACCTCCATTCCTAAAATGCTATGAAAAGAGGTTTTAATAAAATCATCACCATAAAGTTATAATAAGTTACAAAAGTAATTTGTGTTTCTTAATAAAATAGAAAAAATATATATAAATGTTATGGTGATCTTGGTAAATAATATCAGTACCTACCTAATTCAAATTACTTAATAACAAGATAAACAAAAAGTTGTGTGTAAAATGGTAGACTGCCTATAAAGGCAGATTGTTACTATTTTATTGAATAAGTAGGTGTCAGACATCCTTATGTAAAACACAAGGGACCATCTACGTCAGGTCATGACGCCAGATCAGGACGCGCCGGAGCGCATTCTTCATCCGGTACTTTTGAGACTAGTGTCTCGAGCTAGTCACCCCGTGGACACGTATAGTCCACTACCTATTATCCAGATAGGTTACCGGAGCTGTAAGCTCGCTCACTTCTCGTTGCACTAAGAGCACAACTCGCAGATTCCACTGCTCGGGCCGTCGGCTCTAAAGTCGACTACCAAATGTCCTCTTTGGTGGCAAAGTTGTAAGCCCACTCACTTCTCAGTACCCATCCAGGCACCTTGCCAATTCACAATCCTACGCGGTTGGCTGACCGGAGGTATTGCATCTAGCGGGTACCTCTACTAGTTATCCAGACTAGTGCCGGAGATGTCGGAGTTCTGCTCAGTGAAAACCACCGAACATAGCAACCAACTATGGGCAACTCACGTGCCCCGCAAGTCCTTTCGCATCGGGCCCCTCGAGACCGCTACACAGACTCGCTCGCTGTGCACGAAATGGAAGCCTGGCCAACAACAGCCAGGCAGACGAACATTCCCACTTCTACAGCTAACCACATGCCACCACGAGTCCAACCCATGTCCGGGACCTGCCGGAGACGCCCGCGAAGGCATAACCGGCAGGGGGCCTAGGATCCGGAACTCCCGTGGTACCCTTGAAAAGACAGCCGGACCCGTAGTTCCAACTGCCATACCCTACCTAGCAGGGTCAGTAGATAGAAACAATTGAATACAGACAACCAGCTTCCTAACTGACATCCCATAAAATTTCAATGACTAAATTCCCGATTAGCGCTTAAAAGTCGGTAGGCGACTTTGGGGCCACGGTTCCACAATGACATTTGTGGCGATGACAGTTAATATTAAGTACAGTGCGATTCAAATAGGATGGTGGCTGTGATGTTAGTCATAAGTCGCGTTGCAGTAGGGAATTTGGTGTCAGCGGGACGTTACAGGGCATACCTGCGCGCACCGGCGCTCGCAGCACACTACAAATATTTTGCAACCTTATTTATTCTTCATTTGTAAGATTTAAGGTTCATAGAAGCTGAACTTGTTGATGTTAGGTAGCAAACGCAAAGCTTTTCAGATTTTGTAATTTGAATTTTAAATGTATAGGTATAAGCAAACATAACCACTTTCGAGAAGCATTTTTGTTCTGAATCCTTTATCTAGTACATAATCGATTGAAGATGACAACCAATGTAATTAATATCTATCCTAGTTTATGTCATATTATTTAATAATAAGCTGTTGTTCCTGTTACCCATAATTCTATTAACTATCAACTTTTTACAGAATAAATCTAAAAATTTAACAAGTTTATTTAAATTGTGAAGATAAAAAATGTTAATGACTTTCTTTTGTTATTATGTGATAATACTGTGATGTGATATCATGAGAATAGTTGCATTATTGATGAAGTGAAAAAAAATATTTCAATTTAGGTACTTCATTAGGTAACTGTGCAAAGCTATTACAATGTTAAATACTACAAACATACTGATATAAGATAAACCAGTAAGTTTGAATTATAAACTTATTATTAAAGACAAAAAAGTTTAAATAATAATAATACAGGCTTTGGTTTCAAGCTCATGTTATTATGTATATGTATACTTTTTTTTTAAACGGCTCTCCATAACTTGGTGACGAGAGTGCAAAGATTAGTAAGCAACACAGAGTATGCAATGGGCTGCTTCTTTGACGTGGAGGGTGCGGAGACCCCCGACTCAATAGAGGCCACCCTAAGCCGCGAAGGAATAGATAGAGACGTATCGAAACTAAAAACATGCTAAGACACCGGCTGATACGAACAGAGATAGCAGGAACAACACATGCGGTGGTGGCGAAAAGAGGATTCCCCCAGAGGGGATGTCTGTCGCCACTGCTGTGGTGCCTGCGAACTAGTAAATAAGATAAACAGGATACACACAGGTGTATTCCGATGATGCCGTGCTCTTGCCTGGTGACAGGCAAAGTTCTCAGCGTCATGTGTGAAATCATGAACACAGGCCTAAAAGAAGCCCTAGGGTGGTGCAGGAGCAAAGGTTTGAAGCTAAATCAGGTATCCGTCACTCCATGTACTTGCGCGCGTCAGTTACCTACCGAGGCGGTGGATCGCCGACGATCTAAAAGCCAGTGCAGTGGGCTGTCGCAAGCGCTCGTTATCGCTCGTTCGCTGTGCACGTTGCATCATAAAACATCGATAACTTGTATTCTGTAGTTATTATTAAATAAGTATTGTAAATAGTGAATAAGTTTAAATGTATGTAGATTGACATTTGTGTGGTTTAGATTATTGTAAATAGTAAGTAATTGTGTGATTTAAAATTTCATTTTAATAATATAAAAAAAGGCGCCCGCGCCTTGCAATTTTTGTGAAGTTGATGGCTGTAAATCTAATAAAAAGAATAAAAATCTCAAAAAAGTAATTTTTTAGTTTGCCTGTTGATGAAGAAAAGTAAGTACCTACCTAATGAAACTCTTTTAAGTATTCATTATAGATACCTACTTATTTAGATAGATTTATAGAATAGAATAGGTTGGTTTTAATAACTTACTTTCAACATTAAAGGCGGATTTTGAGTCACACCATAAAAATATAAATCTAAAAATTTATGAAACAATGTATGTATGAAGGTGGATTTATATTCGTCTGACATGTCGTGTCGTGATGCATCAGAACGGAATCGGTTTTATACATTTAGTACTAAGCAATCACGACACCCCACAACACTCTAGTACAGCCATACTCAACCTGCGGCCCAAGGGCCTCATGCGGCCCGCCGAGCTTTTGTGATTGGCCCACCTGGAGTTATCAAATTGCCAAGCATTTTAAATTGCGCGCTCATCAGAGAAACTATGGGCGCTATAAGTACATAAATCCCATCCACACCGCGGTGCGCGCAGTGTTGGGATATAGCAATCTCTCTTATTACCTATATAACTGCATTATTAGATGAATTTCATAAAAGGTTTCAAGATCTAAGAAAAATTAAAAATTGTTTGATGCATGTAGAAAATCCATGGCATTTAGAAACAACCACTGTCTCAGAGCTGGCTTCAATTTCGAATTGTAATTATTGTTAGATGAATTCATCGATTTTAAAAATGACAATGAAACAAGGGGAAAAAAGGAGTATGTGGAATTTTGGAGTATTATTCAAAAATATAAAAGCATTCTTTGGGTCGACATACGAGTGCGAATCGTCTTTTTCAAAAATGAAGTACACAAAGAATGTGTACAGAAACAAACTTACAGACTCTCATCTGGATGATGTGATAAGGTTAGCAAGCAGCAACAAACAAGCCAGATCTTGATAAAGTTTTGAAAAAGATTTCACAGTATCAAAAATCGCATTAAAACATTTAAATAAACTATCTTTGTTAAAGCCTAAAATATTTATGTTTATAAAAAGTAAATACATGGTTAAATGTTAAAATTAAGTTTTTTATTTACCTAAACAGTTTTCAGTTGCGGCCCGCGACACTATGACTGAACAGTATTTGTGGCCCCTATAAAAAAAAGGTTGAGTATGGCTGCTCTAGTATAAACGTTTCCATACTAAATGTATGAAACCGATTCCGTTCAGATGTATCACGAAACGACACGTCAGACAAATATAAATCCACCTTCAAACCGATTCCGTTCTGACGCGTCGCGACACGAGTACACGACACGTCAGACAAATATAAATGACCTGTGTTTATGTCTGCATTAAAGTTGTGACAACACGTTTGGTGTGGTGGTTGGTGACCCTGCCTGCCACGTCATCGGTCGTCAAGTTATTGTGTGTGAACAATATTTTTATCGTAGCAGCAGCCCTAGCTAGCCTCGTAGTAATTACGATGATGGCAGCGAGGCCGCGCGGCTGCGAATCGATAACAACTCTATAGTCGAGCCTATTAGGCACAATTTATCACGCAGCGGTCGCCGACGCGTCGCGACGAAATGAAGTAGGCTATTAACGCGGTAGGTATACGAATTTTTGTAGGGAGTGATTTATCTGTTACGTAGTAACTATTAACTAATCTGTGCCTAAACCCTGACAAAACTAAACTAGTTCTGTTTACGAAGACAAGAAAGATAGGGCGCGCTAAACCAGTGAAACTGGACAACCAAGAGCTGGAAACAGTCAAGGAAGTCAAAGTATCTAGGAGTGACACTGGACAGCAAGCTTACCTTTAGGACCCATATAAGTAACAAAGGCCAAGATGGCAATGATGCAGTGCAAAAGTGTAATAGGCAGAACCTGGGGCATGAAACCAGCGACGATGGCACTATGGATATACAAGGCTATAATATTGCTAAGGATCCTACACGGAGCCATCGTATAGTGGCACAGAGCCGCAGTAGGGAAAACATAGCAAAATTAGACAAAGTCCAAAGGCTAGCGGCCCTAGTGACCACGGGCGCGATGAGGACAACACCTACAACCGCGCTTGAGAAATCCCCTGGACTTAGAAATAAAGAAAAATGCTACTGAACAATGGTTCAAGCTAAGAAGTACTGGCATATGGACCGGGAATTTCATGGACGAGGGTCACGCCAGTATAAGCAAAAACTACGAAGATAGGCTGTCAATGATCCTCTCCAATAACGACCTAATACGGAAGGAAAGGAAAATCTTTGACAAAAACATAGAATACACATAGGATCAAGAGAAGACTGAAGCATAGAAACTATTAAGAATTTTTTATATTATATAGAAACTATTAAAGAAAGATTTACCAAAGAGACTAAAAGATTTGACGGGGCGCCGTGAAAGCTGGATCAACCTTAGCTCCCTCAAAGGGGAGAACGGGAAAAAGGATAAAGTGGCCCGAAGACAACGCGCGGGTAGATCGTCCATTCGGCTGGCGACACGTCCCCACTAGAAATATATATGTATACTTTTTACTATAAACAATTGTTAATCGTTTTTTATATTTATTTGACAACTATAGTAAGCTACTAACTAAACTGACTACAAACAAAATATAAAATATTACAGCAATAAGCATAATTTTGTAGAAATAATTAGCTGGATTTTAATTTTTTTTGTAAATTTATGTAATTTAATTAAATAACATGCATTATTACATATTATTGTTATTATTAATCAGTTCAACTGAAAAAAATGCTAACATTGTTTTTTTAATTATGAAAAAATAAGAAAACTCTTAACTGTAAAATTTTGTTTTAGACAAATTAACATCGATACATTCTACTGTCAAGAAAATCATGTCATCAGCTGGACAATTAGTCCCGCAGGTGACCCAAACTCCCCCAAACATGACTATCAAATTCAATGGACCCCACATCGAGGGGTCTTTTTGCACATCAATTGACTACAACTATGACCCCATCATCAGTGTCATCTGTGCAATGTATATAGCCTTTGGCATTGTTTATACATTGTTTGGTAAGTATCTTTTACAGTTTGAGATCTTTATTTCAAACTAGCTTGTGTTTATTCGTAATAAAAGCCAAACTTATAATAGGTAAATATCATAAGGGTATAAGTAATAAGGGTTAGACAACTAAACATGTCACGTCATTTCAACATTAAGATTTTCATTTTTTATCATTAAAAAGCCCATCTATGCCAGAATTAGTAACAACACGTTGTCAACGTAATTAAGATCACTAATTATAAGTAATTTTGGTCCGTTTTGAAATCTGTACAAATTGTCATCCCCTACTTAAGGGATCATTTTCCAAAAATTCTGAAACACTTCATAATTTCTAATACCTAAATTTAAGGAATGACAGATTTCCACACTTATTTTACAACTCTAGGAGAGATTTTTCGAAAAATGCTAGCACACGTCATTCTTTATTTTTATTGAAAAATCTTCAGATCAATTAAATTATTAATTTTTATAGATAATACTTTAAAAATAACAATTTCCCCAAAAAAACCTTCCCTTTTTAAAGGAGTATAAAGGAAAATAAACAAAATTCCTGAGACATGTCATTCTTTATTTCTTTTCAAAAAGCCAAATACTAATTTTCATTTATTTTATTTCAAAACTGACGGTTTTTCATACAAACTTTCACCCCCTATTTGACCCTGTTAGGGTATGATTTCCGTAAAATCCTTTCTTAGTGGCTGGTTACGTCACTCAATTAACTCATTGTCAGCACAAAACCGGTCGTTGTGGAGATCCTTGGGGGAGGCCTTTGTCCAGCAGTGGACGTCTTTTGGCTGAGATGATGATGATGATGATGATGGTGGTAAATAAGAGACACAATAGAATTTTATTGTTTGGCGCTTACATGTAAGCGCTCGGCTCACGAAGGGTTAACCTACCGTCCAAATTTCATCTAATTAGCTCCAGCGGTTTCGGCTCGGGGATGATGAATCAGTCAGTCAGAACAAGTCATTATATGTATATAGATGGTAAAATAGTAACCTAATTGTTTAGTGACTTTTATATTAATTAAGGTTTTAAAAAAGGTTAATGTTACTTTTTCAGGTTACAGATGCTTCAAAGCTAGTATGTTCCTCACTGGTTTTACTTTCGGTTCAGCTATTGTTTACCTAATATGCCTACAAGAATATTTAATGCCCCCATACGGTAATGCTGGTATGTATATTATAACATAATTATTAAAATCTAATGATTATTAAAAAAATATATTGTTTTACAGTTTCTTTAATTTTCAGGTGTTGCCCTTTGTGCGGGTTTACTATTCGGTCTTATCACAATGCTGATCCAGTATGTTGGTCTCTTCATGACTGGCTTTCACACAGGCCTCCTGTTGGCCATTTCTGGTTTGGCCATTTATGACCATTTCCTGGACAATCGACCAGCAACAGTAAGTTCTTTACTTTTTCTACTTTATCTGCACAATCTTGTTTTTACTAAAATGTTAAATAAATTATTAGACATCCTCATAAAAATATACCTATGTACTTAAAGTTTGGACACTGTTATTGTAATCAGTACATTTTTATGACTTAAAATGACTCATGGTTACTTATAAGACTTACTAACAGGTTTTTTTTTTAAATAGCTCTTAAAAAATGAATGAAATAAGTTGTTAGATGCATCGTCTTAGTTTATAAGACACAGTATAGTTTTAGTTTGTGTCTGTTATGCTGGAGTGGTGCATTCTTCCTAACAATATAATGACGGCCTCAATTGCACGCTTCGGTGTGTGCCAGCGGCCGCACAATGCGCCGGATGATTTACTTATTCTATATTTGTTTAGGCATGCTACAAGTTCCTTATATTGAAATGTGGTGACACAAATTTTTCTATGGCTTTATTTTAGCTATACTTGTGTCAGCTGGTTTCGTTTAAGCGCTTAACAAAATTTAATAAATATTTTGGTTCAGTTTAGTTTAGTTAATTTATACCATAACAATACGATTAATTGTATCGGAAATTTAAAGAAAAACAAGAATAATCAAACACTTACATTCAAAAAAGTTGCAGTTTAGTATAAATATATTAATATATATTGATAAAATAGTCGAAACATGTAAGCTATTTTTTAATTTAATTATTTATCAGCACCCGGCCTTCATCTCCCATGATGTTAATTGATGATAAAAACCAAACCAATACAAGCATGTGCCTACGCTGGGGATCGAACCTGGGCCCTCCCAAAATTTGAGACCAAAGTGATCTAAATCAATAGACCACTAAGGCGGTTAAATGATTGAACTATTGATGATGCTCGATGAATTAATAGTAGAGCTGTTATTAGGTTGATAAACTGTTTTCAAACTTATTACTCGTAGATTATATTTTTCCATAGTAGAAAGTTACTAGTATTTATAGGTATAGTTGGTATAGTAAGAGGTCAAATAAATTTAAAAAATAATTAATACATTTTTATTTATTACTTATTTATATACAACTTAAATTCAACACACTTTATGAGGTGAACTTATTAGGCACATCTACCTATATATTAATACGTGAAGCAAAAACTTTGTACCCGTTTTTACGAAACTTGCGCGGGACGGAGGAGTATGAAATTTCGCACACTTATAGTTTATATAGAGAAGGTTATCCAAATGTTAATATATTTTTTAAATTATGCATAAAAAATACATTAAACCAACAAAAACAACACTACACACACTACCATGAATTTGACACACACGTATTGTTTGTCATTAATGCGGCCGACATCTGTCAATGCCAATTCAAACTCACATTCTATCTTTTATATTTTTTCAATGCTTAGGGTATTTCGAACACTGGGCAACCACTAGTAAGTATAATATGTAGTAATGTTATGCATTTATGACCTTGGATGAAATTTTGTTATGAAGCTGTTTATAATATGTTTTGAATTATTGCGGTAATTTGCGGTAATTGTGGTTAACTCATTATCGGTTGGATAACAGTTATTGAACCTTGAACGACCGTTAAGGCCTTGCTTTATGAACAGGTGCCGCCTGTAGAGACTGGTCAGCTCATTCTTTATTAATACTGATTTTTGAATTTTGAATACCCAGAAGGATTGTATATGTTAAACCTACATACGTAAAAGTTTCATTTTGATTTTTAACGTAACTTAGGTATTATTTTGTAATATTTATTTCTTCTTTAATATTTATAACTTCTTATAATACCTATTTAAGCTTTATTTTTCAATTTTTATTGTCTTTCTTTTATGTCTTATCCATATTCCGATAATTTTCGCTGTAAAATGACGTAACAAAAGCCCGATTGCATAGCACCATAAGGGCTATACTAGATATGATTGATTTATCATCGCAATACCTTAAACGTCTACGTATCTATTCCTTTGGGGGACTCGGGCATATACCGCTACGGAAAGGTTGAATAGTTTAATAGAAAAGGAGTGCACGCAGCACACTGCACACGCTACCCAGTAAGGCACCGCAACGTCTCGCCCGATGAATAACTTATCGTGCGAAGTGCACGGATGTTACCGTACATTTTTAAGTGACATCGATTGGCGTGGTACGGGGCCACGGGCCGGCTAATCAAAGTTGCAAGCAACACTACTTGATTCCATTTCCTTTTCAATTGTTTAGCAGTAGTTTATTTTTTTTATTGTTTGCAGTCATATTGCTGTACTTACCTATTTTTATCGAAACTGAAAATAGCACTTAGGAAGAGGCTTATCTTCTCTATTTTATCTTAGTGGTGCCTGCCCAGGTTTCCCTATCCCAGTAGCACTTCGACCCATCAGGATCTTTAACCCCTGCTATTGGTTGATGGTTGCATTCTGTGGAGACAAGGCTACTTGCGTCACGTGTGGATTGCATACATGGAAAATCGTCTATTTGAGAGTTCGTTATACCTCTCTTTGCTTTTTCAAACTTTGCGGACATGTTTGCTCCGCACGTAAACGTAACATTATCATATTGATGAATATTAATATGTTATCTCAACAGTCCGCAACTGAGTAACCTCGTCAATCCGCCTCAGTTACCAATTAAACTTTATAGTTACTAGTTGTATGCCACCATAAGAAACGAAAAGTTTGATATCGAACTAAGTATTTGTTGGGATTCAAGCCTCAAGGTAACTTGTTCAAAGGCGTTCGACACTATTTGATGTTTTCTCTCGCGTTGCCGACAGGCCGCTCAGTTTCAATGTTATAGCGGCCCATGTGAAAGCGTTGTTAAAACAACTAACAATAAGTAGGTACCTGCCTACTGCCGAATCGTTGCGTAATAATTTGGACGTACGTTTTGACTTCTAAATTAACAGTAGGTAGATGGCTGCTATAGAAGGATTTTGCGTGGCTTTGATTACTTACGAGTAGGCACCTATAGCTATTCATGATGCGATTGATACTAAATAATGAAAAATTAAACAAAATTTGTTACAAGAATGGACTAAAATATGAAATGACATAAGTAGGTACCTTTAAGGTTTGGTGGCAATTCTTAATATCTATAAAGATTTATATCTGCTACCTACTAGCCACTATTTCATCTGTGCAACTAGCATGTATGTTGTAAAGAAGATACCTAGATAGATAAGACTGATTGCAACAGAAGAATAATAAAATTGAAGAAATAGGTAACTTAGTACTGTGATGGTCTTATAGCTTAAAAGCGATCACTTCCAGACAACCAGTGTGATAAAGAGAATTAGACATTGTAGAATCGGAGATGCTGTCAATTTCAGTATCTACCTACCTTTAAAAACAATGTGCAAGACATTACATAATAAATTATAAACATTATAGGTCTTACAAATAAACAAAGTATAAGCTTCGATTAGTTATTCTGTATTTTGTCTCTTTTACTCTAATTTTAAATGACGTTTACATGACTGCAACAATACACAGAATAACTATTCGGAGTTTATTCATTGTTTATTTGTAAGGCACTAGGTATAGCTTTATAACTGACGCTTTCTACTTAGGTACCTACCTACGACGATGCGGTCGTAAAAGCTAACAATGTTTTGCAAGAATGATGTCGCCTGTTGAATGACCAAAAGTCTTTATCTAGGATCTCTTTCGTGCTTCGAGGAGATTCGTTGAGTAATTCAAATCATCATCATCATCAGCTCATTTTATGTCCCCACTGCTGGGGCACGAGCCTTCCCTATGGATGGATAGGGAGAACGGGCCATAAACCACCACGCGGGCCCAGTGCGGATTGGTGGTTGTTAAGGACTGCTAATGCAGCCGGGACCAACGGCTTTACGTGCCTTCCGAAGCACGGAGGAGCTCGAGATGATAAATTTTTGGTCACCCATCCGATGACCGGTCCTTGCGAAAGTTGCTTAACCTCAGCACTCGCAGACCGGGCGCGTTAACCACTGCGCCATCGAGCTCCTTCGAATGTTTTTAGTCTATTGATGAAGTTATTTTAAATAAGCAAATGCGATTTTTCTAAATTGTATCAAATGTCTGCTACCTATTGTCTAATTATTTCTCGGTTAATTGTATCCGCTTTCATTTGGCATACTATCTGTTTACATTCTTGCAATCTAACTTGTATTCACAATTGTTGTTTTGCCGCAATGAATCATGCCATTTGTTATATGACAACGTACTATATGATAGCAAATCAGGTAGACTATCTGGCCCCTTGATATTTATGAAGCGATGTGCCAGCGAACAAACAGCTATGTACCCGAGCCCGAGCATCGGCTCCCGATTCGCTTGTGTGCTTTCAGCACGCGTCGCTGCCTGCGAACTCATTGTGATTGCTATTGATAGTAATTATTAATAATGTGGAAGCATAGTGCAGCACAATGTAGAAACAAAAGTAAGAACGATTGTTATAGAATACGAGCCAACTGTGGAGGGTCGGTGTAGCTATTACTGTCGGAGTTGGGAATGAGATAAAGGGTAACAAGAAAATTGCTTATAGGGCTGTCAACTGACATACATAAATCAAACTAAGTAAGTAGTTGGTAAACGATCGAAGCCGGCCACATAAATCGTTGATATAGGTTGCTCTCATAGTATATGCATCCTTATTTTAGACTATTTGTTGTGACATCAACTATGAATGTTACTAAGTCTGCCTATATTCTGATATAGACAGTATTATGTAGGTTAGAGACCTTATATAATATACTTTTTTCGATAAAAGTCAAGGAAGTTTTAAAAGAACACTAACATGTGTGATCCAGTGTAACGATCTAGGTTGATCTTATTATGTGTACGTACCTATAATACCTACGAGTATACCTATGTAGCTCATGTGAGCTCGATGGCGCAGTGGTTAACGCGCCCGGTCTGCGAGTGCTGAGGTTAAGCAACTTTCGCAAAGGCCGGTCATCGGATGGGTGACCAAAAATTTATCATCTCGAGCTCCGCCATGCTTCGGAAGGCACGTAAAGCCGTTGGTCCCGGCTGCATTAGCAGTCGTTAACAACCGCTAATCCGCACTGGGCCCGCGTGGTGGTTTATGGCCCGTTCTCCCTATCCATCCATAGGGAAGGCTCGTGCCCCAGCAGTGGGGACATAAAATGAGCTGATGATGATGATGATGATGATGATGATGATGATGATGATGATACCTACATAATAAAACACTTACATCAGAACATTCTGATCGATGAAGGAAGTGGTATGCCTTGCATAGAGTTTGATAGTGCGTAATGTAGAATGTCTCACGATATACGAAATACTTGTAGATAATTATAGTTGGCTTTAGAAATTGTTTAACAATGTCATTGCGCAGCGACAGTAGCGTTTCAGGCTTTTTCTGGCGAAAATACTAATGCAAAAGTTGTCCGTTGATTAAATTCAGCGTGTTTATAATGTATTATTCATCGGCGTGAAACTGTTGGTTATCAGCTACTGCATGTTCATGTGCATTGCTCGTTTTTGTTTGATAGGAAATGGAAGTTATTACATGAAGTTTTCTCATGTTCCAATGAATTATTTAGCTGAAGGCTAATTGTTAATTGGCTTCGCGTATGTATGGGTAACAAATGTTTAACTTCTATGCTTTGTTTTTTTTATTTTTTATACCGCAAAGGGCAATTTTTTGTCAGATTGAGATTGATTGATCAGATTGTAATTTTTAGTCAGATAATGGCCGCTTGGCCATTATCTGACTTGATGGTAAGAGATTATATAATAGCTTAAAGTGGAAGCGCATTTCACCCGGTATCCTCAACTATTGTGAAACCGGCTAACTTATCTCTAGCTATCGGAACGGAACACAACTATGCTACCAACATTGTTGTCATGCGATCGACTTAGATAATATGGTAATGTCTTGCCTTGCCATGCTAGATTAAAACTACCCATTGCTGTGAATTGAACTCGGAACTTCTGGGTCTAGAATAATACTATATTACACCTATTTTTTTTTGTGAATCGTCACCAAATAGTTTTCAAGAGTCCTTTTCATGCGAATATGCTCTGCTGTGCGATGTTTTAAATTGATTATGCCAGGTTTTATTGCCAGTTCGTTTCGGTTCGAAGCCGATGCTACAACTGGGTTATTAATTAAAATATTTGTAAGTGGTGTTGCACCTGCCTATCGACCCTTTTTTATGCTTTAGGCGTTTATCTCTGCTCTGCGATATTTATTATTTATTTTTGCCACGAATCTTCGCATGTTGGCTGGCAAGAGCTGGATAAAAGTAGCCTCGGATCGTGCTTAGTAGCGTGCACTCGAAGAGGCAGCAGTCTAGAGAGGAACTATATCCAGCAGTGGAGTAATATAGGCCGCTGATAGGCTAAAGATATCAAGTTTTATAAAATTTGAGTTTGATAAAGCTTATAATCATTAATATTGTTTCAGTACTGGATGTGTGTAGTGGTGTTGCTGACATCTGGAATATTCTTCGCTATTATCAATTTATATTGGAAGAAAGGTAAGATTTGAAACAAATAATTCAATCCAGATAACACCTTTTTAAATGTAAAATATAAATAATAATAGTCTCTCTAGCGGCTAACACCACCAGTCTCTGCTTCAATGGTCTTGGATTCGATTCCGAACAGGGGGTACCTACATGTTATTATACGTGGTCGGTAAGCAATTCTTAAAGCCTAGGGGTTCTTTTGAAATGTGAAATTGGGCAAACTGAAGCTGGGCAACGTTTTATGTGGTACCTAAATTAAAAGATTTATTTCCTTTTCCTGGGACGACCTCCAACTCATTGTAAAAGTGGTGGCATATAGGCTTTTGTTTCCATTTTAGAAGCCAAACTTAACATGAGCATGTTACAAATATTTCTGGATATAACATAAAAATTTAGGTACATGAAGGTATCATGCGCTAGTTATTTGTGTTCAATTATCATTATTTTGTAACTTTGTGTGTGTTTTCCAGTGCTCACCATATTTGGAACCAGCGTCTACGGCGGCGCGGTTATCGCCACCTCGTTGGATTACTTCTTCGAGAGGATGATGATGCTCAAATGGGTAAGTACATGGTTGGTGATAATTATCTTCTATATATATAAAAATCAATTGCTGTTCGTTTGTCTCGCTAAAACTCGAGAATGGCTGGACCGATTTGGCCAATTTTGATGTTGAAATATTTATGGAAGTTCAAGGAAGGTTTGAACGGTGTGAAACAAATAATAAGTAACGGAAAATACTAAAAACAATACAAAATTATTTGTTTGTTTTGTTGTCATGGAAACTGTCAAAGCGGTACGAAGCCCGCCGGGTCAGCTAGTAATAAATAACCCTAATCCTGGTAAAATTCCGGGAAAGAGAGGTCCAGGCCGTCTGCGACGTAAATGCCTGGACTACATCAAACTGGACTATTGTCAGTTAAATATGCTACATAGGATCGCAGAAAGTCTTGTGCACTGAACTCTGAAACTTTAATATAAATATGGCACTAAATGATGACGATGGTAACAAATAAGTTAAAATTAACTTTTAACTATTTAAATCAGTGTTTAGTCTTCACCCATATTCACCCTTATTAAAATCTCAAAGTGAACATTATTTTGCTCGGTCTCGCGGTCCATTACCGAGCACTTATGGATTACTGCACCGGTTGGAAACTACTGATGTAGATAGATAGATAATTTTATTAATTCGTAAGAGTTAAAGAAGTTTTGTCAAACATGCTTCGAAATGAAGTCATAATTTTGAGACAACCTTCTTCGAGATAAATCGAAATTGTTGTACTGGTCAAAAACACGCGAGTAGCGGCCGGAAATCCTTATCTCTCGTGTTTAGCGGCCGGCAAAGTTAGTGTGATTAATTTTATCTCTCCTGTAATGTTTAAAAATGGAAATAACTTTTTACTCCGAAACTTCTCCAAATAGATAACCTACCAAGGATTATTATAAACTTGGCTTGCAAAAGAAAGTTTATTTATAGTAAATGTACTTCAATACTGTAAATGTTTATAGTAAATGTTCCGCTGTTCAGAGTTTTGTATGAAGATGTTGTAACAATAGAGAAGTTAACAAGAACAATAATTAACTCCAGAACATTAAACATCTAAATAACATCACATGACAGTTCTTTCAAACATTAACCTATTTTTTATGTGACCTTAGCATGAATTTCTGTAACTTAAAAAGTTATTAATAAACACTTAATTGACGGAACAAAATAGTGACGTCATAGTTCGCCATTTTTTTTCATTTCTATTAATAAAAATTGTTTTGAGCTAAAAGGTTTCTCGTACTCATAATCATAAATCTTGATTGATCCATTTAGTTTCTAAAACTAACCAGCGAACTACCCAATTGCAGCTGTGGGAGCGCGCCAAGTTGGAGCCGGCGGTGCCGCCGCCGTGCCGCATGTCGTGGCTGACGCTGGCGGCGTGGCCGGCCGCCGCCATCGTGGGGCTCACGGCGCAGTGCGCGCTTACCGCCACTGGCATCTACCACGAGCAGAGTGAGTTGTTGTGTCCCGGTAGTTAGAGATAAGATAGCCAGTGCCTCAGTACTTGAGGATTCTGGGTAAAGTGCGCTTCCACTTTCGACCTTAGGCCGAATGTTTATCCGTAAGATATATTAAATAATGCATCTGTGCCTCTGTCTCTGTTTTGTTTGGGTTTTTAGCCGTCAGTGGCTAAATGAGGTTTGGGATGAGTTTTGCCGGCTATTTATGACCTGTTTAGGTTAATTAAGCCGTGTGTTCGAAACTTCCTCAGAGCGTTTCTAGAGGGGTACGTACGTAAAACGTAAAACTTTGTACACCTTTTTACGATTATTGCGCGGACGGAGGAGTATGAAATTTCGCACACTTATAGTTTATATAGAGTAGGATTGCAGAATGTTTATATTTTTTAAAATTATGCATAAAAATACATTAAATCAATAAAATAAACATTACACACACTGCCATATATTTGACACACACGCATGTATGTATACTTTTTTCAAAAAATTTAAAAATGGAAGAGGAGCGGCCCATGACAATGCCAATCCAAACTCACATTCTATCTTTTTTAATTTTTCATTGCTTAGGATACTATCCGTGCAGCCATAATCAAATTTCGACTACTGGGCGACCACTTAGTAAACTGTAAACACTTCATTGTAATGAACAGCGGGGGTATGAGACGTAATATAAATAGCATCTAAAGACTAACAATAGCTTTACAAAGCAGTGCCTATCCTATATCTGTCCACTATATTGACGTATACATTGCTTTACAATGGACAAAGACTTGTACTGACGATTTTATTCATCATACAATTGACAACCTTCATAACGATAATAGATACAGATTCACAAGAATGTATTGTATGTATGATGAAACTTACTGCGGCTCAAGAAATCCTTAGATAATATTCTAAACCATGTTCCACTACTGGGTAACAGCTTGTTTTTTTTTTGAGAGAGATTTTTGATTGCCTCAGACTGCATTTTCAGCTTCACCGAGCTTGTTTGGGGACGGCGAGAAACTTAAAGGGTTCCTTAAGCCGTGTGAAACGAATCACCTTCGGAGGTTTTCTAGAGGGAACGGCATCGCGCACTAGTGCGCGTCCCCGTGCCCTACTAGATTCTCCGAAGGGTTCGGATCGGATCGGAGAGCTGAACCACCCGAGGGCGCCTCTAAAGGCTCGGACCTCGGCTCGGGTAGACCGGGAATAGCTTGTGCTCCCTGCCGTTTTAGTGTTATTTTACACTATATGTTATTACACATAAGAGCATTTTTACCTTAGGTGTTTTGAATGCTAAAATAAAATGTTCATTGCCTACATGTTTTTCTACGAGATATTTAGTTTCTCGTTGCGAACAATTATGTAGCAATGTGCTTAACACGCTTGTGTACGTTCAACATATACGTCGTAAAATAACAATATCGCTATAGCTAGATCGCTTAACTCAGTCCTCGCCTGCGGTAGGTACGGGGGGCGGGAGGTACGTAGGGCCTCTCTGCCACGAACACGAGCGACTTGCGACGCGGTGAACGGATTTCTAGTTCATTGCGCGCTATACAACGGCAGTCATAGTCAACGTTATAGAAATAACGCAATGAACTAGGAATCGCTCGCCTCATCGCAAGACGTCAGTAGTCTTGGCCGGGCGGTAAGGTGGTACACACGTGATAGTTTTAACAAGATTCATCGGAAGATATGCAATTATAAATATAGGTGCTACTTTTAAACCGTTCGAACATTTTATACCTACTACCCATTCAGAGCGTCTATATTTTAGCTGTGGAGAAGAATGGATGCAAGGAACTGCACAGCTTTTATATAAGTAACGAGATTTCCAAAAAAATATTACCTAGTCGTTACCAAATCATGCAATATTACAATACATTTTATTACATACATTTCATTACTCGCGCCCTCGATTCAAATCGATTCGATTATCAAAGTTAGAACGCAAATTGTATTTATCTAGAATTATACATCAAGGAAAATTATTGAAAGGCAACGAATAATTTTAATCACCGTGTAGACCACCGATTTCGCAAAAGGTGTGGTGAGAAGAAAAGTCACTCAGTTTTACACATAAAAAAAAATACCAACTCTGAAAACTTTGAATGCTTTACTTATGAAGATAATGTTTTACACTGCGGCAGGGAATATTTAAGACTATTATTACATGATCTGGGTTTTAAATTTAAGAAATGCGGATCTTAAAGGAAACTTATCGTACAGCCAAATATAACATCGTGGTGGTGGAAATACCTAAATACTATTAAAAATATCGTAGAGAAGTAAGGCATATTTTATAACTTATGTTAATGCGTCTCATAACGTTTCAAAATGTTGGCAATCAAAGGATGAACACGGCGTGCTTTCTTATATCGGTAAAGGAGACCGTTTGATCATCGTACATTGTGGAGGCCAAACTGTATTTGTAAACAGAGCACTTGTGATATTTAAATGCAAATGTAAAACAGGTGATGATCACGATTCTATAAATTTCGTGAATTTCAGTAAATGGATAAATGAAAAACTCATGCCTAATATACCGCCAAATTCGTAAATAACTTTTAACGACTTTATGAACATGTTTGATGTTCTCATAATGTGATGGTTAGTGGGTTTACTGACTGCCAACAGCCAACGGTTAAGCATGCGTAAAAATCGGGACATTTTAAATTTCGTTACCCATCCGGAAACTTGCCATTGCGAAAGTTGCTTATTTTTCATTTGGTGCCTTATTTACGAAATTCTCGATATCTATCCTCGTGAAAACTTTGGATTTCTTGGCCTTGTAGCCGGTGGATAGTTTCTTGAGAAAAGCCGTCAAATTTACATATTTCTTTATGTTTACACTATGTCTTATCTGTATAGTTGTTCGTAACATTGAATATGCGCTCCATAGCGTAGAACTTTGACACCCGTATTCACAAACATTACTATGAGATCTCATAGTGCACGCGCACAGGGTATTAAAAATGTATTCATTTTGACACCCTGTGCAATGTTTGTGAATACGGGTGTGATATTTTTTGGAAAGTTCATCAAAATACGTAAGAAAAACGCCTTCCGTAAGCGAATCCACTCGTTTTTCTTTCCTCCACTTCATAAACTTTTCGCAAGTATTTAAATAAATGCTTTGTGATCTTGACGGCAACAGATTGAAAATTATTTCTTTTCCTTTCTCTTCTATTTGCAAATTAGGGTCTCCGTTTCACTAAATGATGGCATTTTCACTATTGTAAAATTACGGTCACTACCAATTCAATTTACAATTAGAGAAAATTATAAAGATTTCGCGCCAATGTCTTTTTTTTATTTCTTCTGTAGCCGCAACGCATTGCATGCATTCAATCACTTGTATCCATATCAATATCACTGGAAACTGATTCTTCACTTTCGAAGCAGCCATCATCAAAACCATCTGAATCGGTCGATTTTTCGGGCAAGAGGCTTAGAGTAGTCCTTTTCGCTGCCTCTGAGACTTCTGGCGGTGTCGAATTAATAAATTCATCACTACTTGACGACATTTTCAAATAAAAACAATACAGCGAAAAGAAAAAGCGCGCGGAATAATGTTTACTTGTTAACAAATTAGCGATGCGCGCGCATCAGCGCTTTTTTTTAAGGCAAAGGCATAAAAAACAGCCAGTATTACTAATAAAGTAATTAATATTTTTGTGTTTTTGTTACAGATAAATGGTTGTAATTTATTGTCATTAAGAATTAAATGTTTATTTATTATATTTTATCTCCCAAAGTTAATTTTATTCATAAAATGTTGACCACTTTTCTGACATAAAAACTCTTTGCTAAGATTTTAAAAAGCACCGTTCGTTTTAGACGGAGCATCTTGACAAACCGTGCGTTTTACATTACAATAACGCACAAGTGCGTAATGAGATACAATACGATATTGAAATTGGTGAAATAAGAGAACTTTTACGAGCAAATATGTTATAAAATATATTACGTAATCTAACGTAATTAGTTAGAATTAATTTTTAAAAAAGCTTGAGAGTTAAAACGTCAGTTTTTTTAATGTATTGACTAAGTGAAACTCAATCACATTGTTGTACATACATGTAATTTTATGTTTCTAGAATCTGGGTATAAACAGATTTATGTAGTAGGTTCAAATTATCTACAGAGTTATACTTTTAGAGGCGGAAAGCTTTTATTTTTTAAACATAAACACAAAGTAGGCGACGTATATCGAAAAATATGAAGCTACTTTTTGACAACGCAGTTTTGTTTATGTTTCTAACTTGCTCAACATTAGAGCTTAGCTACTCCCTTTTGAATTCAAAATAATATAACAAATAAAACAATGTTGGTGGTGTCACCAAAATTGTGGTTCTTTATTAGAGCAATGTTATACGAGTGCCGGTGCGTGCGCAGGTATCAGCGCGCAGAAGCGGCGGCTGAAGGCGCAGCAGCAGCGGCCCGTGACCCGCGAGCAGCGCGCTGAGATGAAGCAGCGCAAGTACCGCTACTTGTACCAGGTGCGCACCGCGCACGGCGACGTCATCTCGCAGGTACTCTACTATACTGATCTTCTTGTTTGTCCCTATCTACTGACCCTTATAGGTACGGTATGGCAGCTGGAGCTACAGGTTCGGCTGTCTTTTCTATGGTACCACGGGAGTTTGGATCCTAAGCCTCCTGCTGGTTCGTAGACGTCTGCGGCAGGGCTTGGACATGGGTTGGACTCGTGGTGGCAATGCGATTAGCTTTAAAGGTGGAAATGTTCGTTTGTCTAGTTGAGGTCTGGCTAGGCTTCCATCTCGTGCGCGGCTTGCGCGTCTAAGTAGCAGTATTGGAAGGGCCTGAAGCGAAAGGATCTCCGGGGCACATGAGTTGTCCATAGTTGGTTGTTCTGCTCGGTGGTTTTCAACATCTCTGGCATTAGTCTAGAGAACTAGTAGAGGCGCCCGCTAGATGCTATGTTTCCGGCTAAGCTAGTGCAACAAGAAGTGAGTGAGTTTATATTATATATTGAATAAAGTTTAGACAGGATAACATCTGTCCTATACTATTATAGGACAGATGATATGACATATGATAGGTAAAGTTTGTGACTTTGTTTGTTTGTTTATTTGTTTGCGGAGGATCTCTGGAACTACTGGTCCAATTCCAAAAATTCTTTCACAAATAGAACGCTACATTCCTTGCGGGTAACAAAAGCTATATATTATTTTAATAAAGAAAGAGGTTCGTTTTAAAATCTCAAATCACGAAAGAAGAAGTCACGGGTAAAGTGCTAGTATTTTATATTGCATACATCTTCCTCCCACCCAGTCTTACGTGCAAGCGCTCCAGAAGAAGGCGCAGTGCGGCAACTGGAGCGGCAGCGGCAGCGGCGGCGGCGAGTGCAGCACGCTGCAGAGCGACTCCACGCACCTCACTGTGCTGGCCGGCTCCGAGCACGCGCCGCCCACCGACTCCGACGACGACCTGCACCAGATACGCGCCGCGCACTAGCCAGGTCGCTATCACACCATATTTTCTTTATTTTTTCTTTTATATTGATGGCTTCGTCCGGTTAGCACATTTAGACAGTGTCAAAGTATTTTTTTTTTACATGTTAGTAATTTAAATACATAATATATCTTTTGTTAATACAATATGATGATGATGAATGATAATATTAATGGGAAGTGATAAATGATAATTCAAAATCATTTATTCAGTTTAAGCCGCAAGTAACTCTTTTCAATGTCACTATGCCATCGGTTCGTAAGTCTATACAGGACGGGAGACCTTTTAGTGAAAAGAACCGGCAAGAAACTCACCAAAGGCGTTTCTTTTCTCGTACAGCATTAAAATATTAGAAAATTCCCTATCATAGCATGACAATTTCCATATAGTATAGCTCCCAGGCCCTTGAGTATCTCGGTAAAAATGTAGGGCTTTACAAAGATCTCGCGCGGTCTTTTGAAAAAATTAAAAAGTTACGTTGCACTGTTTAGTTTTATTTGGCAACACTCGTGCACGTTCACAAACACATAACGGTTAATAATACACCATTATTTCACATTGATATTCAACATAACACAAATTTTAGAAACTAAACCGAAACCACGGACATGTTTTCACTTTCCCGCTAAGAAGTCCACACGCTTTGTATTTTAAATTGTGCTAGGGGAGATACAATATTTCTACATACTTAACATTCTATCATACTTAAAGCCTCGGCGGCCGAGTGGCAAAGCGCTCAAAAAGAAAAGTGTTTCCTGGCAATAGCCAGAGAGTTTCTATAGGAAAGGGCGTCACGAAAGTTTCCCCTTTCCCTACTAGATTCTTCGAAGGGTTCGGTTCGGATCGGGAGCAGCACAAACAGTCAGCTACCCCGCCATCGCCTACCCTCAGGCGTCCAGTCGCCTGAGGGTAGGCGACTTATTTATAGTTAATAGCCTTAGCCAGACCAAGGCTATTAACTATAAATCGTATAGTATCCAACCTATTATTATTCGCACATTATGATTTTTGCGAATTTTCACATAATGAAATGAAAAATTATTTATTTAGTGTCACACAGTAATTAATACGTGTAATAAAATAAAACTAAAATAGAACTAAAAAATGCAAAGTGACACAAAAAAGGATCCACTCAGCATTTGTCAGAACACCAAAGGTGTCCCGACGCTCATCTTCCGAGGAAAACTAGAAAAGAGGACACCAGAAAACAACAAACAAGAGAAACAAAATGTACCTAAATTAGTGAATTGTAATTAATTAATCAATAAAAATATCAGCCATACGACGATGGTGATAATTTAGATATTAGGGCACAGACCTAAATGGTACAAAAAAAGACAGACACAGCAGAAGTCAACTAGTTAGCTTCTGCCTTTCTAAAAGATATTGTTTAAATTTAATTTTAAAGGATTTAGAGGTGAGGGAATTACGCAGCGGCAGAGGTATATTATTCCAGCATTTCGTGGCAGCGTACCGAAAGCTGCCACGAAACGCAGCAGTGCTGTGTCTTGGGCAGATGAGCCTCGTGGCTGTCCTGACTTCACGCTAGGAAAACTAATTTTTTACAGTC
This sequence comes from Eudonia mercurella, assembly GCA_963082485.1. Classification (NCBI taxonomy): domain Eukaryota; kingdom Metazoa; phylum Arthropoda; class Insecta; order Lepidoptera; family Crambidae; genus Eudonia; species Eudonia mercurella. The sequence continues at coordinate 4,840,104 of OY720022.1, forward strand.
TCTACGACGTGGTTATGAAGTTTAAGTCTATCGACCACGAGTACACCAAGACTGCGGGCCTCCGTCTCTTGTTCTATAGCTTGAGTACCAATTCGTATCAAATGTACAAAACCATTGATATTTCCTATCTGAGTCTTAGAACCCAAAACAAGAAACTTAGACTTAAGAGGGTTTAATGTCAAGCAATTTTTATGGGACCACTCTGCTATTCTATGTAAGTCATTGTTGAGTCTACTCACTGCCGCCAATGTGTTATTTGGCTTGAAAGAAGTATATACCTGTAGGTCACCAGCATATATGTGATACTTGCAATTTTCTATTGAGCTAATCATATCTGCACAATACAAAATAAAATGGATGGGACCTAATATAGATCCTTGTGGTACGCCCCGACAGACAGAGTAAGCCTGAAATATTGATTTGACGCCTGTTTCACTACAAATCTCAACTCGATGAATCCGACCACTGAGATAACCAGATAACCATTACATACCATAATCAGGGAACTAAATTTTTATTGCCTCAAATAATCATTATAATAGTTTAAATCTTGTTATTTGTTAGTATGCGTAAAAATGTAAGTGTGTTATTGCGTTTTTGTTAAAAGCCGTAAGTCCTATTTAAGATTTTGTTTTAATAATTTTATTTAAAATACCATTTCATATCTTTTCAGCATGCTCCTGACAAATATTTTATTGAAGACAGGAAAAACAAACAAGTGAGCGAATTAATTTCCATTCTATATATCCAGTATTATTGTAAGAAATCTACTCATACTATATTATGATTGAATATTAGTGGTTATTAGTAATCGTATATTTGTATTTAATGTGATTATATTATAACTATTGTTTTATGATTATTGAGAGAATGAAGGGTTCAAGGCCTGTTTTTATCGTCAGTATTTTGTATGATTATAAATATTATTAATAGTGGGTAATTAACATTTTAATTATTTTTGTCTCAAATAACATTCCAAATTTTATTGAGAATTTTAACAAATGACATCAACGATTAATCGTATGATAGACGCTATAAAATCGAATATAAGATTTAAAATAGTTTTGCATCTGCTAAATAGATTTGAAAGAAAAATGTTGGTATTACTAAATAGTGATACTAAATACCTACATTGAAAAAGAGGGCGCGGTGCGGATAATTTCATAATACGCGGGTGACTTAATACTCTCCACTCAAATCAATTACGTAATTTTTTTCTGGTAAGGTTTTGCCATTGCTACACGTCAACGTGCCTGTCGCAACGTGCTATCACGTCGCACCGTTCATTGTGAAAATATTCCATATTACCTGGAAGAGTTCGCAACCGCGCTTTCAATGTGGGTTATCGCATACAAGCACTGCCAATTGTTATCTTGTACGTGTAAACTTAATATTTCCATGTCAATGTTTATAATAATGGTCTTGAACTTATTGACATGATTGAATTGTTTATTTTTAAATATATTTGTATATTTCTAATTCTCTTAAATAACAAAGCACTGAATATTTAAAAAATATAGAAATGATGTAATTGAGAGATTATATTGACGTAATGTTACAGCCAATGATAAGATACATTTTATTTATAAAAGAGTTAACGTTAATGAATAATTAATTGTGTTTATGTATTTTATGAATTTGGCCTATACTTTATAATCTACACCAATAAATTTACGGTGACCCCCTATGTGGCTTAATTTTCAAATACGTATATGTTTCTTGGTTTCTAATTAATATTGTAATTTATTATGCACAAAAAATAAACTGCTTTATATCTGTAGTAGTCCAATATCTGAAAAATAAATTATATCCAATCATTGGTTGTTACATATTATATACATGTTAAAAGAATGTCATAGAAATGGTAATAGTATTACTAAAAATGACTTAGTTCTAACAATGTATCAAATGTATGTGTGCTGAGTAACAGCACAAAGTCTTGCCAAATCCTCTAGGCAGAGGTGTCGGAATGCTTCAACTGTCCATGTTTAGTATATTGTCTATTCTTTAGAGATATTTATTGAAAGCTCTTTGCGATTTGGATGTGATGAAATGATGTGGGGTAGTTACACTCTTATGAAGGGTTAGTGTAAGTTAACGTACGAAAAGTTAATTAAGTATCGTATATTATGATGAAAGAGAAACTATATCGATTGGATACTTACGTGATTGAACCTTTGGAATTAAGTTTAACGAATATTATATTCAATTATTCTTGTTTTACGTCAATGCAAAGCATAATCTTGTTTTTATTGCGAATACTAAAATGCTTTATATTTAATTTAGCTTTAAATGTGTACACTTGGGCACTTTTCTGATTATTGTTGTTCCATTGTGATTTAAACTGTCCGTTTATCAAGATTAAGGCTAATTATAGAAAGGGAAATTATTTATATACCTAAAAAACTATAATACAATTAATATAGGCAGCACTGTTTGCTCAATAAAATAATATAGATGACCTAGTAATAACATTTATAATAACCAGAATAAAATAAAATTTTCTTTTACGTTCATTATTAAATTAAGAAAAAAAGAAAGAAAGAAATAAATGTAATTTAAAAAAAGATCTTTTGTTATATTTTGATTCGCACCAGCAATTTTTTTTAATGTTCAATAAATTTAATAATTTTAGCCTTTATTTCGTATGAATTCTCAATAATGTATAAGTAATGTCGCATTAGATAGTTGATACGTAATCAGAAATGTGTTCGGGTGACCACAATAACGCGTACATTCTATTCAATATGTGATAAGTTTAATATTTGGCCAAAGTTTATTATAAGTTGTTACTACGCTGCTGAAAGCGCAAATGGTTTCGAGTTTTGTAATCAAATACACATCACTTGTCGTCCAGCTTCCGTTGACGGATTCTATTAGGGCTAACGCTATAACTGTCGATAGAACAATATCATCGGGGATAGTAAAGCGCGTAAGTAGCATTTGGTCAATATAGCGTAAGTGACGAACACCAAATTTTTTAGTAGAAAAAGAAGAGGGAGGAAATTTGTGTATTTAATTATTTACTCTGTGGTTAACGTACCTATTAGAACAAAGCAATTGTTTTGGCTCCTACACATAATTATATTCTATAAAAAAGTATGTCAATCGCAGTATAAAGACACTTACGCTGTTTGCTTTATCCGAGTTGCGCGATAGGTATTCACCAATGCTAGGTTTTGAACTATCCCTGACAATATGCAATTTAGAGTACTATCACGTTAGATACATGCATGGTTAAGTAGACACGGCGGTTAAGTGTGCCTCAGGTAACCGGAGTAGTTTTTAAATGGTAACTTTAACTACATATGTATACACTTGAGCAGAATCCTTGAAGAGCCCTTCCCTTTTTATGTTGCTTAATGCAAACACTAAAATAGTTGTAATTTACACTTATATTATGTTAAGCGAAGCAATTTGGTAATTTAATAAATGCAATAAAAATGTTATGAAGCGCTTACTTTAAGCCGGCGTTTACTATGTACAATCCAAAAATTATTATCCGACTTAGCTTCCAAAGCAAACAAATGAAAGAGATTTGTAATAATCAAAATCCTTATTATGCGGTTTATAACAAAATTAAGAACTATAAATACGTTGTTTTAATCTGCTAGTGCAACAGTCGATAAGAAAAACAAATTTAAAATTTAATAAATATATTAATAATTTAATAAATAATTTCGGCATCTTATTAGTTTTTTTTTTTGCGATCTGTAATCAGAAAAATGTTCAGATACTTTTTTAAGGCGCAGACACGCACAATCGAACACGCACATCGAATATGAACATTTAGTTCCTGTATATACAGATGTTCAATGTTCGTTAGTGGTACGTACAGACGCTTGCAAATCAGACTATCTAAAACTGTCAAATTTCTTCAATAAATATTAAACCGTATGGCATAGAAATAAAGTTTTAAGTCTATTATCGCCCCCGAGACCCCCTGCATACTAAATTTAATGAAATTTTTTGGAGCCGTTTCCGTGATTCAGAATATATATATACAAGAATTGCTCGATTAAGGGTATTAGATAGCTCGACTGTGCGTGCTCGCCTTAACGCCTTTGACGCTCAGCTACTTTTGGTTCGAAATGAATGTTGCTTGGCTGACAACTGTCTTTGTCTCAGTCCCTCTGCATTTAAGATGTCCAAAGTAGGCATGTATATACTGTAGAGTAGAATGTGTAGGAATATGAGGATATGAGCGCGTGACACTTCTATTAAAGCTGTATTCATTTTTATGAGTAAGTGTACTCACTGTTTCTAGTCTTATTATTTCATTAATCAATTATTATTTTATATTTGTATGTGTACATTTGGTTTTATGCTCAACCGTAGCACACAGTTTAGCAAATTTTATGTTATTTTAATAAATCTTTGTGTCCTTCCAACTCGGTAGTTGTTTAAGAATGTCATCTTTTGTTTTAGTGATATAAAAAATTCGTTTGGTCTCTTTATTTGTATATACACTATTATTTAAGATGTTTATTATTTTGTAATTTCAAACAGGACAGTAATTCTTTACAATATTAATGTTGTGTTAAGCGATTTTATTCGATAATTATTGGAGCGACTTTCCTTTAAAAGTCTGTTCAGACTAAGCTAGTTTAAAAAAAACAGACGTTTTAATATTATAACACAAAATATACAACTCCTATTCGAAATAAAAAATTTATTGCACGGTTTTGTATAGAAGGCTGAATTTTTTTGTCTTTATTTTTTCCTGATTCTTGGAAAGTTTTTTAGCATTTCCGTCTGAACAGAACCTTAAAAAAAGTCTCTAATAAAAGGGAATTTTAATATCATGTATGACATATGAATACCAACAAATTGATCTATGTCGATTGTCGAGTGTGAAGAGCATTCATCCTAAGACTTGAACTTTTAGAAAATTAACTACTCTTTGTTTTTAATGTTTTAATTTATGATTATTTTATTGATGTTATAATGCTTATAAGTATATATTTTTATTGAATGCATGTAGTAGTTTATTTTTTGTTTTATTTTAATGCCCTTTTCCTAACTCCTATAAACCGTTATATTTTAAAACCAAGGAACTAGTCTCGCTCACATTCATAGAATTACTACACAAATTATGATTGAACTGCTTGTAAAATTTTATGAAATTAGTAAAATAATAAGACTTACTATTTGAATTCGGCTCAAAAAAATGTAAAAATAATAGCAGTAAGAAAACCTTTGATTTAAGGTTGTCAATGATTACAAGAAGTTGTCTTTTCTCGATGGAATTACACACTGCCAATTTATCATATTTAAATGAGTACATTTTAAGAGATAAGTTCAAATTTTACAACTAATGTTGCACATAAAGTTGTAACTGTTAGTCCCTCATTCAAATATGTCGCAATCATTTAGCGTCATTTATGATTTGTAGTGTTTTCATAGCACGATGATGCAACGTTCACTGTAAGATGAAACTAATTTTAAATTCGGCTATACGTAAAACACATAAGATATTAATATATAAATAGATAATAACCAGTGATCGGAGTAGGTAGAGCATTTTTTTGCGATACGTTGTATTAATATGGACATCCCGAAATATTGTCGATAAACAATTTGAATGCTGTAGAAAGAGACAAAATCAGGTGCGTTCTAGCGGAGGAGCCCGCTATTGTATTCTTTTGTTTGCAAAAGCCGTGTTGCGCGGCAAAATCGTGCTGCAACATCGCGCGTGTGCGCAATGGAAATTGGCAACGCGTCGCTAATGTAAGTTTGACAACGTCGTGGCGCCCACTGCCAATACGTAAGACAAGCCTTCTTTTATCATGTTTATAAATAAAAAATTCAGTTAGAATCTCGCGGAATGTCCATATTAACATCAACGTTTACGGTCGATGAACCAAAATAGCTCTACCTACTCCGATCACTGATAATAACAGATCTATTCGAATTGGGACGACTGTGAAGCGTCACTTGGATGTACAGACTTTTATCACATTATAATAATAATAATTATTAATAATATATTGAGTGTGTAGTTATTGTTAATTATGCGAGTTGCAAATTATTGTTTACACAAGTGTTTTAATAAAAACGGGACTTTAAATTCTTTACTACATTACGATTGTGAAGGAAATACTCATATAAATATTAGTACGTATTGCTTATAAAATAAGAATGTGTTAGATTCTGGCTAGTTATATTTATAGATATAATATGATAGCGTCATGTTTTCTGTAAGCCAGATAATAGTTCGCTAGGCTAACATTAATGTACCCTTTCTCGTCCACTCTGTTAGTGAGTTTGGTGCCAGACGTTCTTGTGCGCTTTATACGTGTGCGTCAGCAAAGCTGGGCCACAGTGGAAAACAGACTTTTTGACTATGCCAGGAATTAGTCTATAATTAGTCGGAATTAGTCTCCAAGTAACAGAATTCGTCGGCTTGCGTTTAAAAGTTATAAGGAGTTTAAACGCGACACCGACTAATTCTGAAACTTGGCGACTAATTTCGACTAATTATCGACTAATTCGCCATGCAAACAGATTTTCGCTACGTGGTTCCATTCTCGAGATACAGGTGTGGTCCAGCTGTACTGACGTCAGTACAGCTGGGTCACAAATAACTCATTATGACTTTTAAACGCGAGACCGACTAATTCTGTTACTTGACGACTAATTCCGACTAATTATCGACTAACTCCTGGCATAGTCAAAAAGTCTGATTTCCATTGTGGCCCAGTTGTGCTGACGCACACGCTTTATACAAAATCCTGGCAAGAATACTACTAGATTTGTAACGTCCACTTCTGTTTCAGGTCTAATTTTAATATGTGGACCATGGAAAATCCTTTAAAAATTTTGCCACTGACATAGGTCAATAAAATAGTGTATTATCATGACATGACCGACCTGGACACGCATATGTACATATTTATTGATCTTTGGCAAAGTTTATACCATGGACTAATAATATCCATGCTTATACGAATAAAGGACAATGCTCAAAACAACCCAAGCACTCCACAAACAAAAAGTATTTCAAATATAAGCACAATTTAATGTGAGTAGGTACAGTCAACATCACTTTAAAATAACGAATTATTCTTATTATAAATAGCAATATCGTACATAAAAAGGTTTGAGATTTCGCTTTATGCAAAGCATTTTCACTAATTTTTACTAAAATTTTGAGATACTTTTCATTTGCGCCGGGCCTGGGTTGTTTTCTCATACTTCATGAGCATTGTCCTTTTTACCTCCATTACAACCGCGCACAACATTTAAATAAAACATTACACATCTCGGCCGTTCTCTATCCTGTGGATGTAGGCTTTCAAGTTTTGCCATTCTTTCCTGTTTTGTGCTCTCTGAGTATATACACACACAAACATACAGAACGTCTCTCTCTTTTCGGAACTAAAAGAATAGCAGTAAACTCTCCCACAATACTGTTATTGTGATTACCTACCCTATAAAATATTCTAAGCTACATACTTAAATATTTCTGTGAATTAACACTGTGTACTGTTTTAGAAGAACACCTTGCTTAGCGCCAATGTCTTATGTATTTAAATGTACCCAAAGAACTCGTCTACAATTAAATAATAAGCTCATATGTATTGTATCTACCATTGTAATACTATTTACAAAAATATCATTTCAAAGTGACAATAAATAGTGATTAGACGTGTTAGTCGGTAGTTCCGTCTTGATATTTGTTTAACCGGGTTTTCTGGTAGGTAATAAATAAATTTTACAATATAAATATTGTAAAAGTAAACAGTTAATCGCATTTGTATAAATTAAAACTGAAGACATGCGTGAAGATTTAAATCGCATTTTGGTCATTTAAAAATATTTCCCTCTGTAGCAGTAGTACTACCAATTAAAACTACCAGTAGTACAAATGACACACACTTGTATCATTTGTACTACTCCGAAAAATACAAGTAAATCACTCGGGTTTCGGTTTTTATTGTTATCGTCCTATTGCCTTGATACCGATACTGACGAATATTTTTGAAAGATGCATGTACAAAAATTTGATTAATTTTTGTTTAATTTTTTTTTGTTTTTGTTTTTTATGTTTAATTTTTTTTGTTAAAATAATATCAGTAAAGAGTTACTACCATAATTTAGGGTCACTAGTACAACTGGTAGTACTAAATGGTAGTACTACTGCTACCGAGGGAAATATTTAGTACTGAACTGCATAATCATACATACCTACAGTGTACCTTCTAGGGCCGTAGATTTACACTACCAGCAACCACTAATTTGCAAGTGGGGTGTCTCAACACTTTCTAGCTGGCTACAATTTTGACAAAGAAGTTCTATTCTTTATTATTTTTAGCCTTAATATTGGTGCAAAAAAAAGACTAATAAAGCTAGGGTCAGTGCACCCAGTCAGTACCATTTCGCAGAAATGCTGACTATTTATCCTGTAATATAATGACGACCTCCTTAGCCAAGTGGCTTGAATGCCGGACTTTGGACGGCGCTAACTGAGGCCCCGGGTTCGATTCCCGGTCGGGTCAATGTCGAAAAAGAACTTTTCGATGTTGTGTCGGGTCTGGGTGGTTGTGGTACCGCGTCGTTTATTCTGATTTCCATAATACGAGTGCTTTAGCTACTTACTTGAGATCAGAACAAAGTATGTAATGTCTAATATTTTATTTTATTTATTATTTTATTAATCTGTGTCATGTTATAGAAAACTCAAAGATTTAAATTTTATAATTTGTAAAAGTTATGCACCTTTGTGCACGAGATTGTGACGAGACGATCATATAAAAAATACTACTATACACTATCTATACTAGGTATACACTACCTATTAAAAATACTAACAATAACTATTCGATTTTCTACATTGATGAATGTTATTTAATAGTAGGCGACAGTTCACTTCTTGTAAAATAAAATACTCGCTTCATGTATGTCGTTCAGTAGTTTACAGCAGTAAAATTAATCGATGTCTAAATATACATACATACAGCTAATGGGCTGGGCACCAAACAGGTACAAATTGAAGTATAAGTGAAATACAATAATAAGCTCGCGCGCACAATTGTCGGATAGTTTTAGTAAGCATTTACGAGTAGGTTCAATCAAATCTAAGAAACCATTTTAATAAATGATGATAGAAATGTCCGAAGTTATCAATAGTAATAATAGCATGCTAACTTTTAAAATAATCGATAATAGGTAGGTATCTACTATTTTTGTATTCATACAATAGAGATGTAGATGGACAAAAGCTGTAAATATTTCGTGTCAATTTGGTCTAACGAACAGGTAGGCTACTCTTGACGCAAACTCAATCTCAATACAATTCCAATGCGATTAATATGTATCGATATTGGGATAAGTTTCGCAGTTTCGGAACGCCCCATCTCGATAATAATTTGTTCACTCAATTTCCACGCAATTTTATTGCAATGTAGCTATTATCGCTTTTAATAGTGCCATTTGATTTTTTTAGATTTGGGATTGGAATTGTATTGAAATTGAGTTTGCGTCAAGAGTAGCCTACCAGGTTTGTCACGGAATTGATTTTTGTTAATAGAAAGTAGTAATTGACTACAATCACTCAAATATACACTATTTTTGCTAAACCACACAACCTTCTCTCGCCTTTTGCTTGCCTGCTTTATGACGCGAGTAACTACATAAAAGCACAAAAATCCAAGAAAAGGATTTGAAAACCGCAACGAAGTCGTTTATCGAAAAAAAAACTGTTCCATGTCAGTTGGAAAATATAAAGTTCCAAAAATAATTAGAATTATTTTCTAAGTATTATTGGTTAGGTAATTGTAGATAGCAGATGTTACTGTACAACGAATGACGAATCGATACTTGAAAGTACACGAAAGTAGTGCGTACTTTGATTTATGTTTTCGGAGATGAAGGTTATATATTAACTAGTTATTTTTAATTGTGCAATGTCTATCTAAAAAACAAGTCTAGTTAGATAATGAGTGATGAAAAAGAAAAGTTATCCGATATCAACTCTATTCAACTTTTAAATGTAAAATAGTCTCAATTGTGATGTGAGTTTTACTATCCGTATTTATTCGATCATGTTTACGTAAACGAAAAGTTATTTATTCTTCTCGTATGTCGCCAGGAGGCGCTGCTTCAATGCCATACCAATTTTCCTTTTTGTAAACGTAATCGAATGAATACGGATAGTAAACAAAACTCACACTGAATATGTGGAAGTATGAAACGGCAATCGTGCATGTACTACTTAGACGGAATTTTATCTTTAGAAGTCTCTTGCGAATACGAGCATTTTAGTATGAAAATGCGTAAGCGCTTAAATGATTGATAATATGCAGTTGTGGTGTGCGTGCATGTTTAATATGAGTGCGTGCAGTCAGGCCCTTCTTTACCATTGGGCGCTCTGGGCAAGTGCCCAGGTCCCCCGCAATCGATGGGGCCCCCTTGTTCTTGCCAGATCACTAACCGATAATCAATATTACCGATAAATACATTTGTTTTGCGAAACAAGAATTACTATAGATAGACCGCGTAACTGAGTTCTCGCTTGCGGTAAGTGTGCGGGGCGGGGGGTGGTAAGGTGGCACACACGTGATAATTTTAACAAGATTCATCTGAAGATATGCAATTATAAATATAGGTGCTACAGGGAATATTTAAGACTATCATTACATGATCTGGATCTAAAAGGAAAGGAAACTCCTTATCAAACAGCCAAATATAACATCGTGGAGGTGGAAATACCTAAATACTATTAAAAAATGGCTTGCGTTTAAACGCCTACCAAACATGTATCAATTCTACTACCAATAAAATTCGAAACGCTTACCAAAACGGATAAATGCTCACCAAATTGTGTTTCCTAAAATGTTATAAAAATGATACAGTTTATATTTTTATTAAATGCAATAATAAACAATACCTTTTATCTCCATTTCATACCAAATATGTTATTTTGTCACCAAATAGATAACACCAATATTTTATGCCTCAAGCTTCAATTTGGTAATTTTTGCTTTCTGTTGTCTAATAAAAAAAAATAACCTCGAAATTCAAGACAAGCTACGCTGCGCTTCGCGATTGTCTTAAATTTCTGACCTGTCACGTGACCTACAGGAGTAGGGCAACTAGTATCCTTAATCATTTGAATAATAGTGTAAAAATTTGGTGAGCATTTATCCATTTTAGGAAGCAAAAATAATATTTGTACTGTCATTTAATTTATTTGGTACTTAGGCTTAGGGTCTAAAAAATATTTCTGGTGAGCGTTTAAATTATACCCTTAAAATAGTGAAGGAAGACATATTTTATATCTTGACGAAACTTAAGTTAATGCGTCTCATAATGTTTCAAAATGTTGGCAATCAAAGGATGAACAGATATTTCTGATGATATCTGCTTCGTAAGTGAAGAATCAAGTTCCAGTGATATTGATATGGATAGGTACAAGTGATCGATTTATTATATTGATAAATTTTGCTTAATAAATAGTACACCAGTTCATTACCAATAATAAATACAATATATATCAAGTCTTCTAAAATAAATAACGACTGCGAAGTAAGATAAAGGATTTTTTTTACTTTTCTCAAAACAATTGACTAATTAGGTTGGCAGGCACTGATATTTATAATTGCTTATCTTCAGATGAATCTTGTTAAAATTATCACGTGTGTACCACCTTACCGCTCGACCACGACTACTGACGTCTTGCAACGCGACAAACGGATTACTAGTTCATTGCGTTTTTTTCTATCACTGCTGACTGTGACTGCCGTAGTATAACGCGCAATGAACTAGAAATCCGTTCGCCGCGTCGCATAACGCTCGTACTCGTGGCGTACCTCCCGTCCCGCGTACCTACCGCAGGCGAAGACTGAGTTAAGCGGTCTAGCTATAGCTTATTGACTTTTTTTGCTTTTTAATTCAAATAAACCAGGGGCCTGACACTGAGACTATCTGGCTGCAAATAAATAAAAATACCAGTTGAATAAATCTAGAGTTTTGCTTATCTACTTCTTTTGCCTGTTATACTAAAATCTAGTGTAGTTTAAGGACCCCATTATCCATAAGTGCCCAGGGCCTCCAATAGGGCAAAGACGGCCCTGCGTGCAGTCCTGATCAAGTCAAGCCTTTTAGAAAAGTCATATTTTTATGTCACATTGTCAAAGCGCTTGGCTTTCATTATATCTGATAGTTACTGGCTATGTTAGGTACCTATCATCTGTCGAAACAAAAATGCTGTTTGTTGTTACAACGACAGGCTGTATTATGAACGTAGAAGCAAGAAATGCGGACTAACAACTACTAGGCAGAATACAATATATATACCCCCACTGGGAATTGAACCTGGATCCTTTGCTTCAGAGACCGGATAATATAGGCATGGTTTGTGGAGTACGTTCTTATCTGCAAATGCGAGCAGCATTTAACTCTTCGCGTTAATATTTGGACAGTACCTATAGGACAGGCAGATCAGTGTACCTAGGTACAATTGTAATTTATGTATCCATATTTTTATCTATGTGTAACGCTCTGGCTGTAAAGACGGCAGGTCCAGTCCATATACACCCGTAGTAGTGTTGCATTATAACTTTTTAGTACTTAACTCTTAGAAGATAACGGCTGTCCAAAAGCAAAGCCTAACAAGTGCGTCTAACTTAATTTTACAGGAGAAGACATCAAACATTTTCTTCTGTCGTTTAGATCACAACTACTTTTTTGTAATTTTCTTGTATGCATATGGATGATTATGACTTGCTTCACTTCACGATATAGTTAAATTGAGTTGTGTATTTGGACAAGTTTTATGTGCCTTACTAAAGATAGTTTATATATTTCAAGATATGTATGGTACCAAATCCAAAATGAAAACCTAGCAAGGTCTATAGATATTATTATTATTCGATAAAGAATGTTTACCAACAAAGCGTTGCCGAGTACCTAACCAGTGACAGGCATGTATTGACAACCTTTTCCAGTTGGTCAACAGGAAAGATTTTACTTAAAAGATTCATTTATATTAAAGATTGTAAGAACAATTTTAAACCAAAAATCATAGTAATTATATCGCTTAATTTTAACCTATGTGAGTGAATAAATTTGCTACCTTGGAATAATAAAAAAAATGCACTTGAAGATTAAATAATTTATTTATTACATAAATTAATTAATTGCTGTTAAAATCCAATTACGGGAGGCCTATGTCCAGCAGTGGACTAAGATAGGCCGATGATGATGATGATGATGAAAATCCAATTTTCTATAACGTCAATGGAATTTGTTCATTCATTAATGTTTTTTCTGCATTGCAAATGCACTGTTTAGGTACGCAGCAGATTTCAGAGGTAGTTAAGATAATCGACCTTTTAAGGATATTCTGTCATCTTCATTTGGAATGCTATTTTACAACGTGTCACAGATTAAGCGCACACCAACAAAATAGTTTGTTATAAATCGGCTTCTCAATCGATTTAAAATATTGGTAAATTTTTTTTCAAAATTATTAAAATTTATTGAAATTACAGTCACTTCGTTAAATAGTTAAAACAAACGAAAATAAAACGTAAGTCAATGCAATAATGGGCTTTTTAAAATGCGGTAGGTCGGTAGGCTGAAGCATGCCCATACTGTTTGCCCTCGATGAGTATAACTAATAACTTAAATAAACCAATTTAAGTAAATAAACGTAAAATTATTTTGCAAGTTTTTTAATTATAATACAATATTCTAATCGGGGTGTCTGAAGATGTGCGTTCATTCTGTGACATGTTGTATAATAGAGAAATTGTTAAGAATACCACGATAACCCTGTCATATAAATGTCATTACTAAAAAGTAATAACATTTATATAATAGGGTTATCAAGTTTAACCACGATGCGTGACTGATTTAAGTGAGATGAGTAGTGAGAATAATGAGTCTTACAATATTTTTCATGTAAAATGCAGTAATCAAGTAAATAATATAAAAAGTGTAAACACATTTGTGCCCAAATTTGTGATGTCCCTAATTTGGTTTGTTGACATTTATTCTTTATCGAATTTGGCTAGAGTACCTATAGTTATCTGTATCGGTTTCATTAACGGAATTGCTCCGGGTCTAACATTAAAAACCCAGAAAAAACACTAACTAGGTTTCTGAATTAGGTTTATAATTGCTTTTTTAACTAAATGTCAAATGCGCCTGACTTAGGTACTATTATTTACTTGTTACAAATCTTGTTCTTTACCAAATTTTGTAAACCCAATTCCAAGCTTAAAAACTTAATAAGGGACCGATTCCAAATTCATAATTCTAGTACCTACTTATGTCCATCCACAAATTCAAAAACATAGCATGTACCGCATAGCCGCATTTATTAGGTTTTTTTACTTGGAAATGTCACTTGCTAGGTTTTTGATGTTGTTTTCTTGGAGTACGAATGACACTTGCTAGGTTCGCGCATGCCCATAAGTCTAATTCTAATTGAGATAGAAATACGGTAAAAAACCCATTTTTAGTTTTGATTTTGGACAGCCGATAAGGTCGTAGACCATTTTGCAATATAAAACGATGATGTGATCGGATAATTATTTCCAATTTATAAACGTTGGCAATGTGTCAGTAGGTACTTTAAAAAGCACTTGCGACAAACGGTAAAATAAGCATTTTAATTATATTGACCATTTGGGAAAGTCCGACCCCAAAAGTGGTAACTAGTACCGAGATAAGAACTAAAAAAGTAAATGTAGATTAAAAACGTTTTGCTTATGGTAATACTTAGGTAGTAGGAACATGTTTGGACTAAGTCCAAGTATAAAAATAACGATGATTGGTTTTAGAGATTAATGTTTGGTAGGTATTCGTGTTTCAATTCTGAGGTGATAAATAAATTAAGTCATAGGTACTTATATTTATAATGAACGTTAAAACGTCTTGTCATTCATTAACTTTTGCCATTGATACAGATCAACGATTTAAATCACCTCAATAAAATATATTTTTAAAAATTTAAAATATTTTTTAATATTGGATAAAATATATAAATTATTGTAATTAATGTCATTGAGTTTTATACTGTTTTGTAGAATATTACTTAAACTATTTGTACATTGAATGTAACTTATTCTAAATGTAATAAAATGTTTCGTACACAGTACGATGTTGTATTTTAGGAATACTTAACTATAAGCTAATAATTCGGTTCTAACATTCTTCAATACCTACCTACCTACCCGCAACAGATGATTTTAAGGACGACATCAAAAAAAACAATTATTATTGTGTCAATTTCAAATATCGAACGTTGAGTCCACCTAATCGATAAATGTTAACGCCACGTTTGTATGAGATTTTTTGAAATAAATATCGATAAGTAAATAAATGTCGATAATATCTGTTTGTCTGGTCCGCAATTAATAGTACTAACTATTTATGCCACGGAATTATAATATTAAAATAACTATGTGTAACATTAATTTAGAACTAGATACCTATTTTGGACTATGGTCCTTTTCTGCCAACACTGTAACCTAAGGACGTTATTTTAATAAACGATTTGTTGTCATCTCAAATAACGTTGTTTTTGTTGCTCCCACATCATTATTTATCTATCTATCTATCGGATAAACTACCTGACATTAGTGTGTTTTTCATTTAACTTGTAGTTTCACTCTGAATTATTATTATGTTTTGCGTTGAATTTAAGACTTAATACAATGAAATATGGTTGAATTTATGGTTTAGGTAATCGATATTGACATTCATATCTCCATCATTTAGTCAACCGGTCCGAAGAATGCTTTAGTTTTTAATTTCAGCAATCGCAGACCGGGCGCGTGCGCTATCGAGCTCCTCACCGGATGGGTGATCAAAATTAATATCTTAATTTTTTTTTATTGCTGCACTGAAGCTGAAATAAATATTTATAAAATACAGTGAAAATATTAACGCCCACGCGACCCAGCCAGGAATCGAACCTGAGTCTTCCGCAATCCGGGTGGCTGCACTGAGTGCTATGCTACCGGGAATATATTTATTTTAGTTTCAGTGCAGCAATTAGCATTTAAAAATAATAATAAAAAAAGTAAAAATTTACTATAGCGTTGTGTTATCAAATTTGTGGTATTTTATCTGAAAAGATGAATCTGCATAGCCATCGGTTGCAGCAACCTTTGGATAGATGGCACTGTGCTGCAAAAAGCACTCAAAAATTAAAAAGCAGTGACAAAATTCAGCGCTTACGTCAGCCTTCCCGGTAGCATAGCGGCCAGTGCAGCTGCCCGGATTGTGGAAGACCCAGGTTCGATTCCTGGCTGAGTCGGGTGGGCGTTCAATTTTTTCACTGTATTTTATAAAATATTTTATAAATATTTATTTCAGCTTCAGTGCAGCAATAAAAATAAAAAAAGTAAAAATTTACTATAGCGTTGTGTTATCAAATTTGTGGTATTTTATCTGAAAAGATGAATCTGCATAACCATCGATTGCAACAACCTTTGGATAAATGGCACTGTGCCGCAAAAAGCACTCAAAAATTAAAAAGCAGTTACAAAATTCAGCGCTTACGTCGTCTCGGGCTTAGCCCTTGACAGCCGACCGGAGACAATGACGTCTCCGGATGGTCGGTGGGTTGTGGAAAGGCGGACGGGTGAGTCCCACATAACCTGGGCCTCTTCAAGGCATTGGTATGCGTAATGCATTCCTCTGGGTTAAAAAAAAAAAAAAAGCCTTCCCGGTAGCATAGTGGTCAGTGCAGCCGCCCGGATTGCGGAAGACCCAGGTTCGATTCCTGGCTGGGCGGATGGTGGGCGTTTAATTTTTTCACTGTATTTTATAAAATATTTTATAAATATTAATATCTTAAATTCCTTCATAGGGTCGGCCCTAGGCTAGAGCGGGAGGAGCGGTCACTCAAGGCACTCGGTGGCAAGAAGTGCCAAAATGCTAAATACGAAAACGTTTTTTTGGTGTCATTTTCATGAATGAATGATCCGTGCTTCGGAAGGCACGTAAAGCCGTTGGTCCCGGCTGCATTAGCAGTCGTTAACAACCACCAATCCGCACTGGACCCGCGTGGTGGTTTATGGCCCGTTCTCTCTATCCATCCATAGGGAAGGCTCGTGCCCCAGCAGTGGGGACATACAATGAGCTGATGATGATGAGTGATGTCGTGTTTTTATTTTAATTTCGCTCTACTCTGATGAAGGACTAGGGCCGGCGCTGCTGCTCCATGCCTCCGAAGATACCTACGTTGAGTTGAAGCCGTTGGTTGCAGTTGGAGTAAGATGGTTGTCGTTTAAACCCACCACGTGATCACCCCATGTGGTAAGAATTTTTATAAGCTGATGATGATGATGATCATGAAAGACGTATCGGCCTTATAAAACCATGACGTTTATCAAGATTCTCATAAAGGTAGGTAATAGGGTGGCATCTAGTGCCCACCACCTTTTTTCATAAATCATTCAAATTAGGGGGCAAGCAACAGATTTTTACTATAACAACAATCCAATGTAGACTACCTGCTTTCTACTTAGCTGTTATCCATTAAAATTTCAGTGAAATTCCATGCTATGTTTTGGCGACGAAAACTGATGCAACTACGATATCTCTTTTAGTCGTGGACCGTCCTACCCTTTCTGTCCTGTCGAGCTCTTCACGACTTGTCAGGGTGTGGGTAGAGTTGTAAAGAACTCGAGTCTTTGAGTTCAAAATCTTGAGCTCGGCTCACAAATTACACGACTCGACTCATTACAACAAGACCCCAAGACTGAGAACTCAAGTCTGTAATGAGCTCGTTGATCGCACCATGAAGCTCGAGTCTTTTTTAGCGCTCGAGTCGTTTTTACGCGGCGAGTCCCGCTCAAGTTCTTTTCCGTTTGGAGTCTTCCTTTTTAAAGCAGGCCATAAAATGTTACTTTTGTGGGATATATTAGTAACCAGAATAGTATTTAAAAAAAAAAAGGTACTGTAGTGTGTTGCTCAGCCCTGTTAGTCCGATCACTGCAGCACTTCCCAAAACGAGCCTCAAGTCATGTCTTATTTACTTCGAGTTTGAAGAAGACTCCAGCTCTTTTAAGACTCGAGCTCATTGCAAGACTCGAAACTCTTTTTAAAACTCGAGTTCTATTTAAGACTCGGGCTGTTTTTTAGACTCGAGTTATATTTTGGCGCTCGAGTCTTCGTGAAAGGACTGAAGCTCGGTTCAACTTAAGACTCCGAGTTTAGTTAGTTCACTGAGTCTTGTGAAATTGAGCCGAGTCCATCGAATTAAGACTAAAGGACTCGAGTTCTTTACATCTCTAGGTGTGGGAGGGTCTCACAGCCATCTGCGTCTCCCCGAATGCAATGGTACGCACAATACGTTTTTTCCAGTTTAAAAAAGAAGGTATATTAGTGCGTGCGTGCGTGCGTGACTAGGTATTCTGTTAAGGAGGTACATAATAACACACTGATAATATCTTTAACATTTTAATCAACATTAAACAACGCTTTGGTTTATCTTTTATGCGTATAATAATAATTTACAACTTCTATGAAACGCTAATTACAGTTAATTACAGCATGCATACCGCGAACATACACTTGTTCAACACAATCAGTATGCGTGTTAACTCAAAATTATAATTTGACAACATCAAACACACCACACGTATAATTATCATGACTACATTAATGTTATATTTAATAATTGTGATAAAATGTATATAGGTAAGTACGAGGACAATAAGTTACAGTTGTGCATTTTAAATAAACATTTGTTTTTTTTTCGTTATAACGTTTGCTGTAAAATGCATTTATTATTAAATCGATACAAATATTTTATCACGATATTTCCATTAATAATTACTTACTTAACAAGTTCATTGCAATCTATATAAGGTCACATTTTATCAACTGCAAATATTTTGAGGATAAATTCAACAACATATATAAACTATTTTTATGAAAATATCTTAAATTTTTATACGCTAGTTTTCAAGAAAAACGCCATAAAGACATTTCGATTAAAAAGAAAAATAAAGCACGTTCGGTAGTTTCAATTCAAAGGAGCCGAAACTGAGAGACCGCAATGCCTTCACCGCTTACACGTGCCCCTAGTTTCACTCAAAAAAACCGACAGAGAGACCGCTCTTAAAAATATTACCTACATATTTTGTGTCAGGAAGAGTAAAAAAAAAACTAGCCTGATTTTTTTTTTAATGCTAGGGCCTTATTTCTCTGATATAATTAGATGTTTTGTCAACATATTTGCAGTTGATAAAAAGTGACCTTATAAATACAGGCCTAATTATACAATATTTATATAAATGCTTCTGCCGCACTCAATAACATTAATAATTACTAAGCACCAATTATTTTTCATTAGACTTTAGTAAAGGCGTCTTTAACACAATATGTTTAGTATGAAAAATTCTAAGAACTAAGTAATCATCAACGTTAATAATAGTTAATTTTGTTTTTCAATATAGCTGCCTATTTATTGCGCAGCAGGCTAGCAATTCATTTACAAAAGTATACATACAATAAGTTGGACGCAACGATTTTCATAATGTGATATTTTAAGCATCTATGACTACTTCGATTCAATAATTTGGTTTAACAGTAGGTAGATACACTTATTGGTCAGTGAAGTACGTGTATTTTCACACAACACTATTTTGTTACATATTACGTCTTAATTGTTAATACTCTCAAAAGCGGCTGCTGAGGCCTGGGTCGCGATTCTGCTGTTTTAAAACTTCTACAATCGTGTCTCAAGCGCCTTTTACCAAGAGCTCTTAAAGCAGTATTACTGCAATGTTATCGCAGTCTGTTGTGAAAACGATATTTGCATATATTCCGCTACCACCGCTACACGCATCTTGTTTTCCCAACTGCAACAAGTTGTTGCCAACAACGCTGCTTCAAAAGATTTTGGTAAGCCACCTGGGGCCTGATTCTGATATTTTTCTTATAGTCCACATATTATGTCAAAGTCAGGCCAATGAGACACGACTGTAGACGATTTGAAATAGTAGAATCGAAGCTCTGGTTAACACATTATCTGTTGAGTAACTATGTGAACTATGATAGGTATATCTCGCCATGAATTTTATGGTTTGAGTCTTGTGCCAGCACAGTAAAGAGAAGGAGACTCAATATGATAGGGCAGTGCTGCGTGTAATTTTGATACGTTACTATGATCCAGTGAATAGCAACCAGCTTAGTCTTAACTAAAACTTGTTCAAGATTATTGAGGGGACAATATTATAACGTCTGCGATCGTTTACATAAAGCTCAACGCCATTAAAGTATGATAATAGCTCATACAATTATTTATAATTACCTCATGCAATATGCGTGTCATCGTTCCCTTTAGATTGATTGGATCGGGAGCGGAACAATCGGAGGGCGCCTCTAAAGGCTAGCTAGGACCTCGGCTCGGGTCGTGGGGGTGGAGAGAAGCGCTCAGGTACATGTTTGGACACTCTGGACCTAGTTTAGAGCACGTGTGAACCGAGTCGTCGTACTCTTATTCTACGAGTACGGTGTCTTCGAGCAAGAGTGCATGTTTAGTGGCATTTTGAAGATCGGGCGGGACTGCACCCAGAACAGTTACAGTGTTTATTTATATACAGGTGGTGATCTCTTCGACGTACGAAGAAGGGAATATGCCGTAGCAGCCGTTCAGGTCGCCCGTCCACCAACCATCGTCCTGTTTTTCGTATATGTTTATAATATCGCCTGAAAGAAAGAGGACTCAATCAGGCATACAACAACTTTTGAACATAATTCAAATAGATATAGGTACAAATGCAACTCCTGAAGAGTTCAAAGATGTACAGAACAGCCGCCGTCAATAACAAAGTTTTTGCTGAAAGTAATTATTACTCATCAATAAAATGACTTGGTATGAAAAAAATAGAACCGTCTAATCCTGCACAAAAATAAATATTAGATTCTTATATTTTGTCATACTTAGGTACCTATTTATTTTTTTACATTAACATTTCGTGTGCAGATACATGTACCGTGTTTCAATTTAGACAAATAAAAAAAATGCAGTCCAAATACCGTCTCAGCCGTCGCTTTTCGCCTCAGTAGGTACAACAATATTTTAGTAATTGATTTGAGTTTTTCGCCTTCTTACAGGAAAAAAATATTGAAACTGCTAATTCACACGGAAATAAGAAGACACTTCGCAATGCATTTGAGAATAAGGGGAACACAAGTTAGAATAGACATCAAACACAAAAAAGGATGGTGAAGTCATTAAGAGCCTTTGTACATTTCTATCTTCTATTATCCTATACAAACTCTGAAGTTCCAAGTTTTTCAAACCAAGATATTTCTCTCATTTTAATAGAGTTTTATGTAAAAAATATAGATAATGATATATAAATTATAGGGAAATATAGGCCTCGTTCCTACGCGTGGAGCGCGCGGCACTTGTCTTTTCATTATGGCTCGTTGCAGACTAAGTAACTGATGTGAGAGTGAGCTTGTCGCTGAACCGGAGCTCGTCGTTGAGCCGGGGCTCGTACGCGTAGAGCGCGTGGCACTTGTCTTTACTCTATGGCTCGTTGCAGACTAAGTATATGATGTGAGAGAGAGCTCGTAGCTGAGCCAGGCCTCGTACACGTTGAGCGCGCGGCACTTGTCTTTACTCTATGGCTCGTTGCCTACTAAGTACATGGTGTGAGAGAGAGCTCGTCGCTGAGCCGGGCCTCGTAAGCGTAGAGCGCGCGGCACTTGTCTTTACTCTATGGCTCGTTGCAGACTAAGTACATGGTGTGAGAGTGAGCTCGTCGCTGAACCGGAGCTCGTCGTTGAGCCGGGCCTCGTACGCGTAGAGCGCGCGGCACTTGTCTTTACTCTATGGCTCGTTGCAGACTAAATACAGTACCTGGTGTGAGAGTGAGCTCGTCGCTGAGTCGGGCCTCGTACGCGTAGAGCGTGCGGCACTTGTCTTTGCTCTATGGCTCGTTGCAGACTAAGTACATGGTGTGAGAGTGAGCTCGTCGCTGAGTCGGGTCTCGTACGCGTAGAGCGTGCGGCACTTGTCTTTACTCTATGGCTCGTTGCAGACTATAAGTACCTGGTGTAAGAGTGAGCTCGTCGTTGAGCCGGGCCTCGTACGTGTAGAGCGCGCGGCACTTGCCCACAGACTGCGCCGGTGTTGGGGCGTTGCTGCTCTCATCGTTCTTCATTATGTCCGTCAAATCTGCCGAACTTTCGCTTTCTGATGAGAATTCATCTGAAACACGAATTGTTTTTGCCTATCATTCGATTTAAGTACAACTTATTTATTTATTCATTTAAAATGGGTACACAACACAGGCACGTTGCAGTCAATATGTAGTAAGACTAAACTTCATGCAGTTCTAGCCGGAATTTGTAAGGAACTAAATTTTTTAATTGATTCAATGAAAGCTAGGGGTATGTTGCTTACTGGTTTTATGCTTTATCGTCTATGCGATAGTTGGCGCTAGTAATAATCATAATCATATTTATTTGCATCATGTTGAATCGTTAATGAACGTGCAATTCGACGCGTCCACGAGAAGGTATTTTACACGTGGTAAGAGCCGTATTGCGGTAACAATAACAAATAGGTACTGTCACCTACCAAAGTCGCTGTCATGCTGGTTGGACAGGCCATCGCCAGCGCCCCGCTCGCTCCAGTCCAAAGGGCTCTCCGGCGGTGCTGAGTCGGGCGTGGGCGGCTTCAGCGGCGGCGGCGGATCCATGCACACCGGCGTCACCGGCGCGCTCTTGTTCTCCCCCCGCCTAAAGGACAAGTGCTCGATGCGAAGCTTTGACGACGCACGGCTCATGATGGAGTCGCGCCGCTCCCGCTCCTCGCCACCGTTCATGCTCTTAGTTAACGCCGTGTAGTTGGGCTGTAAGTTTTTGTTGACCTCGTTCTGGTAATCCGCTTGCAGCCAAGGGGGTACCTGCAATTTTTGAGTTCATTGGGAGAGTTGTCTTTTACAACTTTACCATAAAACGATGGCTCAAGTTAGACAATGCTTAAAACAGATGTTGTCACTTTTTAGCATAATATATTGTTAGACAGACCATTGTTTAACTTTAAACACTGTTTTGTGGTACAAGAGTTAATGTTTTAATTGTAACATTAGTCTAATTCACTACCTGAGTGCCCAGTGTGCCGTATTCATTCGATTACGTTTACGAAAACGAAAATTAGTATGGCACTTTTACTGCGCCTCCTGGCGACAATCGAGAAGAGTTAAAATTTTGCCATACTAATTCTCGTTTTCGTTACGTGATCGATTGGCGTATAAAACTCGCACTAGGCACCCTGATAAGTGTCTAGTGAGAGTATTCGATTGAGGGCTGATTTTTCAATCGTCAGTTAAAGTTTTTTTATTGAATAATTTGACATAATGACGGAGTTTCTTAAAAAAATATGTCACAATGACAATCTTATTCTTTGGTTAAAACTTATCTGAGGCACGGACCGGGGATTGAAAAATTGGGCCTGAGTAAACTATAATTTGTATAGCATCGGAGCAGTTACAAGTTGCATACATAAGTTCGTCACTTAGGTGGCGCTCCTAAGATCTCGCACAAATGACTTACTTACTTTTTTAACTTAATTAATTGTACTTAACATATCAAGTGTCAAAGTATCTGTGACCAACCAAGCGAGATTTTCGAGATGACGAGACGTCTACCTCTAACGACGTTATCTATACTAATATCATAAAGAGGAAACCTTTGTATTTTGTATGTATGTATGTATGTATGTATGTTTGCAACGAGTAAACTCAATAACTACTGGACCGATTTAAAAAATTCTTTCACCATTAGAATGCTACGATTACCGATGTAAAAAAAAGAAATGCGGTACGAAGTCCGCCGGGTGACCGGGTCAGCTAGTTTAAAAATATAGGTAGGTATAGGTACTCAGGACTTGTATGTTTGTCCATGCAAACATTGAACTGCTTTGTGTTGTTACAATTTCTGTAATATCGACTGTCTCACCTTCAATATACTCTGTTGAAGGCCTTGTTTATCTCTGACGATCTGTATGTGCGTCGACAGCGGGTGCTGGATCGGCGGCCGGCTGTCCAGCTCGTTGAGGCTCGTTGTGATTTTGAACCTTATTGCTTCTAAGTAAGTTAGCATTGACCTTACCTGAAAACAACAAACAAAAGTACTAAAAAAATAACGGTTTCTTCTAAACTACTGGGTTCCTAGCGCGAGTTTTATTTGCCATTCGGTTACGTTCCCGAACGAGAATTGACACGCTTCCCTGTGATAAATATGGAGAACTTGTTGTAATTCGCCATACAAATTTGCCTGGCTAATAATTTATAATAACAATTTTATTGGATAACTTGATTGAATGGCAAAAAACAGCCACAGTTCACATCCGGATTGCATTTTCCGTTATCCATCGCTGAAAAGGTCGACGCTCTATGACAAGGTTGGATGGATCGAATACGGTTTCCGATACATTCCAATACACATTAGCTATAGTTAATCGCCCATGTCAAATATGCCAGCATGCATACAGACATGAAGTCATCTACCTCAAATACCACCAATATATATATCTCTCTGTCAATGCTTGCAACGTGGCATATAAAGCAATTTTTAAA
Source organism: Eudonia mercurella (assembly GCA_963082485.1). Lineage (NCBI taxonomy): Eukaryota > Metazoa > Arthropoda > Insecta > Lepidoptera > Crambidae > Eudonia > Eudonia mercurella. Next base: position 4,864,670 of record OY720022.1, read on the forward strand.
ATGCTGTCACCGAATTAAAATATTGTATGACACCAGAGTTTGACACTGTAACCCATTGTTTAACACTAGTTTAAGAAAGAAGGTAGTCTGTATTCAATTGAGGAGCTCAATGGCGCAGTGGTTTACGCGCCCGGTCTGCGAGTGCTGAGGTTAAGCAACTTTGGCAAAGGCCGGTCATCGGATGGGTGACCAAAAATTTATCATCTCGAGCTCCTCCGTGCTTCGGAAGGCACGTTAAGCCGTTGGTCCCGGCTGCATTAGCAGTCGTTAACAACCACCAATCCGCACTGGGCCCGCGTGGTGGTTTATGGCCCGTTCTCCCTATCCATCCATAGGGAAGGCTCGTGCCCCAGCAGTGGGGACATAAATGAGCTGATGATGATGATTCAATTGTTGCTAAAAAATCAAGATTATGAATAAAGAAACATCAATGCATCATCATCTCCAGCTCATGTTATGTCTCCAGTGCTGTGCGCGACCCTCCCCTATGGTGGTTGTTAATGACTGTTAATGAAGGCGAGACTAACGGCTTTACGTGCCTGAAGTAGAGACAACTAAATAACTTATTCCGTGCTTCGGATAAATCAATTAAATTAATTAATTTTTTGGTACGATTTGCATTTATGTTTAATCGACAAGACAAAAACGGTAACGTACGTGGTATAGTTTGTCAGCAACGTTTTGTTGAGAGTCATCGTTGCCGAAGGTAGGCGTTTGCTTCATGGCCATAGACAGTTTCTCCAAGCCCTGCTTGGATTTGCGTTCTCGGTCTATGTCCTGCTTTACCAGTTGAAGGATTTTTAAGAGCGCCTGTAAACAAAAATCTTAATTTTAATCTATATCTATACTAATATTATAAAGCTGAAGAGTTTGTTTGTTTGTTTGTTTGTTTGAACGCACTAATCTCAGGAACTACTGGTTCGAATTGAAAAATTATTTTTGTGTTAAATAGTCCATTTATTGAGGAAGGCTATAGGCTATATTACATCACGCTATGACTAATAGGAGTGGAACAGTCGCTAATTAACGCAGGTGAAACCGCAGGGCACAGCTAGTTATCTATACAGGGTGGCTCATTCAAATCGGTCAGTATGGGAATGTCTGAAACTATAAGACATACGAAGATTTGTTCTTAGGAACCATCGGTGAGATTTTGATAAAAAGAAAAACTGCATTCATACATTTGAAAAAAAAACTGTACCCAGCTCGGGAATCGAACCCGGTAGTTTTGAAAAAATAAACTTACACTTTTTCTATTTAAATAACCCGCCAAAACATTTGACACTCGACTTTTTTTTTTCTTTCTTTTTATTGCTATTCGGCCATAACACGTCTCTCTATCTACAATATCTACATACTTACTTTAAGTGGGCTTTTCAATTGATTGTTAGTGTTTGATTACTGTAGATAACAAAACTTCCTTAAAGATTTAATGCAATGCTAATGCCACATGATAAGGTGTATGTAACAAGTAGAGAGGTACATACAAACAGCCATAGAGACAATTTTACATGCCTGAACTTGTTGAATATTGTAACGGTGGTCACTTCGAACACCTACTATGATTAATTAAAGTATGTCAAAACAATGCATTTTATTCATTTTAGACATCATGTTTATTAGAGACATTTACAGCTTAAGACCTACACAATTGATATTTAAATAGAAAAAGTGTAAGTTTATTTTTTCAAAACAACCGGGTTCGATTCCCGAGCTGGGTACAGTTTTTTTTCAAATGTATGAATGCAGTTTTTCTTTTTATCAAAATCGGTGACATGGTTCCTAAGAACAAATCTTCGTATGTCTTATAGTTTCAGACATTCCCATACTGACCGATTTGAATGAGCCACCCTGTATAATAATTTACCAAAACCACAGCTCCTTAAATTCTCCACATTTCAATAAATAATGTTAATGCCATCGAGCCCGTGCTCCATGGCGTATGGGCTTGCATGTTCCTCAAAAAGAACCTTAAAATTATTTTGAGCTTCTCCTTGTTTCGCAAAGCATGCTATGCTGTTATTGGGTTTGGTGTGCCGTGCTGCTTCTGCCTTACAATGTTTCTCACCTGGTTTTGGTATGTGGAAGCTTTAAATCTACTAGGTAATGAGCTGAAAAGGGATTAGTTTGACTCTTTAGGATATATCTTTGGTACAGGGTACACATACGCACTGGTATCAGACTGACCTGCTTGCGGCGTTCCCTGTTCATGGCGAGCGTGCTGTGTTCGCATTTGAAGTCGGGCAGCAGCTGCGGCATCTGTAGCCCTGTCTTGGTACAGGGTACACATACGGACTGGTATCAGACTGACCTGTTTGCGGCGTTCCCTGTTCATGGCGAGCGTGCTGTGCTCGCAGTAGAAGTCGGGCAGCAGCTGCTCGCTCGCGCCCGCCGGCTGCGAGCGCACGCCACGCACCACGCGCATATCTACGTTCGCGTTGGCGTTGTTGATCGGCCCGACCAGCGTGTTGGTTGACTGCAACATTATAACGGTTGGTAAGTGATGAGCTGACTTAAATTTGAAAACTGTCTCGACCTTTTGACCGCCAGGTGGTCGCTCAGAAGAATGTGCTCCTAGCGCCGAGTATGTATTTTCATGCTTAACCTATAGTGTTGTGACACATCACTACGACAAATTAGGTTACAAGGTTAAAATAACAATTTTATATGAGAAACTAATGTTTGTTTTACTTGTTTCCCCTCATATAATTTATGAAATTTTAATGAACGTCATCAACAATCTATAATCTTGCAAGCAGACACTATCAAAGCCAAGATAAAGTTAATCCGATACTTCTACAAAATATCGATCTTGGAATCCCTATTGTTGTATATATACAACTCCGGCGACACACACAACAACTATTTTAGTCTAGGATTATTCTAGACTAAAATAGTGATGTGGGTAGTGATTCCGCAAGTAACATAATTTCCGGTTATAGATATTACCTATTTTTCAAATTATTAATTTTATAGATCAAAATGCCTGCTTATATTGTATACAATAAAGTATAATAGAAATTATTAAAAAGTTTTTCTGTTAAAACCCAATAAAAAAAGAATCCCTTAATTGATGTTGATGAATCGGCATTTAGTTGCAATAATTTTAATAGCAACTGAAGTAGAAAGCAGAGGGTAGTCGTTGCTTTCTTAGTGTTAAAAATGGAAAATCTTCCGTCAGGTTTGTATTTGCTTTCATTATCTATATAAAAATATCTTACGTGATTTGGTTTAATATAACGTAAATGGCAAATTCTCTATCACTTCTTTCCTAAAACAAAAATTCTGAATGTGAAAATGTAAAAGTAGGTAGGAAAAACACGCTAGTAAGCAGTAACATTTTACTTGTACTTTTATACCTTATATTTTCATTCTAAGAATAGTCAAATTTGTGTACACACCTCCACTTCCAACTCATCATCGGTAACAAATTCTTCTATTTCTTCGTCGTGACCTTCCAAAATCCGAACTCGACATTTTGCAATTCACTTACAGCCACAATACACAGTAAATTAAATCAGGTACCCACTATAATAGATTTGTAATTCTCAACACATTCTCGACACATCTACCCTCACTATTATTATATTGCGTCCGCTTGTGACGTCACAAGCGGTTGCTTATAAGCAACTCCGGCGCTGGACACTTCTGATAACATTAAATGTGCTAGTGTTGTAAATAAGTTTCATTTTAGCAACAACTAGATATATTATTGTATTATGATTCCACCTTAAATCTTGTAAAGTATTAGATATTATAATTAGTTAGCGGGTTTTAAAAAAAGACAATAATTGTATAACTTACTAATTCTGCATTTCCAATTAATTTACATGATATTTGTGTATGATAAAGTCGATATCAAGCAATAATAGTAGTTAATTTGTTACATCACTACTGTTGTATTTGTACAACCGTGGCGGTACATGTCTAGAAATAATCTACAATTGGCGATGAGTTTTATTAATTTTTTAACCTGAAATTTGACGCTTAGCATAGGTGTCATTAGGAAAAATGAAAGAAGGGCTCTTATCGCGAAAGCGTGGCCTTTATTATTATTATCAAATAGTCGATATTCAATTGAAATTACGCTTAAAAATCGCTTCGGAAACTTTAGTTGCAAATTTGCAACTGCGGCGCTAGGGGCACAACAATCATAAGATTCATATATACAACTCCGGCGGTTAATGGGTTAAATAGAGCTAAATGTGAAATATTTAAAACATTTCACAAATTATCATCCGGGTGTTTTTATCAGCCTAATTTCTTAAAAAAACGGAATCTTTCTTTTAAGAGATGACAATTAGTGCGCTATTAACCCATTAGGAAACTAATATGCATGATGGGTTCACATCTGTCGAACAGAGGTAAGGGTATTGAAAAATGATCTGTTTAGATAAAGATAAAGATAAATAAACTTTATTGTACACCAAAAATAAAAAAATTGACAAAAAAGCTACATAAAAATACACGTACAAGGGGCGGTCTGAGTGTTATTAATTTTAAACTGTTCCGTTGTTTGTGTCTGTCTATGTCTTTTGTTACTAGTTTTTAATTATCATTTATGAAATATTTTTGTATTTATTATTATTACGTGTTGTGCAGGGCGATAAAAACTTATTTTTTATTCATATTCTTATTTCTCGCATTTAACCCGAGCATCAATTCATTCGGCTACTGACGACGACACTTTTAATTCTATCAGGTAAGGTGAATGAACGTTTTACACGTGAGAACCTTGTTATAAACTTAATAAAGTACCTAAAAAGTAAACGATCTCGACGTCTACAAAAGAGATTAGTTTTGAGACCGCCAAAAACTGTGTGAGGTATGTAAAGAAAGGTTTGAGGGGGTAAACCTTAACTCAGTAGTGGACGGAAAATAGTTGATTAAAAATTACGAAAATAAAACAGCCCCCCAACCGCCTAACACTCTCGCTTTCGATCGCTTTGAAAGCGAAGCCCTCGCCTCGCTTTCTATTATAATATCGAAATATAATATCGAATAATATCGAAAGCTATAGCCTATAGCTTTTGATATTGCTTTCATATTGCTTTCGAAATGACAAGATGACGCCTCCTCCTCGCCTCGCCTTCAAAGCGATCGAAAGCGAGAGCGTTAGGCGGTCGACCCCCTGGTTTTAGATAACATACTTCCGCCAATTGAGGGGGCACGGCCGCTGTGAGCCTGAGGTAGCAATCCGCTGTCGTCTTTAGCTGGGCGAGCCTCTCTTCCTCCAAAGACTCCAGCATACCGGCCCCCTTCACTACGCTGGACTCCCATTCTAACCTGCAATATTGAAATAATCACAATTAGTCAAAAACCGTTACAAATTTGGGAATTTCAATCTGAATTGGTAAGGTAGGTACTACCGAAAGTTTTTTTACACAGTTTTATATGTTAAAACGAAGTATAAATTATCCTCAGTAGTTGAGGATCCCGGATTCCTTTGGCCTTATCAACACTCAGCATCAGGTGATATGAACACCAAGTGCTTACCCGGAAGAAATAAAAAAATAATGATTTTCCTTTGAACGGATTTGTTCATCTCGTAGTAACTAGTTTCTTTCCTATTCGTGCCCATACCCATTTAGATTGCTCATTCTGTGTATTATAAGAGCCAAGCCTTGATAGCAATGGATAAAACGATGCGTAAGTGTAACTACTTCTACTTTATTATTAACCGACTTCAAAAAAAGGAGGAGGTTCACAATTCGACTGAATGTTTTCTTTTGTTACTTAATCAAATTAAAAAATAATCTCATGAAATCAATCGTTTGTCAAATCTCACCTAGATCGTTCAGCGTGTACGCAGACTTTATAATATTCAACTTCAGTCTTTTTAACGGCTTCTTCAGTCTTCCTCTTCTTCACTAGCAGTTTCGCGGTGTCTTTCTCACTGGCCGCGTGGGCATGCCTCTCAGCCCGCGCAGTACTCAAGATCGAATGGGGAATGTGGCCGACGCTGGAACTCCTCGATATACGACTGTAATAGAAAAACAAAAGAATTGTGGCCATAGTTCCATCCTTCCCTACAAATTCGCATTAGCTTAGATCTTAATACATGTACGCATAGCTAGAAATCGCGCAGCACTACGAAGGATCCTTCTTTCTGACTTGAGCGAAAAAATGTCCTGGCAAGTTAATGCAGCAATAGGGAATAAGGACAGTTGTTCCGTCAAGGCTACCGTGTGTGGGCAGACCTCGTCTCCAACGACGCGTCCTGCAGCTTCTCATTCTCCCTCGCGGCCGCGTGGGATTGCTTCTTGGACTTCGCCTCGGCTGTCCTCCACTCCGCGAGGAGACGCGTCGTTTTGTCGACGTTACCTTCAATCTGGAATTACAGCAGATATCCATAATTAGCAAAACAATATAACCTTCTTAGAAGCAACTGAAACCAGGTCCGTACATCCGATAGGTGACGCTGAATGAATATTGCGAGTTTTATTCACCATTCGTCAAACCAGGTAAGTTCCAATTAAGCTACACAAATTTGTTCAAACGTTATCAAATGGCAAATATAACTAGCACTAGCCACCCTGTTATGTAAAGCTACTGTACTGTAAATGAATATACTGTAAATCTCACCTTTTTTCTAAGTTTCAACTGGTTATCTGTGACGTGCTTCATTGGCTTTACTAACTCATCCAACAGAGCGTTAGAATAGTTCCTGAAACAGGAACAGTTTTTTGTTATGCGCATTGTAAATTAGCCCTATTATAACACTTCATTAACGCTTGATTAGACACAATGTTTTTTTTAAAGTTTTTATTAGATTGTTACGAAGATTTAAACTGAACTGAGCGCTTTTGGTGTAATCATAAAAAGCTAGCATCTTTTGTCAAAGTTGGTGGTAGGTAATATCGATATCCAAAGCACATGCTTTAGAAATAGGATGTTTACACCCGTTTGCACTAAACTTATAATCGCCTAAATAGGTAGGTTGCCCAACACTACCCGGTCAAGTTAACTCGGTACCCGAGTGTAAGCGACGTTTTCGAGCCAGGTGCCGAGTTAATTTGACCGAGTAGGTAGTAGTAGTTAAGCCAAGACTTAGGCGATTCATAAGTTTAATGCAAACGGGTGTTAAACTCGTAGTATATCACATTCTATGCGTTGGTCCTGGGGCTCTATTTTAGACTCCTTCGCCTCGAGTCGAGCCCTTGGTTTCTAATGATTTTTGTTCGACATTTGACTTTCCATATTTTTTAATCGCTCGACCGCAACGAGTGCCCTCACCCACTCGTCGCAGTCGAGCGATACAAAGCGATTGATAGAATAACCGTTAAAATCAATGCGCTGTGTCAATGTCATGTTACTCGTTTGTTTGTATGTCATACGTGCGATTCAAAAATAGATCCCCTGGCTGTCATAGTAAAAACCTAAGGGTCTTACAAATAAACAAAGAATAAGATCCGAATAGTTATTCCGTGTTTTGTCTCTTTTACTCTAATTTGAAATGACGTTTACATGACAGGAACAAAACTATTCGAACCCTAAACTTTGTTTATTTGTAAGGCACTAAAAGTATATTTCAACACGAACAGCTCGATGGCATGGGTATGATTGACTACTTGACATGTGTCATTGTCACTGTTATTGTTCTGAGAGTCAAGCTCAGGTAGGCGGAAAGGAACACAAAGCCAGAACCTTAGGCAGTAGGAGCGACTGTCAAAATGCTGTAGCTAAACTACGCCGATAGTCGTATTTCGTAACAGGAGGATATTATAGTTACCTGTGGATCTCAGCACGCTTCTCCATTTCTAAAGCGACATGTTTCCACGCTTCGGCGCAGGAGCCCACGCTCTCCTTGCAAGCCTTGCTCAGCTTCGTGCCGAGCTTGGCCAAGCATTTTGAATAGTAGTTCTCCGCTTCGACCCTATAAGCAATTGTCGAATTGAGTCAAAGGCGATTTCGCAATCCGCCACGGAAGTAGACATGAGAAGTGCCTAGTCGATGGTGGCGTAATGATTTGCTTTAGCGCCACGCTATCTCTGAGGTTGTGTAAAAGCGCGATATGCTGTCTCGGCTGCAGCAAAGAGAAATTAATTTGTAGAACGAACGTTATTTGTGAACTCGTCTTGGCCCACTTGGCGGTGCCTTGAGACAGCTATTTCGGATTTGTGGCCATTGCCATGCCCTTACTTTTGAAAGTCTACTATACACTGACGGTGGTGAGTGTATGTGTGAATGAATGGATGGGCCAATTATGTCAGCCGCGTGATGCCTTCAATAAAACCGATCGTGATTTATTTCTTAGTAGGATTGTCGGCGACTGACTGACGGCGACGCGACGGCTGTAAACAATAACGTATTGTTTGATGGCGTGACATGTCGAAAGTAAATGCGCAGAGAAATGCCGATAAGATGTGCGTGCACGACTGCTCTCGATCGGCTCGGCGCGCGCGGCCGTGCGAGCGAGCCGCGCGATGCGTGACCGCAGCGCCCGCCGCGCGGGGCTCAAAAAGAAGTTGCTCATAAATATCCAGATCATCATCATCATCATCATCATAATCATCATCATAATCATCATCATCATCATCATCATCATCAGCTCATTGTATGTCCCCACTGCAGGGGCACGAGCCTTCCCTTCCCTATGGATGGATAGGCAGAACGGGCCACAAACCACCACGCGGGCCCAGTGCGGATTGGTGGTTGTTAACGACTGCTAATGCAGCCGGGACCAACGGCTTAACGTGCCTTCCGAAGCACGGAGAAGCTCGAGTTGATAATTTTTTGGTCACCTATCCGATGACCGGCCTTTGCGAAAGTTGCTTTACCTCAGCACTCGCAGACCTGGCGCGTTAACCACTGCGGCATCGAGCTATCCAGATATTTGAATGCAACTGGGGAATGAATGCAGTTCTTTTGCTTTCACAGTGCAATTGTTAATTGATCGGCTTTAAAACAGAACCTCATTATTTACTGTTATCCTGATATAGATAACTCAGGCGGCTGAGATAAATTATGTCAGACACTGTCTAAACACCCCCTGGAGATGCCTATAGCCTTGAAAAGGGCTTTGTAGGCTATCGTTACTCTATTAGATAGAGTACTCGCCGTGTAGAAGTCAGCTCCTCGAGTAGGGCGCGGTCTAACTGCAGTGGATAATTTGTATATTATCACAGACATAATATACCTTCTTGTTTGTATGGTTATGTTTTGGGATTATACCTACAAATATTACCAAACATCCTGTAACGGTTGACAATGAATATATAAGGAAATTTGAATTTGACATATATTGCAAATAGTTAATAAGTGTGAATGTTTATCAATTTTCTAGCTTAATGTTGGAACTGAAAAACAATAAACCTCGTGCTTGTGTAACTACAACAAAAACTGTTACTGAATAAAAAAAATACTGTAGAGCAGTTCAATAATGTTTATGCTCTGAATACAACTTTGTGTTGTGACAACAAAGTAGTAAAGGCATTTTTGTGACTTTTTGTTGTTAAAATATTGGAGAAAGAAGAAGGAACTTTTATTCATCACACAAGTGACACATTAGAGAAGCGCTCGGCTTTCATATATTTTACATACATACATTTATACCCGTGAGGGTCGTCCTTCTCCCAAAAGTGGTAGACAGATCAGCGAAATCACCAATTTTGAGTATAGGTACTCGCCATTAGTGACCCGGGGGCCGACCGCCTAACTCTCTCGCTTTCGATCGCTTTGAAGGCGAGGCGAGGAAGAGGCGTCATCTTGTCATTTCGAAAGGAATATGAAAGCAATATCGAAAGCTATAGGCTATAGCTTTCGATATTATTCGATATTATATTAGAAGGCGAGGCGAGGGCCTCGCCTTCAAAGCGATCGAAAGCGAAAGAGATAGGCGGTTAGGGGGCCGATGCCATATTTACATATACAAAGTACCCTAATTTGTCCAAGGTGGAATAGATAACATAACATCAGGTATGGGTTGCTGGCCGATCGTTTGATGTGCGAGTAACTGGGATCCGCTTGTCCCTTAGTCGGCTGACGGCTCTTACGACATGCACGGGAAGAAGCAGCTGATACTTACATTATTTTCACGTCCCAGACCAGTATGGTATCAAATACCTATTTTACTTGTTGGTAACGACAATATCAAAGTTAGAAAAGCTCTTGCCAGGAACTGGCTACATTACATATTATTCTTCTTGGAACAACAATTGTTGTATATTTAGCGCCATCTGGCACAGACAAGGGGACTTAATTATGAATGCAATCTGCAGAAATGTTTCACTAATTCGTGTCTTAAAGATTTACAGATAGATGGCGCTAGACTCGTTGATTGCTTTGTAGTTTCTGTATAGACAGTGCCAGTCCACTAATTTAAAAGGGCCTGCGCGCCCGCCACGCACTCTCTTTCTTTCGTTTGACGCCTGCAAGGTTGAACACAATAAATGTACCTATTTATGTTACAGGGGGTATCATTTCGCCCAGTCCTTGTCACAACAATGCTTTTGACAATTTATTACTGTTATTTTGACAGACTGATCATGCCCAACAAACTAAACTGAGTAAAATACATACGCCTGCAATTCTATCTACCACAAAACTGTAAAATTTCCTCACTAGACCTTGAACTTTATTACTAAGTTATATGGTTGAAAATGTATTGAAGAAATCTAACAGTTTTGGATAGGTTGATGTCCAGGACCCTGGAAGACCTCGAAAGAGTCTCCCAACAAGTGGGTCTTAAAATGAACATCGAAAAGACAAAAGTTATGTCAACTCACGTGTCGCACTCACTCCTCTGAAGGTTAGGGACTCTGCCCTTAAAGTTGTGGACGATTATGTTTACCTGGGACAAACGGTCCAGCTAGGTAGGTCCAACTTCAAAAAAAAGGGGTCAATCGTCGAATCCAATTAGGCTAGGCAGCGTTCGGTAAGCTACGAAATATCTTCTCGTCCAACATACCGCAGTGTCTCAAGATGAAAGTCTTTTACCAGTGTGTGTTGCCAGTGATGACATACGGGACTGAGACGTGGTCGCTCACTATGGGCCTCATAAGAAGGCTCAAGGTCACACAAAGAGCAATGGAGAGGGCAATGCTATGCTATACGAGGAGATCCGCATAAGAACAAAGGTTACCGACATAGCCCGAAGTTGCTAAGCTCAAGTGGCAGTGGGCAGGGCACATCGCTTGCAGGACTGATGGCTGCTGGGGCGGAACAATCCTCGAGTGGCGACCGTGTACCGGAAAGCGCAGTGTGGGCAGGCCTCCAACAAGGTAGACCGACGATCTGGTAAAGGTCGCAGGAAGCCGCTGGATGCGGGCTGCACAAAACCGGTCGTTGTGGAGATCCTTGGGGGAGGCCTTTGTCCAGCAGTGGACGTCTTTTGGCTGAGATGATGATGATATGCAAGCGTCTGTACCGTTGGGTATCGAACCCAAACTCGATGAGATAGGTGGTGTAACCGTTAGAACACAAATGCGGTTTAGCACAGTATTCTGGAACTGTTACTTTATGAAATACAATGTTACTAGCATATTTTTTTGTAATGGAGACTATGGATGCCAAAACAAGATGGTGGTGGCTAAGCTGGCTAAACAAAACTGTGCAACACTGTAATATAGTAACCGACAGCACTGGGTCTAAGGCAGCTAGCTAGCCAAACCAGACTGAGCAATATATAAAACCAGGAGCAAGGGGTCTGAAACTGGTAGATGGCCCTAACCAACTAAGCAACATAATTATGAAAATATATATATATATACACCCGTTGGGAATCGAAACCGGGAGGTCGTTGACACTGGTGGCCGCTAAAACACAAAGGCGGTTAAACCAGCTAGATAGTCAGGCAAGTAAAACGCACCTCTCTTGCAATATGGCTGCGAGTTCCTTGCTGAAATCACTGCCTTGCTTCACGTAGCGCCTCAGCTCATCGAACCCATTTTGTGCCTGCAACAAACAGAATAAATATTAAATATGATTCATTATACAATATGTCCCGTTCCGATCTCGGAGACTTTAAGGGTTGACTCTTGGCATCATTTTATTCTCACAGCCGCCATCCTACTTGAATCGCACTATACCTAGGGCGTGAGACCTATATGTACAACTAAAGGTAGATTATTCCTGCGCTGAACTAAGCTAATCGATTCATATGTAGTGTTGATAATGAATTCTTATAATGTGATCATGTTGAGCTAGTTAAATGTAATTATGGGCGTCGCATTTCCAACTATGAAGCCAGAAGTGCAAGTAAAAGCAATGGTTAGGCCAATGAGAGTCCCATATCTAATTTGAATCTAAAACAGCTATTGTATGCAGATGGAGAAACCTGGAGTAGCGCTGGCGTTTGAAGATCAGATTCGCTCGTTATTGTTTCTGAAAAGGCGGATTTAATTTCGCCTTTCCAAAGCATAAGGCTGGTGAGTGCAAGGGCAAGGAAGGCCCGTTCCGAAACTTTCTTTTTCAAAACAAAAAACTGGTAGTAGCGGAAGTTATAAGACGTTTTTGGCCAGGAAAAGTAAGTAGCAAGTCAAAGAAGTGTCTTATTTTAGCTACAATTAACGTTTTATTAATCTATGTAATACGCCTTTTTGCCTGCCCGATAACCATATAGGTCTTGAGACTCCTAGGTCGGATAAAGCGTGTTTTGGACTTTGATGCATAGTCTGGATTTGTGATCACCCGCATTTGGCAAGCGTGCTGATTATTCAATCAACCAAAACATATATTTCAAACACAAGTCCATACAGCAAAAGAAATAAAATTGTTTTTAAAATAAACCCAAAAACCATCAGTTGTAGCAATGACTTGCTATCAATGATGGAGGCCTTTTCCCAGCAGCCGGACAGATAGGTTAATGTTCTAATTATTAATTATTATTATTATGCGAGAATTCGTATGACATTGAAGCAGCGCCTCTAGGTAGGTACTGGTGACAGACAAGCGAGGTGACTTGCCATACAAGTTCTCGTTTTCTATAACGTAATCGAATGTGAAGAGATATAATTTAGCCGCAAGTATACATTTTCGTTTTCATTATCCTGATTGAATAATTAATCAAATTCGCACTTAGCACAGTTTTTTATGTAGAGAATTTGCTGATTGCTTTAGGCGGCGTTTTCAGCGTCACTGGAGTTTTAGGGGCGGCGAGAAACTTGAAGGATTCCTCAAGCTGTATGATCGAAACACCGTAAGAAGTTTTTCTAGAGGGAATAGCATCACGCACTAGTGCGTGTCCCCGTTTCCTATTACTAGATTCTCCGAGGGGTTGGGATCAGATCGGGACACTCAGCACTCAACAGTCTGGATGGAAACGTCCACAGTTCAATATCAAACGATACACGATCTAAAGCTCAAATTGATGTTGTTGTTAGTTAATTAGAGATCCATAATTGCGATGCTAATGAGTGCCAAGTTCAGGGCCCACGCAGATTTTATTGATAAACACGGAAATTCCAGTTTTTCCTTATTTTGGTAACTGATATCAAATTGTGCTAAATAGGGTTACCTCAATAATGTGGTGATGACTTGACTTTAGTGATGAAGGCCCTTTCCTAACTGTAGTGCGATAATATTTAATTCGGCAGTAAGTACCTATAATAAACAGGATAAATATCGCAAAACTTTCTGATAGGTAGGTAAGTAATTAACATTACTTACCTACCACCTACCACCTACTATTGAGCCTGTGTATTGTGCAACATATAATATTTATACGGAACATAAGGTACGTCTTGCTGATATTTAATTTTAGATTATCTCAAGCTTGCACATTGCGCGCACAAGAAGTAAGTATAAGTATATGGAAGAATCCCGAAAGATAAAAATATATGTGTTACTTTACATTGTATATTTTGTGAATCACGGTCAAATTAAGACCACTAGGCAACCACTAGCTAATATTAATTGACAATATTCCCGCTCTAAACTATACGGAGATTTAATCTTTTACATCAAGTAATTTAATTTTCTTATTTTTGCTTCTGCTTATTTCCACGAAGGCGTGAACCATTCTAATAATTTTCTTTGTAGAAAGTCGGGTCGGCTTACCATAATGACATACGCATAGGCATAGTAGGCTAGTTGCCAGCAGTTAGTAAGCACAAGCAGTCATCTCCGCATAATTTTATGTCACTGAAGACGACGACCTTATTATAATATCCGCGTATATGAATCCTAATTATTTTAGTCCTCTTCTGTGTTTTAGTTTTTATGTGTTTACATAAGGAAGTTAGTACAAATAAGGTTCAAACTCTAGATCTAGAAGGCTGAAGTTTTGCACAGACGTTCTCTGTTTGATGTGGACAAGGAATGTGGTCGGATTTTAAAAAATTCCCACGGGATCATGGGATACGAGTCGCGAACGAAGTCCTTAGAATAAATTTTACTTTTTATTTTTAAGTGCTAATTGCTGCATTGAAGCTGAATTAAATATTTATAGAATATAGTAAAAAAATTAAACGCCCATCCTTCCTTAGAATAACTTAGATTAGATGGCGACACAGTCAGAAGGACTTAAATACAAGCTCTACTATAAAAACCGAACATAATAATATACCCCTCGGTGGAAATCGGATCCGGGACCTCTTGGGAGTTTGGGACTGGTGGCTGTGTTCAATTTTTAATTTTTACTTGATACGGGGGATAAGTACATGACAAATAGCTGTTATCAACCTGTCACGACCACCGCAACGTAACATCCATGGATAAAATTATACTACTAATACATTATAGCTGCGTACGTACGAACATACAAAAACTTTCTTTGCAAAGCTAACTTTCACTGCTATCGGAATGGAGTCGTAGCTCCGCGAATTATGGTTCGGAATCGTGTGTCTCCTAATGGTGGTTGTGGCGGTTTCAAAATTGACAAGCCTGAGTTGAATAGTGATGGCGGTCGGCGAGCGCACGCGCTTCCGCCCGGGAAGTGTGCACAACCATTATGAAATAAAAACGCGCCAGACTTGGAATAAATACATTTCAAACAGTTTTTATTTGGACGATCGTCGGCACCGCGCTGTGCGGTGTGCGCAATTAATTATTATCTAACGCGCGTTAACAGTTTTACTTTATTATAATTCTTTAGAGATGCAGCTAGACTGTTTTCTAAAGATATACGCGATTTACATTTTAATGCAACACTTTATACGGATCAAATCGCGTTTATTTTGCAAATTCACTATTTGGTACTGCAATTTCAACCCTACTGTTGAGTCCGTGGTCGCTAAGGTTTTCAAGAAAAAAATGCTCAATTGTAGCCCCTTTTTATGGCCCTCAAAATAATTGATATAAAAGTATTTTGACGGCCACACACTCTCAAATATTTTGAAGGACACAGTTGAAGAATTTTTCATTAGTAAAAGTAAATTTTGTGCAGTAATTTATTATTATTTCCAATGAGATCTTTGGGGGAGGCCTTTGAAAAGCAATGGACTTTTGCTAAAATGATGATGTATGTTTTTATTTAAGACTAGCTGACCCGGCGGACTTCGTACCACATTTCTTTTTTTTATCCCCGACGCAAAAAAAGAGGTTTGTTATAAGTTTAACGTGTAGGTCTGTCTGTGTATCTATCTGTGGTATCGTAGCTCCCAAACGGATGAACCGATTTTCGTTTAGTTTTTTTTGTGTCATAGATAATTTTATCCCGAGTTGTTAGCCATGTTTCATGAAAATTTGTCCAAGATGGCCGCCGCCACAAAATGGCGAATTACTTTTTTTCACAACTTGCTTAATATGAGTATCATATGAAAGAACTTGACTAGTAGAATAATGTACTTACAGTATATTGAAAGGGAATGAGGAATATTAACTAACTTCGAATAAATGAAAACTAAAAACTTGAAAATTATTTTTTATCTGATCAATGCCTAGATTCTAGATTGATGAGGAAAGTAGTGTGATGAGGGTATCTATTGGAAGTGTGGAATTATTTGTAGCTATACTAAAATACGGTTAGTTATATTTAAATCGGTTTAGATGTTTAAAATGATGGGGGGGAAAAGTGGAGATGACCAATGTTTAATCTTTACTGCTTCTCAGTCTGTGCAAATCTGCCAAAGCCAAGTCCCTCAATTGAAACTTTTTGGTTAAATATTGTCGCGTTCGGGGGGCCGCTCTTTACCTATAAAAAACCTACCTAAATAAAATGATATTAAAATTACAACATGGATTCAGGACTTAGAAAAAACTTCATAATATGTTACGTAGGTATGTACTTTAACAAACCTTTAAAAAAATTAGAGCGGTCCCCCGACGACGCGACAACATTTAATCAAAAAGTTTCATAGGTACGTACCTACTTAAGTAGGGTCATATTTTCAAGGTTACTTTTTTCTTTTTATAGGGTTTTACGTTTTATTATTTTGTATATGAGGTTTTTTAAATTTTTAATACAGCTTATGTTAATCAACGCTAATGTAGCATTCTAATGGTGAAATATTTTTTAAATCGGTCCAGTAGTTTTTAAGTTAATTCGTTGCAAACACACATACAAAAATACAAAGCTTTCCTCTTTATAATATTAAGTATAGATAATACCTAATCATGTAATCTAAATCAAATAGTGTATAACTACTTAGATATTAAATCGCATGCGGATCCCCATAGTCGTAAAATGAAAAAACTACTTACCCAATAATTGTCCTTGAAGGCTTGATTGTGCGAAGAGCGCAGGTTAATCATCTCCTCCAGGGTGCTTTGCCAGCGGTCCATGCCGGCCGCGATCTTCGTGGACACGTTGTCCCGGTTCATGGCGGCGTGGGGCGCGGGCGACGCTGGTCTGGCTGGCGCGGCTGGCGGGGGCGGGGCGGCGCCGGGCGCCGGTGCGGCATCACCGCTGCTGCTGCCCCGGGACTCTCGGCTGTTTATCGCGCTGAACGTCCTGCAATAGAAGGCGGAGGTCAATATCACAATTTCAGGTCACAAAATAAGGAGAGGACTTGTGTCATGATTTTGTGCTGTAATTACCTATAAATAAAAATAAGAAAGGCGACTCAGAAGGTAAGCTTAATACGTACCGCGCTCACAACTCGCACATAGGCCCCTTGTTGCACGAACACGAATCTCGGAACAGCTCAGAGCGATTCTAGCGCAGCACAGTGTACGCACCACGCAGCGTAGCGCCGAATGCGTGTTCTAACGTTGCTTGTAAGTATCTCCGTTTGTATAGAAACGCACAGCCAATGCATCTACGCGCGTTCATAGTAACACGGCGACATGCAAAATGCAGCGTGGTGCGTGGCAGTGTGTGAATCGCTTAAGTCAAAATAACACACTGCGCAGCTGTTTCGCGATTCTGTGTCCGTTATGCTACGGCCACACTATCGCGCTATCGCGAACATTTGCCTTTTTCACGACAAGCAATAACTACTTTTTTGACAGTGTTCTGAAATGTGACTATTGCTTGGCCCGACTTGTCGTGAAAACGGAAAATGTGATAGTGTGGGTTGTCTATGTGTGCGTTGCTCGAGCGCCTTTGTATGAAGCTTACCTTCTGCAGTGTCCTTACCACGGTACACAATGTTATGTCTTTAGGCATAGCAGGTTATCAAATATTAAATGTTCTCTGGAAATAACTGCACAACCTGGTCCGTTAATACAAAGTTCGTCTAGCTTTAACTGATGATTGAGCAGATGCCTCCGCTTCACCAAGGGTGCCTCAAAAAGGGTATGGCCGCATTCGGTTTCACTATTTACCTGCGGCTATTTTACATGAGAGTTCTTACGTTAACACTAATATCTCTTCACATAAATACTTACAAAACCTTTACTTAGTACAGGTAATAAACAACCAAGTACTTGAGACACACGACTAACTAATTATACATATTTGCTGAATGACAGCGCAACAATGCAATGACTGTCGCCTTTCGTTCGCTATTACTGACACTCACAATGTTGGTTTAGCGCGATAATAATTATTTTTAACTTCACAAATCGCATCATATTTATGCCAGTCTTCAACCGCTTACATGGTCTAGCTAAGTGTTTAGGCCACCGCCCCGGTCTAAACACTAAAAGTGTCAGGTTTATTCCCTGGCGTTTTTATCGTTAACGGTTTTATTTTTATTTAAAGGACAACCAACAAGACAAACACAAATAGATACAAGCAATACTAAGTAGAACATATTGCAGACTTAAAGCTAGGTGCCGTCTCAATTAGAGGCTGCCACGGTGTTGGGGCCACTTGGGGCTGGTTTAAGTCCACCTGGCATTGCCACAAACGTTGAGACGTTGATATACCGACGTTAACATTAAATATTTTCATTGGTTTTCTAGCGTATGCTGAGGGATAAAGTTAATAATATGTTGTCTAATATATTGTCAGAGTCCGATGTTAAGACGTATTTTTAGAATTTTGCGAAAAGTGTTCATCTATCACTTGCCATCAAGTGAGATATCTAGTAGCTAGCTTCCTAGGCCATTATGAGTATGAGCGGCCATTTTCGTGATGCATTATTGTTCCGGATCCTATAATATCAGTCGAAGAGTCATTGTAATTATTGCGAATGGTTGTGACACACAGACGAAGTATGACAAATCTATAAGGGTTCCCCGTTCATTACGGTACCTCGACCACGCATATAGTAATAAAGTTGTGCTATATCGCATATGACATCAACATACCTAGATATTGAAAGTTGCGAATGCTGAGCTATGCGCAGGAGTGTAAAATTTATCTTTATTATGAAAACAAAGGAACATTCAAAGAGACAAACTAGCGTAATTTATTGTAAGTAAAACTTATTTTTAATATTATTGTTTAAGTAATAAATTTAATGGTAATACAATACGGCTGCCCGGCTGGTCTTAAAATGTTTTGACGTCTAAGTTCCGTGATTCACACTTCCTGTAGTGCGTAACACTCTCCTTACTCATCAAACACTATAATTATGAGACTTTTAGCGTATCGCCGGCATTCGCGCTCGAGGCTTCAGGGTTCTAGTGCGAGTTATATTTGCCATATTATGATCATGTAAACGAAAACGATAATTTTTATTTGTAGAGCAATAAGGCAGCGCGCTCTTGGTGACAAACGAGGAGAGTTAAATCTATGCTATAATAGTAATAATAACCAACACCTTAAGAGGCTCTCGCTTGATGGTTGGATCAAGGGTCAGATTCAGAAAGCAGTACTGCTTGACACGGCACGTATTGTCAGGAGGTTCCTCACTCTGCAGCCCTGACCACCGGTAGCTTGGGCCCTGCCCCGCTGCTGGTGGTACTCTAGGATTAGGTTTTTATAACGTTTTATTGTTTTTATATTAAAATGTTATAAAAATCTAGTTTTAAGAATGAAAATAAATAAAAGAGATAATAATAATATACATACAACATCTGGTTTTCATTAACGTGATCGAATGACAAATATATCTCACACTAAGCACCCTGTGTCCTACGAAAACTTATTTTGAATAACAACATTGGAATTTGAAGTGAGAAACTATAACGATATAATACCTGTGGTATAGTGGTAACATAACCGGTCTCAGAACTTAAAGGTCCAGGATTCGATACCCAGCGATGGTGTATGTTTATCCTGTAGTAACTTCTTATCTAAATCTGTTGCCGTAACAACAAAGCTTTTAGTATTGTTATGTTCTAGTGTTCTAGCAACACTGTTGCTTGATATTAGTAGTGGTAGTCACCTGGGCGGGTTTTACACGGAATCCCTACACCGTGAAGTTGGCAAATAACGGAGTTTCATTATAAATAATATGATACGATGGCATTTGCCTGGGAAAGCGGAGAAATGTCTCATGGGCTAGGGTTTCCATGGCTTGCGAGAAATAGGTTATGCTACGAGTGAGATGCGTGGAAGGTGTGTGTATTAGTGTCATTTGATAACCACATACATCTTTATATAAAAATAATATCTGTATAAAAATCTTCTGTGCGTGTGTCTCCTTCTAAACGGCTGAACCGATTTGGATGAAATTTTCTGCGTGTGTTCAAGTGGACTCGAGAATGATTTAGATTTACAATTGGACCCGGTAGGTGGCGCTGCTATAGGGTACCATCATGAATTACGGGTGTTCTTAAACTGACGAATGATTGTTTCTTTTGATGTCTTGGAAACTGTCAAAGCGGTATAAAGTCCGCCGGTCAGCTAGTATTATACAGCGTGGGTAGGAGTATACCGACAAATTATAACCAAAGATTCTAATGCCTATTTGGACAAAAAAAAGTAATATAAACATGGGCCAGTAAAGCCTAATTTTCGAGATATTATTTTTTTAAGTAATTCACAAGTTCAAAAAATCTCAAGGGTAACACGCCCTAACTATTTGACGTAATCACACACACCTTCACACAAGTACATAGTAATAATTAATAATCAATGTCTCACACTGACGTTGACTTCATTCGTCGTTTATCGTATTTTGTCGGAGTCTTTCGTGAAGTTTGACGTTTTCTATTTCACTCTTTGAACTTAGGTTTTGTTTACAAGGAAGTACTGTCGATAATTATTATTTTTGTTCTAAAAATAAAGTAAGTTAATTACGCAGTTTTAGACCCATATTGATATAACATAATTTACTCGTAATACCACCAGGAATCCTTGGTTTCAATTTGTCGGTATACTCCTTCCCACGCTGTATAATGTTTTATAGTAAAGTTTTATATATACATAGTAACAATCACAATTAATGAGATGAGTCTCAGGGGTGAGTGAACAAAGGTGTTATCAGACATTTGGAAAAAATATAGAAAAAATGGTTTAATAAGCATAAAGGTTTTAAACTGATGATAAATCGGTATATGGCCTAAAAAATTAAAAATTATCATTAGTTTTTAAGTTAGACAAAAATTATACTACTCGTAGTCTACATAAAGCCCGCAACTTTATTATGTTTGCGTGTTGTGTTGTGATTGTGATGGGATAGTTACAAAGACTAGGTTATAAACAGATAAATTTATTTTTCGCGGCGATTGATTAATTAATAATGTAGGCAGATAATAATTATAAAAGTAATGGGCAACGCTTTAAACAGCAAGCACGTCGAGCAAACCAAATTAATTACCTTTGTTGTGTTACGATATCAAATAAAAAACTGCAAGTTGCTATTTACGAGCCACGACTGGTTTTGACTTCACAAGTAATTCATTATTTTTTTTACTACGTAACTATTTGTTTTTTGCTTATTTATTAGACATTCATTGTGTGCACAGGTCAGATCGAGCGGTTATTGTGATTAGGTAACAATGTTGGACGTGATAAACATTTATAATTTGTTATTATACTTACCGAGGTTTGTGTACTAGGTGGAACGGCGATGCTCGCAAGGAATATGGCAAGAGCTTGATGAGAGTAGGTAGTCATTTGGAAAGGCCTATGTCCAGCAGTGGACAAATATAAGCTGATGATGATGATGATGATGATGATGATGGTGATGATGATGATGATTATGGTGGTGATGATTATGATGGTGGTGGTGATGATGATGGTGATGATGGTGATGATGGTGGTGGTGATATTGATGAGAATACAATTTAGACATAGAAGAACAGGACGAAAAAACTTGTATTTTTGGCGTTACAGCAATGACTTACGCGTCAAAACAATATCCTTACCTATACTAAATTCATCAAAACTGGTGAATAAAGTTAGAAATATGGATAAATAAAAAACTGGAGAACTTGTAAAACTTCGTTAGGAAGCGTCAAAACAATATCCTTACCTATACTAATTTCATCAAAACCGGTCAATAAAGTTAGAAATATGGATAAATAAAAAACTGGAGAACTTGTAAAACTTCGTTAGGAAGCGTCAAAACAATATCCTTACCTATACTAAATTCATCAAAACCGGTCAATAAAGTTAGAAATATGGATAAATAAAAAACTGGAGAACTTGTAAAACTTCGTTAGGAAGAGTCAAACAAGATCCTTCCATCAAATGTTTTACTTCTTAACCACAAACGTTTCCTTTGTTCGTATATATTTGAGAGCTCAATGCGTCTGATCTGCGTTTGCTATGGTTAAGCAACCGCTCATCAGATGGGTACCTAGCCAAACATGTATCATCTCAAGCTCCTCCGTGCTTTGGAAGCCACGCAAAGCCGTTGGTTTCGGCTATCCGCAGTGAGCCCGCGTGGTCGTCTATGGCCTGTTCCCCTATCCATCCATAGGGAAGGCTCGTGCCCCAAAAGTGGAGACACAAAATGAGCTGCTGATGATGATGATACATATTACTTCAGTTGTAAGTGTGGCGAAGTAGAGTGGCTTGATAATAGAACCTACGTGCTGTGACTGAAATGATGGTCACAAATGAGAGAGTCGTGACGTGATATCACACAAAAAAAATGTTCTCATTGAGTTGAATGGCGAACCGAAGATGAAAGCAAAAAGGGTACCTAAGTGATAAAATAGGCTTTTATTTTTCATCGGTACTGTAAGACATTGTTTTACTTCTGACACTCTTGCAGTGGGTACTAGATATTATCTATTTGTATGTTATTTTGTGATAGAATGTGTTTTTTTATGTTAGGCTAGGAATTTTCCAACATTAAGATAGGTACTGTTAAAGCATGTAATTTCTGTTTTTTTTTTACTTTTCTTCCCATTTTTTTTCTTTGTACGTCTCCCGTAGTGAACTTATTAATCGACTTTTATCAGAGTTCAAATTAGAGAACTGTTGATTTGTACGCACATTATTAATATTTTAATAGTAATTTAGAAATCCCTATCTGCAGGTATATAGTAGTCGCCCTGTTGTCGAAAAATTTGACCGTACTTAATTGTCAAAATATATAATCACACTAATATTATAAATGCGAAAGTTTGAGTGTATATTTGTTGCTTCTTCACGCTGCAATGGATGGATGGATTTGGATGAAATTCGGCATACAGATAGTTTATAACCTGGATTAACACATAGAATTTTTTATCCCGATATTCCCACGGGAATGGAAACCACGCAGGTAAAACTGCGGGCGGCCGCTAGTAAGTAATCATAATGTACCAATGTCGACCAATTCTTGAAATAAGTTGTACAAAACGAAGGTACTCGAATAATATTTGTTTAGTGACCGAGTTGACATCCCGAGCCCTAAAACGCGAATCGAATACCGCGACAATCGATTAACCTCCAGATCCGAGGAGCAGTGACATAACGCGGTTACTCTCCCAAAGTTAAACTAAACCGATAAGTATTACGATAAGGTACCTATTGCAATTACATTAATATTGCACAGTAGGTATTGACTTTAGACTTTCAAAATTTCAAGGGAGGCGTTAGATTTGTGTATGTTTGTCAGATACCGTCAGCAACGAATGTTGTTTAGTGCATTGTCAATTACAACAAAGAATCTAACATCCTCATCATCATAATCAGCCTATATTCAGTCCACTTCTTCTGATGCATGCCACTGAGTCCGATCTTAGGATGTTCTCTTCCAACTGCTGCTAATATGCGTTTGTTAACTTTGCGAAATGTTCAATAACTTTCGCTGCCGACCGTACATGAGTAGTATTTTTATAGAGAGATCTAGTAGTTGTTGTTCTTTACAACGTGATGATGTACGAGCCACAGAACTGAAATAAAGAGGTGGAGAGAAGAAAAAGAGAAAAAAAGAGAACCTTAAAATACTCCTTTAGTCAGGGCACTCGAATAACTCTGAAGTTTATATCCTGTATTGTTTTTTGATGATCCTTCAATAAATAAATAATATTTTCTAGCATTTGGCATGTATCATTCGGTACGTCGACTTTTTTTTCTTTCTCATTCGTTCGTCTGTGAGATTTTATTTAAAATAACCAATTAAATAACTCTAATACACTATGGACCTGCTTGAATTTATATTGTGATGGCAAATCATAAAATATTTAACGGATTTTATACCAGCGATTCACGACATCTAATGAATCAGAATGAATCAGAAAAGCTTATCCTTAAGATATGTGTCTCTCAAATGTATATCATATGCCCAAATGCGTCCTAATATATGGCGCTACTTAAGTTAGAATTTACGATGCCTAATCATGAAGTTATGACAGGAAATGATTAAGGTTACAACTTCATTTCTCGTAATAAGTGATTGTGGAAGTTATCATTTATCACAATAATGCGGTGAAGCCTGTTGATTTCACTCCACTTTCGACTCGGACAGGCTCGATATATCTGCTCGATTTTATTTATAATTGTTATGACTATTATTGTGTAAAACCAAATACATATAATACGCATGTTTACGATATAAACTTTCGTTTTTGGATTACTTATTTATTTATTTAAATCAGGTAACAAACAATGGCCCATTGTAATAAATACAATAACAAATATAATAAAAATTCTAAAAAAACGTAGGGATGTGTGGCGCAGCGTGGTGTCCGTCACCACAGATACATTTGTAAATGTAAGTAAAGTAAGTATCTACTTAAGTAAGAAAAACATTTTCTGCTTGTGTTCAAAAATGATAATTACGTTTTTATGACGTATTTGATGACACTTAAAACATTCTAAAAAAAAATTATAATTTGAACTATGTACATCTTTTGCCCGAAGACCGCTTGCGTCAATTAATATATGACTAATCAAAATACACGTAAACTTGGTGTGAAACTTACGGATCATGTCAGGAACACTATACCGCACTTAAAAACAAAAATTGCAGATGTCACACAAAAAGCTGCGATGCTAAAGTGGGATTGTACAGGACATGTCTGTCGCGTGTCGGAGGAACGGTGGGCCGAGGTAACTACCGAATGGGTCCCACAAAACCGAAAACGACGTCGCGGCAGACCAAAAAGATGGCGGGACGACCTTGACTCCCATCTAAAAGATTGGTCACTTGTTGCTCCAGATAGAATAAGATGGAAAGTGGGTAGGGGGGGACTTCTTGGTGGGAAAGTGAAGAGTCATTTCTGCGGTTTTGTTTTATTTTCTAATATTTGTGTTATGTCGAATATTAATGTAAAATAATGGTGGATTATTAACCGTTAAGTGTTCGTGAGTGTGCTTGAGTGTTGCCAAATGGAACAAAACAGTGCAACGTCACTTTTCAAATTCTCTCAAGAAGTCAGCTCGAGGACTTAGTAAAGCCACATCTTTACTGATATACTCGAGGGGTTGGCGGGTATATCATTTCTCACTTCTCATTTCTATTATCATTCACCATCAACAAGAAGAAACAAGAAATAAATATTGTTTTTTATGTATTACTTAAGAAAAAATACTTTGACACTGGCTAAATGTGCTAACCGACGAAGCCATCAACTAAAGAAAAAAAGAGGG
Organism: Eudonia mercurella; assembly: GCA_963082485.1. NCBI lineage: Eukaryota > Metazoa > Arthropoda > Insecta > Lepidoptera > Crambidae > Eudonia > Eudonia mercurella. Next base: position 4,889,856 of record OY720022.1, read on the forward strand.
TGGGAGGCCTTTGCCTCGCAGTGGGACACTACAGGCTTGTAATACCTAATAATAATAAGCACAACCACATTAATTACTTAATCATCAAAAATTGTTCTTCCAAATAAAAGTATTTTATATTATTTTATTTTATTTTTTACCTCTGTCAGCGTATTAGCTTAGCAATCCAGTGGGGCAATGTTGCCAGCATTCTTGAGACCGTTCCCATGAGCCCACAGTTGGAGGACATCATTTATTTATAGGTATTTAGTTTTTAATTTGCTATTTATTATTCTCTTTTTTTTTGTTTCTTTTTGTTGTGTATATTCTATTTATTAGACATTTTTAATTGGTTTCCTTAGATACCTAATGAGCTTTATATAACCGACAAGACTTTGAATTTTGAATCTGCTTGTTTTACTCGAACTCGATCTTTTATTTCTGCTCGCCAGTGTACCAAGTTGCGAATTACAACATTCTCGCCGATACAACAAACCTAATTGTGCAACGTTGCTTTGCGAATAAGATTTACCAACAAAATAACGCGTGTGACAATCTAGCACAATCGGACCGAAAATATAATACAAAATCTTCGTCATTGACATAATTCTGGAGAGTAGAGCAGCGTTTAAAAATAACCGAATCTCTTGTTTTTATTATTACCCGTTTTACTAATCACTTTTGTTTGCTTTGCATTGTTTCTTATCTTCTACGGAATCGCTACGATTGATTGGCAGAGGCACAATCGAACATCAGCTCGCGGCAAGGCTGCGGCAGCCGCATCTGTTTTGTTTGTACTACAATCTCGCAAAGTCCGCATTGTGTAAAGCCGCGAGCCATTGTCCGAGCCAGGAAGCGTGTCTCCAGCGACCGCTCGCAGCCGATCTGCAACACCGCGCGATAGGACTCCGCCTCTAATCATGACACCTTTCTAAAGTTCACTACACCAACCACATCTGTCCAAACACCATTGCAACATACTTACATCGGCCTAAATTAAAATGTTATAAGTACCTACAAACTTAAGCATTCTGCGCAACAGTTTTAATAATGCTACCCCAAATACTTACTGTGCCCTAATGGCACGCGCACGTTGTTTGCTCAAGTTCAAATAGAGGTTTGTTTGTCGTGCGCGTCGCAGGTACTACTGACCTCGATATAGGCATTAGCGTCTCCAGCCGCCGCTATTCGTGGCTGGCCGGTACTGTTACTGCGGCAAGGGACGGTTACACTGACAACCACGTGCCGGATGGAATCACTTGCGGGCGCGCAGCTTCCCACAAACTTCTAGATCAACGCTCTCAACGCAAGCACCGATTTAAGTGTTTGTAAAGTTGTCACAATTCAACCGCAACGGCCGTCACTTCGTCGGTCGGTTTACGCGTTTCTAGTCTGAAACGATTACCTTTCTCCCGATTTGTGTTTCGGATTAGTGTCTCCGCCATATTCAGGGCCCGGCTTCTCGTTAATAGTGCAACGCTAATTAAATTACAGCGACCTTTCTATTGAAGTCAATTGTCACTTTGCTCAGTGGAACCAGTACAGTGTAATGTTATTGTGAAATCAGCGGACCGTTAGTAAGACTTGGAGAGGTGCAAGCGTGATGCTGTGTCAACGGAGCCAGCGGTCGTCGATCACCATTAGCGGAATAGCCCAGTGATTACGAGCATAATAGAGACTTTGTTCAGTTCAAATTTTTCGACTCGTGATTTACTCCGAGTCGGATGAAAAGCGACATCAATCTGCTGATAAATCGGGGCTTGCGTAACGCGAACGCGGCGAATGAGTTATTCAATATTACGTAGGCATCGAATTTGCATAGAAGGCCCGAGTCGCGGAAACGGTTCGCGATAATTACACATAATTGGCGAGTGTCGGAGCATTCCCAATTAAGTGTGCATTAAGACTTTCCCTAACTCAGATGATCTTTGGTTTCGTAATGAGACAATGCACAGGGGCGGTGAAAGCAACTCTACTTTATTGCCTCACGAAAATCCAGATCAAATGTGCGCCGGTCTCGAGTGATTGTGTGGGCACTTTGCCACAGCTACGATTACAAAAGAAATTTAATTGTCTTTTATAATAATAACTTTAATGAAGCGCGGCTTTTTTCGCTAGGACCTTATTAACTCATTATGCTTCAGAACATTTATCAATACAATATTGATAAATTTTCAAAACCTGTTCAACTTTTGTAAATTTTGTGTGAAAGAGACATTTCCCTTTTCTAAAAATCGTATTTCGCATTCTTTTGCTATGTTTTGTACAGCTCATAATAAAAACTGATGCTGTGTCAACCTCCCTGTGTTAAACTAAATGAGACTATCAGTTTTCAACCAGATTTAAGACTCATTTTTGAATAACATGGTTAATAACCATTGCGTAACCTTTCATTGCAACAAACAATTTTTGGTGTTAATATCAATATGCTGTGTAGCTGCTAAATAGCATTGGAGCATTTGTTCCTTTCGTGCCTAATTGTCACGTCCGTTGTCCCACAATAGGGGCGTTTGCGTTGCCATTGTGGCTCATGGCTCAGGGACAGCCAGCAGTGATCACAATGCAAGTAGGCTTTGGCCCCGATATGACTGTTATCTCAAAACTCCGGTGGACTTTGGGTCTTTACGGACCACGCGACGCACGACCACCCGTCACGCTGGGTGAGCTCAGTGGAAGAAGGTAATAGGTTCGCTTACCAAAAACTTATAACAATAGATAGAGAATAGTATCGTAATGTCAGATTCAATACAATTTCATTTCGTTATCGTGATTCATTCATGAGATAGGTCACGGTTAGGTAAAAATTTCTATTACTTTTGGTGCTGCTTTTATTAACAAATGAAAGTGAAATGAATTAGTGGTTTTAGGTGAAGGGAGTTGCTAATATTCTTCTTCATCGTAACTGCATTCATGACTAAGCATCGTGACCAATATAGGTAGGCCATCGTTGTGGTCAGGACCATAGGGTTAGTATTCGTCTCGTCCGAAATAAAGCTTTGTCTGAAATTTTTCTCTATAATTTGTAAATAATTATTATGTAAATAATTTATCTCAGAAAGTTTTCTTGACCTTTGAAGGATACAATTAAAAATTGGTTAATTATCACCAAAACCAATAATCAAACAAAAAAAAAATATATTTCTTTCTGTTAAGTATCTTGTTACGTTTGTTGTTTGTTTGTTTCTTCTTCTTCTTCATCTTAAACCTGGTGGTTATATACCTACCTACTTTAATAGTTGCTGAGATAAACTATGACTATCATGAATTCATGATCGGTCTCTATCACTAGTGGGTACCAGTAGATTTGCGGTCTCCACGCTGGAGTACAGAGTACCGTGCCATTGCTAATAAGCAACCGCCAAAAATTAGAATGGAAAACAAAGATTATCATCACTTAAATTATGCAGGTCCTCGCATTTTGAATAATTATGCGTTCAGCCAGAATACCTATGTAACCATATTCGTTGCGTAAATACGGCGAACGGTTCGTGACGTGTGAACAGTGTGACTTGTTGAACTAATTCATTGATTAATTGTCTTTCGTTAGCAGTTTCAAGTTGAGATGTTGGTTAACTAGTGATGATGATTAATATTTTAAATAAGCTGTGGTGTATTACAATTTGAGTTTGCGCTTTGCTCTAAAGGCGGATATGCAGATATTTGGATAGTGTATGCTGTAATTTATTATAAAGATTCGTACATAATGAAAAAAATACAACAAAAAGATCAAATAAGACTGTATACGTATAAAATGAGACGACAAAACACAAACAGACCATATAAGAATGTTATAATTATAAACAAATTTTACTCTGTAGCTACAGCTGTTGTCTTATTGTTCTGAGGTTGTTATTGAGTATAATGTATTCAATCTTATTATATTAGTCAAATTGGCAACAAACATTATGTCATCAATGAATAGTTTCTTACCTACAAATTTTCTCTATTAATTCAGTTATACGAGTAGAGCCTGAGGATTCATCGTAAAAGTTTTTATTTTATAACATTGCATTATGAACATTAAAATTTACTGTGATTTTCTTATATTACCAAGCAGCTTGCAAAAACGTTAAGGTAGGTAGGTAACACTGGTTGTGCGCAAACGCCCTAGATCCTCACTTTCGCTTCGTGTGACAAGATTAAAATAAATGTCCCGTTTTCAAAGTGAATGTTGGCTTATTCAATATGTGGGGATTAACTAAGGTAGCAAATTTTACGTACATATAATTATTTCTTTGCTAATAAGCAGACTATGCTTGAAATAGACAATTCGTGTTTTGTTCCCATCACGTAAACTTCATTTCAGATTGGCAATTCTAAGTTTATACTTATACTCCGCACAGCGGTAAATGCGGTATTTATCGCATTTGCGGTAAGTGCGGTACATCAGTGACAAATATACAAATAAAATATTTATTTATTTAAATTTATTAATATAAATCTTCGCAGTAACAACCCTAAGACCGCAAAGTTTCGGGTATAAGTTAATTATAAATAACTTCTAGATAACAAAGTGTTAGGTCATGATTTTAATACTATAAATAGAATAGGGTATACAAATTCACCGGGAAAAATATCTCGGCCTACTTCAATGTTATTGCGAGAAAAAAAATGAAAACGAAAAATACGAAAAAAGATCATATTTCGCTTTTCACTGACAGTTGATTGCCACAAAATGTTGGCAAAATGGGAACATTTATCAGGACTAATTATAACAGCACCAAATATTTTAGTTTACTTTTTAAAAGATTTTTTTCATTTTTGGACTTTCGGATATATCCAAAGTTTTTTTTTTTCATAATTACAACTCGTATCGAAGTCGGGTTTGGACTGCAGTGCTTAGAATGATGTAAACTAACAGTTTCACCAATAAAAAGTACATGACACAAAAAAGGTTTTCTTACCGGACTGTTTTTTTTTATATATTGACACGTCATAGTGACCACATCCTGTTTGATGGTAAGCAGCCGATGCAGTCCAAAATAATGAGAGCGCTCCTCACCGTGGAACAAGCACGGTAACAAGCGCACCCATCATGACGGCCTGCATAAATGCCGTTTCACGCTCCGCTTAAAAGACCCGGGACTATAGGAGCTGGGAAACTGTGCTCCGTTCATAAGGGTACGGGGCTAGAGAGACTTCATATTTATAAAGAAGTAAACTAATTGGCTTGCGATAGATCAATGCAAAAGGCAACACCGACAAGAGCGTATAGGCTCTTCAAAGATTTAGGTATAATCATCACCGAGCACGGGCCGGGGCACGAGCCTTCCCTATGGATGATACGAAGAGCGCACCACCACGCGGGCCCAGTGCGGGTTGGTGGTTATTAACGACTGCTAATGCAGCCGAGATCAACGGCTTTACGTGCCTTTTCCTAATCACCAAGAGTTAAAGGCCGGTGACGCTGAAAATGCCGCCAGCCGCCTAATAATAATTCAGTTATTTATTAAGATAACAAAGATCCATTTTTGTTAGTAACAATTTGACTTATAAATATGTTAGTACAGTATTTTTAACATTTAAAATAAAATTAAAATTAAAATTACAACCCATTAAATAATTAACAATAGACAACAAAAGGCGTAAGGCAATCAGCAAACTCTTTAAAACTCTTAAAAAGAAAACCAAGTATATAACATGTATATAATAGGTATAAATCAAACAAGAATGGGCAAGTGAACGACTCAAGAGTCAAGGTCGGCCGTTCCGACAACACAGTAAACACATAAATGAGTTTGTTTTCGAGCGCGGTGATGACGTATGGAATGGAGCCGCGAAAACTCAGCCTGTCCCGGCGCGACCTTTGGGCCTGCGTTTCATAACAAAAGCCGGGCGGCATGGCAATGCGAGTTTTTGTACGTTTGCTGTTTGCTGGCCGTTGACTGTTTTTATTGCAACTGGCAAAAGTACAGTCACTAGTATAAATATGTGAATATGGACAACAATTTCAGCACCACAGATCTTTATAAATAACTTAATTAATATTATTTAAAAAAACATAACTTAATAAAAAAAATAAGTAGCTTAATGCATCAGAGCAGTATTCAGTGAATACGGTAGACATAATTGGTTAATGCTATTCACCAATTATTTACCTACACGATTGCAGCTAACTTGTGGCTTCTAATTTTAGCGTAAAAATATGTGACAACTTGAAGCGAAAACACATTGAAATGTTTTTAGTTAACAAACATTGATAAAGATATATTGTTACTAACCGAAATTAGCCATAATACTTGATATAGGTAAGTAAATAAATTGTAAGAAAATTGGTTCATGTAATAAGATATTTACGCTCTTGACTGTACCTATCTAAATCAATCGACATTGGTAGGAAGTTACTCCTGACATTTTGTAATGTACTGCTTCCAATGACAGTGTTTATGAGGGCTATTTGACAACAACGAACGGCAACGACATCGATTCAGTTGAACACTTTAGTACTTTGCCAAAGCAACTAAAGGATGTAGCAGGCGAGGTCTCAAGGTTGATTCCCATTAGTACCTACTAACTAGGTACATTTTTTGTCCCGTTCTTCTGCTAGGTCATTTCGGGGCCTTCGTTACAATTTGGTACTCTGTTTGGTTGGCGGGGCGCTGGATCTACCTAACCAGAACAAAACAGAACACAACAATGCAAAAAAGAAAGTATTGTTTCGCTAAAAAGACAGGATAATTAAGTACTAGGTTGATCGCCAAGTAAAGCCAATTTGCTATCTATCAATTCGGATCTGGACAGCATGCTACCACCAGCCAAATTGTTTGTTGAAGATATTTTTAAAGACCATAGTAATGAACGCGTCTGTCGCGTCGCACCCACTCGCAATACAAACGCAAAACGTTGCCTCAACGCGCACGGACGACCTGGTGTCGAAACGGCACTCAGCTCGACGAACGCCAAATTATGGCGACTAGACCGGCGCAGGCGCAACCATTGGGAAACAGCTAAAGTCCGCTATACAAACAACTCGATACGATAGACATTCTTCACATCACCAGCTTATTTGTTTGCTCCCACTGCTGGGACTTGACACGAGCCTTCCTTAAGGATTGATAAGGAGAACGGGTCATAAACCACCACGCGGCTCAATAGGGATTGATGGTTGTTAACCACTGCTAATGCAGCCGGACCAACCGGCCATCACGCCATCGAGCATCCTAGATAGACATAGAATGTGGTGAAAAATGTCTCGGTGATAGACTATGCAGAGAGGTATTTCTGCCACCAATTATTGTTTTGGACTGATGTGTTCCGGTTGAAGGGTAAAGCACTCGGAGTTCTATAATAGCTGTTTAATAGACCATTACCTACAGATACAATGAAATTTGCAGAGAGGCATTAAATTTTTGTAATTGTAGGAAAAAAGGGTCTTGAGCGCGCGCATGATTCGCTTAGTGTTACATATAAGTGGTCATGGGCTGCGCTGCCCGCTCTCTATCAGGCGGGTTGTATACTTTTTGCGCGCTCAGTGTCAACATGGTAACAATAAAAAGACAAACCTTACTTTTGTATTTTGGACAATCCAACGTATCTGTGGTTAAAAAAATATTGACCGCTGCGCCGCCACCGCCGAAGCTCTTATCACACTATCACACTAATATTATAAATGCGAAAGTTTGTGTATATGTGTGTATATTTGTTGCTTCTTCACGCTGCAACGGATAAATGGATTTGGATGAAATTCAGCATACAGATAGTTTATAACCTGGATTAACATATAGGATACTTTTTATCCAGATATTCTCACGGGAACGGGAACCACGCGGGTGAAACTGCGGGCGGCCGCTAGTAGAGACATAAACACGAAACTATACAATACCACATCAATAATACATGCTCTGTTCGCTTCCAGAAAGCACTAAACATATCCAATTAACTGTAAGCTTGCTTGTAAGTAGGTATGGTATAATGTGGAATGATAATGAATAACCAAAAAAACATAGTTCACGCAATTGCAACACATGGATGCCAGCCGGCGCCCTTGATAGAGCCAAAAGCCGATCACTTGCAAGGGATTCATTATCTCGTTCTTACTGATATGTATTCCTAACTGCAATACTTTTAGGGTAGACTTTTACAAAACTGACGGGTCGAACGAGTTTTAATACTTTTTGTCCGTTTATCAAGGACAAGAAAGGGGCTTACTGTCTGTCTGTCTCACCGTGTTATTATTAAATTGAATATTATTTTCTCGATGTAGTGTAACCACGGTAAATGTGAAAGTATCAAGGTAAATAACTGACCACCTTTTATTCATAAATGTATCGTTTTCTTTCGGGCAATGACTTATATAATTTGCAGCTTGAGGTGCTGATCCATGACTATAAAGCTAGCGACCTGGGAACTAATAATTCCTTCTTCTTTCATCTTACCTACTTATAGTACCTACCTACCTATTTACAAGTAATGAAGAGACTAAAGGTCAAAGAACCGGGTGGTCAGACCAGCAGACCAGAAAGGCGATAATTAACAAAGTGACAAACGATCATATGAGCTATATATCTCAGTCACTATGTTGGGTAGAGACTTGGGTGAAAAGCTTTATTTGCCATTTGAACTTGTATGGGAAATATAAATTAATAACTCGAAGGCGCTGCTTAATTGCTCTACAAATTATCGTTTGCGTTAACGTAATCGAATGCCGAATGAAACTTTCATTAGGTAACCTGTAAAGTGTGACATCGAAAATTAAAAGCAGTTTGTGAACGAACTGTGCCCGGAATCAGAGCAAGGCCCGACCTTCGGGGAACTTGATCGGTTTTCGTACGCCGAGAAGCCTTAAATGGCAGGCTGTCGGGCGAATATACGACTTGATACAATTTTTATTGAGCCCGCAAAAGTGTAAGACTTTTAATTTTAATTAGTCTGGGATATAAAACGTTTTAAATTTAATAAACGTGCTTAAGCTAATGGTAACACCATGTAACGTTAGTGCGAACTAATAATAAATACGAAAACTTACCTGTCAGTAAATACATAAATATATAATTTTAATAAATATTAAAATATACTTAAATTTATCCTAGTATTGGAAATAAGGCATCTTATATTGTAAAATTAGCAATGCCCTTGCAAGATTTTTAAGAGGACTTACTTATAGTTTAAAGATATACTATCCACTTAGGGTAAAGGCTGCCCCTCCCTCTGTCTCTTCTTATCCTAAGCCATAACCATAACGGGCCAATTCTTTGAGTGGGGGTCCAGCTCGTCACCCTCGCTCTTACAATACACAATTTCCAAAGACTCACAAAGGCTAATAATAAAACAACATCCATAGCATTGACATACGATTTCTTCTTGCTAGTAGACATCATGTAGACATGTAGACATCAAATCCTAACAAAAATTAAGTTCAGGAACAATTTTTGAATCTCACTGGTAATCTTGAAGTTAAAAGTGACATAAAGTACATTATAAAAATAATCATTTTTGCATTAGGTACAATACACAGTTTGATTATTAAGATACATACCGTTCGAGAATTTTCGGTATCTAAAATTAGTTACCACTGTTTTTGAATAATTACTCGTAATTTGTGTATGGAATCGAACGTCTGCGCAGTTACAAATTGGTTACAGGTCCGTCACTACGAGTAGGCGACGCGCTTTTATATATTCGAATAGTGTACAAAATTCGCACCGTCGCGTCGTTTGTCAATACAGGCACCCTATTAGTGCGAGATTAATTTGCCATATTTTGATCACGTTAAAAATTGTATGCTAAATTAACTCTTCTTTTCTTTTATCACCAGAAGATGCTCGCTCCTACCATACAAATCGTTTACGTCAAATTCGGACTATAGAGTCTATCTTTAATGCCGTACAAATTTTTGTAATGGCAAATAAAAGTATTACTTAGTCATCCCGTATGGGCAAAGCCTAAGAGCGTGGGCCATAAGGCACGGATCATTTCTAAATCGTTTTAATACGGTGGTTATGCGCTATAACCGAGCCAGCCGCAGTCGTGACTCGGACAGGTCAATTAAGGCGGCGCATGTTAAATGCGCACGCCATCACAGCTCGCCGTATCGACAGACGTAGACCGTGTGGCTTACCCGCCTTAGGGACCATTCACACGGAGGCTATCGGCAATCTTTTTATTATTTTTCATGTAACACTAGGTACTTATACATCACTAGTTATTTTATTTAAATTTAGAATTATTTATTTTTGAATTAACTTATCCGTGTTGCGAAAGGAACGTTGGGTCGTTGCTCCTGGTGGTTTTCATAAGGCAGTTAAAATCCACCGACATAACATTGAGCTAGCGTGGTGGCCAAAACTATTTTTATAGGGAAAACCTGTGCTTAGCATTTAGGCTTTTTCTTGGAGCGAGTTTGCTGATGACATCAAACGGCCTTTTCAGCATCACCGGAACACCATACATAAGATGGTTTCTAGAGGGAATGGCATCGCGCAAGCGTATTTCTTGATGTTAAAAAATAACAAATTAATTCGTAATTCAAAGTTTAAAAAAAATTTTTACGTCGTGTAATAATCTATTATGGTGAGTCTTGTTTACGTATAGATTGTATGGTATTAATACATATGATTGTTAATTAAGTATGAACCCTGTCAATATACCTGTTTTAATAGTTTCACTATGAATTCTGATAAAATAAAATCAAAGCAAAGGAGAACGTAAAGATAAAGAACTTAATTAGAAGAAAAATAGTGATTAAAAAACAGTAACTTTGATCAAAAAAGCAGAACAGTGAATTCTATGTGATGCGCTCGAACAAAAACGTACATTGTATAGATAGAACCGAACTTTTACTCTGAACAAACCGTAACTATTGCATGCTTTAATTTGATTTCGAAGGTATCATTAGTTTAGACATTTGGTATAGTCATTATTATAGTGAATATGAATGACCACATAAGACTTGAGACATCCATGGTTCTTATAGATAATGATTGAATTTGGAAACACATCGCAAATGTTAGATTCAAATCACGAAATGTCGGCCCATTGTTCAATATAAGTGTTCTTGTTTTTGGGTTTAGAATATAGTATTGATCCACTTAAATTGTTATTTGTTGATCTGTTTTGATTGTAATCTGTTATATTGTTATAATAATTCATTTAGATCGACGATCTGGTAAAGGTCGCGGAAAGCCGCTGGATGCGAGCAGCACAAAACCGGTCGTTGTGGAGATCCTTGGGGGAGGCCTTTGTCCAGCAGTGGACGTCTTTTGACTGAGATGATGATGTATAAATATATAAGTAATAAAACTTACACAGGGATGAGTCGAGTGCCAGCTTTATCCACCGAATGGTGAACTTGACAAAATTGAAACTCTCCTCGTTTGTCACCAGAAGGCACTGCTTCAGTGCTATACAAATTCTGGATCTTGTTAACGTGATCGAATCGCAAATAAATCTGGCAATAAGCACATGAACTGTTAATATAATTAACTCACAATAGTCACTCAAGAAAATGAGACTAGAAAAAAGGCGACTGCCTCATGCGGGTCTCGTGTGGTACACTGTAAGCTTTCACAAGTGTTACTTTAATTTTCGATAATACTATAGAGATAGTATTGTGAATGTATTTAATAACAATTTCAAATAAACGATTAGTGTTATTGTTAAAACATGATAATGTTTACTAAGCAGCCCGCGACCTTGTTTAATGTTTCGCGTTTTGATAAGTCAATATTGAATAGTCTATACTTACAACAAGTTAGATTTAACTGGGACGGAATCCTCACCGCCGATTGTTTCATAACTTTTTATAGTAAACGATTGCACAATGAATGAAGTTACTGTATTAGACGTTAGAACATTGTCTGCTATTCTTACAGTCAGCTGATGAGACTATAAGTGTAGGTAAAATGGATTCGTCGGTGGAAAGGTAAAACTGCTTATGCGCCAAAAGGTCATTAGTGGGAAATCAATTTTAGGGTTGAAACTTTAAAATTAATTTCCCACTAATTGATTTTTGGCGCTTTAGCAGTTTTCCCTTACCACCCACGGAGTGTCCTGAATTAGCTGAAGATGAAACCATGTAGATTCTACATGGTTCCATCTTCAGCTAATTGTAGGGAGAGTGAAAGAAGATCTTTGCCCTACATGTGCAAAGCTGTGCAGTTTGCTAATAGTCCAAGTTTATTTAAAACAGACAATTTTATAAACATAATGCGTTTTATTATCAAAAATAAATAAAATAAATGATTTGTTATTTAAGTTGAGTTAAGTTAAGTTTATTTAACTGTTTCTGTATATTTGTACGTATAATTGTTGTTTCCATTTCATAATTACCAAATCTTTCAATCACAACAAAAAAAAACAATGTTTTGATATTTTTTCCGGTTGTCCATGTGGGTTATCCTATTTTTGCGAGCAGCTTGATTGTTAGTTGACACTGACAAACAGCTCTTCAGTTGTTTTTAAGACAGATGACGAAAGACGGAGAAACTCTGAGGACAATCACTAACTTAATAGCTTTAGTTACTATTCTAAAAAGAAACTAAATGAAATAATACTCATCTGCTTGGGTTGCGCAAATCAAAGTAACAATCTACAATAGGTATTATTTTTCTCGAGTTTAACGATGACGACTTACTTATGTGAATATTTTATTGAGCAAAGTTAATAAGTTATTTCATCTCCGCCTCTACTTGACTTTGCTGTGACCTTTGACGAAACAGACAAAGAGTGAAACAATGGTGCGCATTTTCTCAAGTTTTCTTGCGTCGTGTTATCTAATAGTCGTGGGTACGAGTACACACACGTGTCACCGTCAGTTGACATCAAAATATTCAACATGTTTTTATAATTAGCTTTAGAAACCTTACTTGACTCTTGAGTAAAATTTTTGACGGGTATAAGTAAAAAAAGAAGGATGGGCCCTTCCTTCTCCCGAATCCCTGTTGAGACCCTATGGCCTGGGCAGGGAGTCGGGAGCTGGAGGGAAGAACCCCACATAACCATACGCGTCCCCGGGCCCTGTGGTACTCGGATGACGAGTTTTTCATTGTCTAAAAAAAAAAACGACGGGTTGCACTCTGGGAGTGCCGGCAGAAGTGAAAACTTGAATATTAACGTTGTGCATTTTTGATATTTTGGAATGGTTAGGGAATAATTTTGCACGAATTGCTTTAATTATCAGTATAAAAGTACTCTCATTTATGTGGTAGAATACAATATTTATTTATTGGGCTTTCGTACACAAACATGACAATTTATATTACATTAAAAAGTTATATTAAGTTATATTAAAAATTTATATTACGCCGCGCCAGCTGTCTACTCTCCATCCGTCTTACGAATTTTCGATCAGGTCACGTGTCCTGACGGTCACGTGTCCTGACGCGAGTTTAACATTTTTTACCCATTCCAAAAAGTGCACAACGCCGCTAAAGAAGTTTTCACTTCAAAAAAGTATGCTTAGGATACTTGGATTACCACAATTGGGGTGTATTTCGGTGATTGCTTGTGGCGGTCCTGTCCCTGTTCGGGCGGGAAGGGGGTCGTGGAGAATGTCCCACATAAACATCTTTGTCTGCCCAGGCGTAGTGGTGGTGGTTCTATTGTATAGAAAAGGGATACCTAGACATGTGTCAGTAGGGTCTAGCAGTAAGAAATGATTTGAGTAGGAGGTCTGTATTCAATTGTTTCCATAGACTAAACTACTTATAACTAATTTGTTTAATTTTGATAAGACTCTGACATCCCGTAAAAATTAAATGAAAATCTATTTTTTTTTTGGTGCCGAAAACTGTGTCAAACACTGGGCTCGACACTGGTGCCATTACCCTACCTAAACTAAGCAGCATAGACAGAACTGTATACTGAGCAGCCGGCAGAAGATATCCCAGGCATATATTTTTAAGAACCCATCGTTTACTGGCTTGTGCATTCTGGTTAATAGTTCTAGTAAGAACGTAAAATAAAAGTGTTATCAGTTGGTACAGAATAGCTAGTTGAACACTATAAATGCATGTCATTTAAGCATGACAGTCTATGTAGTGACGTAATACCACATGAGTAAATATTACTCTGTGGTAATACAGCGTTGCTGCTGGTCATCCAAGCATGCATGCACCACATTGTGTTCTCCCCGTGATTTGTAAACGTAGTAGGTACCTACAATCAGTATCAGCAGTCACTAACCACTTTAGTTCTGACTGTACCATCATCACAAACGCTTGAAACCATCGGACCGATGATGCTATCGAGCGACACGGTAACACGGTATACTGCACACTGATACAACAAGCATCTAAGTTATAGTTATAAGTGGCAGTAGGCATCAAAGAAATTGCATCAAGGTACCTACACAATACAGATTGGCAATTTGACAGTACCTTAATTGTATACATACTTATTTGTCGCAACGGTCGTTTATACTACTTACCTTGAAAATTGTGAAATTGAATTCAAGGAAATGTCATAATAATAAACCTGCAATCGTAACAGCCTTGCTGGTGTCATCGAATTCTTGGGATTACTCACAGACAAATTATTTTATCAGCTACTCTTGTCCTACAGCGGGGCCAACGCCTCCCCTTGCTTCTTTTTCTGTCCCCGCCTGCGAGGAGGCCAATCATTGCCCTAATTACCGTAACGAAAACCGCAACGATATCGGCGACTTAAACCATTTTCATATTCATATTCGTCAATCGAGCCGATTTTAAAGTCGTTCTAATGAAGTTCCAACTAACCGTTTTCATGATACGATATATTTTTTGGTATGGAAATCGGGGGACCAGTCCCCCAAAGAAGATATGGGACATGATATTAGGGAATGTTACGACCTGGTGCATCCAGGTCGTAACATTCCCTAATAATGTTTGCCTCGGTTACTTGTTGATGTATCTACACCAACAAATAGTTTAGAATTTTTACAAGTGCTATTTTAAATTAACTGGGTTAATGCTCCAGGCATTCATCGCTATTTACGTTTTCATTGGAAACTGCTAGTGTGAGCTTTATTGTACTATGGGACTTATTTGCCACTCCTACAAGTATAATTAAATAGAGATTTTACCTTAATTCTTTTGTCAGTTTCACATTTGCAGTTCGCAATTGCAATTCTAATATAATTGAGACACAATATGGTTGTAAAGTTAACAATGGGCAAAAGTTAATAAAAACACCACAGCTAAGTTTTATTTTATTTTATTGTTTTCCCTAACTGAGATCATGCATGTATTGAATTATGTTTTGAAGTACAAGAAAATAAAATTTATTTAGAATTTACGTTAACTGTTTTTAAAGAAGAAAAAAGTTAAGTTAAATTAAGCAATCTCAACAACATTTTCGTTTCACTTCCAGTGAGCCCAACGTCGATATCGGTACATCTACGCACATTCACCGTTCGCGGGCCCCTTCACACGATCGATATCATTGACCATGACCAACGCAACAAAAATTAACAATCTTGCCTGGCTCAGGTGTCGCCCGAAACTACCGCTCTTACTTAAGTCACAAGATAAGGAGACTGCAGTAGGTAAGCTTCTTAAACGCGCTCGAGCAATGTTCACACAGACAAACTCTCCTGGGGGTAGGGTTACCATATCTCCGGATTTGACCTGAGATCTCAGGATTTTTAGGCTCTTGACAGGATTGCGGCCGGATTTTGGAAATTGTTAATAAAGTACCTACCATTTTTGACTTTGTTAACTGCAAAATATCAGTAACAACATTAGATTATTAGTTTTTCCACAGAGTTGCGAGTTACCTACGTTTACGACAAAATCTCAGGACTTTTTTATTGAAATCATACTTTTTCTCAGGACTCGGCAATATTCAATCCACCTTACCAGGGGGGTAACCAAGAGCTCTTATTGTCTACTATCACAGAATTCATAATAGTACGTACTATTGCAGTTGTGAAAACGAGACGCGTGTAGCGATGAATATACTCGCGTCTCTTTTCCGTAACTGCAATAATATGCTATAAGAGCACAGAATAATATACAGGAAGAGCTCATAGTCAGAGGGTGGACCTGGAATCTCGCGACAGCTGCGCTTAGACTGCTCCAAGCTGTTCCGTCATTTCGTGCCCGTCATGCCCGTGTGAGGGTCTATGTGTGCCGTACCGAGCACGGTACGTATTAAGCTTACCTTCTTCTATTCATGTTATGCTTAAGTCGAGCTATTTAGTTCGTACGGTATTAAGCAAAATTAAGTCACCTTGAGCAGTTCGTTGGACTAAAGCATTTTGACTACTATCGTGGAAGCCAAGCAACTTTCGCAATGATTGACAAATTACATAATCGGTCTTGCCCGCGCCCTGTCTTTTCTGTATGTTTTGCACAGATGTTTTGCGTCGCGAGTTCGCGACGCTTCTATACATTTTGTATGAAAGGGACGCGGAAGAGACATTTGTCCGCGTCCGTGTCTTACGTCTTTTCTGTGTGTCTAGCGCTTAAGATGAAATATGCTAATGTCAGTGTTGGATCGTGACAAAACATTATAATGTCGCTGCAGCCTATTAAGTGTTGATTGGTGACCCATTTAAAATAGGGGTCAGCTACAGATTTTGAACATAAGCAACAATTAAATACCCATAGACCACCTGCAAAAATAACATAATGTAACATTTTATTCTAATTTTACTGGATGTCCAAGCTGCTATTATTATTATTATTCCTTAATTTATTTTTTCGCGACGAAAACTGTTGTCGAACTCTGGTTTACAATGTCGAACACAACGTTATATGCCATAGCTTTTACGTGCTTCCGAAAGTCCCAGTTGCCATTGTAAAATGACACTACTACACTCCTATAACAAATTACAAATTGCGATTTCCAAGCGTTGTGGGTTATGTCTCCTTGTAATACTATCCATGTGGGAAGGTTCACTGTTAGCAGCATTATTGCGATCAGGCAGCTTTGAGGTAAGATCACTCACCTGGATGTAGATACTTATTGCTAAATAAATCGCAGTGGGGCGTACCATAGTAGTATTTAAAACGAATAAAGAACGATGTTCATTTTGATGTTTATTTGTATTGCAGCAGCTGCAGGGCATGTTACGAAAGTGACAGTAATCAAATTTTATCCTAATATATATTTTTGTTCACAGTTTGTCTTTCGACAAAGGCCTCCTCCAAGGCTTTCCATTATGTCCTGTTGCTCGCTATTCTTGGGCACAACTCTACTACTGTCCGCTTCAGCTCATCCCATCTGATGTTTTGCCTACCTCAGTTTCTTTTCTGGTCTCTGAGGTACCACTCTGTAGCATTTTTTGTCCACATAGGTATGTAGTTGCTCTCTCGTTATGTGTCCCGCCGATCTCTATTTACGCATTTAATATTGTTATCGAAAGTGACAGTGACAGTTAAATACATTTGGTCGGTTAATTACGACACGCAGTTCTATGTTGTGTATATTAAAGTGTTAATGACACGTCAGTTCGAGGAAAACCTTTTCGCAAATTAAAACTGTCTTTAAGTGTTGCTATATACAACAAAGAAACAGGTAACTACTTGGAGAGTTATAAAAATGCAGTTGATGAACATAATATAATTGTTATACTCGTATGTCTTTTAAATATAATATGCGACAACAAAAATATTTTTAATTTCATTTTCAAAAAATCATGTCATAAAAGTTACCGCAAAAAGGAGAATAATGGTGATAAATAAGTGAGCCATTCCAATGATTTTAACATTGCAACAATAAAAAAAAAAGTTACTATAACATCACGACGGTTTCATGCTATTTAACTACGAAACGTCCTTAAATGGTATTTAATCACTTAGATAGAGATAATTGAGGAGCGTCATCGTTCTAAATGTAGGACTATTACAGATCAGCTGCCCTGATCATGGCTGTGGCTAGTAGAATTGTTTAAGTGCCCCATTGTTCTTAGAGAGGTCAATGCCAAACCCATGTTGTCACGCTATTTTATTAAAACGTGAATTGGATCTAGGCTGGACTTGATTGAAACGTCCATAGATATAGTTTTACTAATAAACGGTTTAAGCCCTTAAGGACAACCCTCTGCATCGGAGGAGGTGAATACTACGTAAAGGTATGTATAGATAACTCAGGCGGCTGAGAGAAATTAATTCAAAGATAAGTTTTACTTATTAACTAGCTGACCGGCGGACTTCGTACCGCTTTGACAGTTTCCTTGAAAACAAAACAAACAAAACGTTGACAGTTTCCATGACAACAAAACAAACAAATCATTCGTCCGTTTAAAGAACACCCGTATCCCATGATGGACCCTTATAACAGCGCCACCTACCTGGTCCAATTATAAATCTAAACCATTCTCGAATCCTCTTGAACGCGTACAAGAAAATTTCATCCAAATCGGTCCAACCGTTTAGAAAGAAAAAAAAATTTTGAAAATTTTTCCGTGACAGCTGTTATTGTGAATTCTAAAGCAAATCTGAATTAGTATCTGGGGGCGTGGCAGTGCCCCCGCCAAGTCGAGCAAAAAAGCGGCACGGCCGTACCATCCTTTTCTCGAAACAGTTCAGGTCATTTTCGACCCCCTATAACTTCGTTGTGGATAAAACTAGAAGCCTGAATTTTCAGTAACAAAGCAGGCATTGTATAAACAGGGTATATTTCAAATTTCAATCAAATTGAACCAGTAGTTAAAGAATTACTTATAACTATTAAAGTTTCTTAATTTTGTCATTGACTAACTGACCGATCATCAAAACTTTAAGGCACTTCTGGCAGACATAGAAGCTTCAAATTTAGAATACAATGAATGTTTAGTGTACCAATCAAGAAAAAACTAAAATATTTTGCAATTTCGGTCCAGTTTTTTAGATACACCAACTGCATAAATAACTTTGTAATCCCATATAAATGTATAGGATTACAAAGTTAAATTTGCAGTTAATGGTGGACTTGTATGTATAATATAATGGAATGATAGGTGTAGATAGGTACCTAGATGGTACCGGAAAGGAAAAAAAGTTTGACTATCTACAAAAAGAAATGAGATACCATCAAAAACAAAACTTGTAAAAAAAACAAGTCTCGCAACTCAATTCTTCTACCGTAAAAAGTTGTAAGATCTAAGTAATAACAAGTTCTTAATATTAAAAATCTTTTATGTTTCAAATAAATAGATAGACTTGGCAATCGTACTAAACAATCTAATTTAATATAATATATTATTACTTGTGAGATACATTGTGTTTCCATGCGATGGCCAAGTCAATCTATTTATTTAAAACATAAAAGATTTTTAATATTGAGAACTTGGTATTACATGGATCTCACAACTTTTTACGGTAGAAGAACTGAGTTGCGAGACTTGGTTTTTTACAAGTTTGTTTTTGATGGTATTAATTTAACTATCAAGTATTTAAATTGGAAAATCTTTTCAAAGGGACTTTAACTAGATTAAAGGTCACTGTACTGTTACATAGGCACAAATACCAATACCAGTCTGAAATAAATATTAATCTTTGATTCAGAAGTTAATGACTTCTACAGCTGATCATTAGTGTTGGGAATCTTTTAAAAATTTAGCGATATTTTTGCAGAATTTTGATATTGTTTTTTTCCGAAACTACTGTGCCTACAATTTAAAGAACAGCACCCACCACTCCAATTTTATGTATAGCTACTGACATTTCAGGCTTAACGGGTTTTTTGAAACAAGTTGTATAAAGATAAATGCAGAACAGTTCTGTAAACTTTAGCTTGAGAATCGAAATTAAAATCTAGTACATAATGATATTATTTAATTTAATAATCTAATAATCACAGTAAAATTATAAGCGAGGAGCTGATCGCCGACGGCACCAGCTCATTATTAGTAGCATTGTCTTAAAATCAGTAAAACACATTTTACTGATTTTAAGACAAATTGTGAAAGCTGTTGTGTTCAGGGAATCCAAGACAACGCCAACACAACAGTACCTACTCTAAAAGTTCGCGCACATTTGCGCAAGGTTTCCTCTTTATAATATTAGTATAGATATATTAGTTAATAAGAGTTCCCAAAATATTACTTAACAACTAGCTGACCCGGCGGACTTCGTACCGCATTTCTTTTTTATTTTTTATATTGCCTATATCACAGAATAAATAATCCTATGTTTACTCAGAGCTAGTGTAGCATTCTAAAGGTGAATAATTTTTTAAATCGGTCCAGTAGTTTTTTGAGTTTATTCATTGCAAACATACATACAAAATACAAAGCTTTCCTCTTTATAATATTAGTATAGGTAATATAGATGACATAATTAATATCGATTCATAGGCAGCGATTCACTATATTATTATTATAATATTGAGCCGCGGTCAATTGTCTAATTAATTTGATAATTATGTCATTTGGAGTAGCTCTATGGCGCAGTGGCTTGCGTTTTCGCAAGCTAAGAGACTTACGCAATGCCGGGTCACAGAATGAGTGACTATGGAAATTATCTGGAGCTCCTCCTTGCTTCGGAAGGCAGATGCTACCGTCGTATAACTAATAAGTTATGACACTCATTAAAATAAGCTTAACCGCATTAGGCCAGCTGGTGGATTAACCGCCCGACCCATGTGCTCGTGTAGGAACTTAGGTAGCCCAGAGCCCAGCAGTGGGACGGTTATTCTGATGGTGATGATGCAGCGTTTATTTACAGTTTTATATTCATATATCAAGCCATTATGTATTTGATTACCGACCCTACTAGAACCTACTTATTAAGACAATATTGTTAAAAGCAAAAACTTTTTTTTTATACCTTTTATTTTTTAAATATACCTAATTGTTTTTAACTACTCTAGTGTAGTGGTTAAGATCACCGGTTTAGACCCAGAGGTCCCGGGTTCGATTCCCAGCGGTGGGTACATCTTTGTGTACTCGGTTTGGTTGGTGGCAGGACTTGTTTGTCCGACTGGCTAGCTACCACTATCTTATCTAAATATCACCGGCAGCTAGGGAAGATAGCCAGTGCCTCACCAGTTGAGGATCCCGGGTGAAGTGTGCTTCCACCAAATGGCTTTATCATTACTTAAAACATCAGGAGAGATCAAGGCACTGTGATTACTCGAAAATATTTAAAAAAAAATTGTGGTTTGCGAGTTTCATTCTTTGCCAACTCATTGATGCTTGCTGATAATAAAAGTCCAGACATTAACATTATTAACCATAAAATTTCCATTCATAAGACAGCCGTGTATGATTTAATAAAAGCGACTGACCTTCGCAAGCACTTTGACAAAGTGCTCGTCTGCAATATGAAAGTGCAAAATTAAAGATAATAGTGGGAAATGGACATACCTACAATCTCTTTCGCACATCAAGCTGTTGCTGTGAACCATTTTTGGCTGACACCATCGTAAGTTGGCCTTTACAATTCTTATTTTTTAATTTGTGTGTTGTGTCCGCTCGTATTATGTTTTTTGTCTTTTAATATAAAACGGGCAAATGAGCACACAGCTGGCTTGTTGGATAGCGGCCATCGCTACGCGTATCATCGTCGTAACATTCGTAACGAAGTGGGTCTACGCTAGACAAGCCGAGCACTAGCCGAGCCGCTCTACTCGCGGTGTCAAGTGTGGACGTACAACGAGCCTACAACAATCATTCTCCTCGAACATAGTTTTCCGCAGTGTGCTTCCCTTTGTGTTCGTCAAAAAACCGACAATAGGCGGAGCACAGTCGAGCACGAGCCAAACGCTCGGAGCGCGCTCGTTCGAGACTCGTAAGTCGGTCCACACTACACGAATTTTGGCTCGGCTCGTGCTCCGTTCGTGCTCGGCTCGTCTAGCGTAAACCCACCTTAACATGTTCGATAGTGCGAGTTACATTCGCCATTCGATCACGTTAACGAAAACGAGAATTGGTATGGCAACATTTTAACTCTTCTCGTATGACGCCAGGAGGCGCTGCTTCAATGCTATACTAATTTTCGTATTCGTAAACTTAATCGTATTAATACGGATAGTAAACAAAACTTACACCAGGCACCCAGTACAGTTGGCCAACCCTGAAGCATTAGTTCTTATGCTTTTATGACCGAAAATATTACTGGATCTAGTACCCTTAAGGCGGGTCCAGACGAGTGTAACGTGTAATGCAAGATTATGTGAAATTTTGCGTCAACTGTGTGGACGACGGCACACGAATTCAATGCGAATCATGTACGCGAATCTTGTTTTCCAACTTCCGTTGCTACGAACATGCCGAACAGAAAGGGTGGCCAATGAAATAGCAATATTACTCCAAGCATCGTTTTTCTTATTTGTTTTAAAGTACTCCGGATTTTTGGATTCCAAATAACATACAAACTAATAAGTTCAAGCGATTGTTCACCACTCCTCATCATGAACGTCCACATGACACAACCGACACGAACGCCGCCGTCGCCGTCCAAACGAGAACTGCAAGCGCCTTTGTGTTCGCGCATAAAATCGACAGCCGATGGATCAGCGCAAGCGCCGGCGCGAGTCATGTCATGCTCGTAGTTCCGTCCTGACAGAAAATTCGCGTTACCTTACTCGTTACATTACCTAACACTGTAACGCAAAACAATGCTGTTTGGCAGCAGAAATAAGGGTAGCCATTCAGTTGAATTCTGAGTAGAATACTCTACCACCAGGCAAATCACACTGCAAGTTCATCTTACCTACTTATTTACCTGCTTTATTGCAAACTATAAGTAACGTGTTGTTGGTGTTACATGATCAAAACAGACCGTGTCAGATACAGCAATTATACTTGTAGAAGTCACCCATTTATCTCGCTCTCCGAATGCCGACCATAGTTACTCTAACAAGATTAAGTCAAAGTCGAAGTTATATCATTTATTCAATTCACACATATTTGTCCCAAATAGCAGTTAACTAAAACCTAGTTTAAACTAAACTACTGATGGTACTGTGGTAGATCCACCAGTTCAGATTTTGGGCGAGCCTTCGACCGGGAAGAGCTGGCAAGAAGGGTTTTTGTTTTCTTTTTCTCCATCTCTTAAAATTTAATTAATACAATTTTTTTCTACGTCAATATAACCCATTCGGTACCCATGTCCGCGTTATACTTAAAAAAAACAAGTAGGTACAGACAAGTAAAAAAATACCGATTTTGTTAAAAATCATGGTCACTTCATCTATTGAGGAGACTCACTTGAGTGTCTTCTCAAAATGGTTTTCTACTTTATTGGTGTGTTTTAATTGTGTGCACGTCTAATGTCTCATTGTTCATGTTTCATTAGAAGCTACATTTTATGTGCCTAACGACATTTTGGAGCACCTTTTGTGCGAAGTACACGAGTCTTGTGCGTGTTCTTTGCAGCTATCCTAAAAATAAAGCTAAGTTAGAGGATCAGTACTCAAGTGGGTGACCAAAACCTTGTTCTACACCATCTTTCGTGCATCAATTGCCATACATTCAATAGGTAATTGAAATCATAAAATCAAAAGCCCGAATGTACTCTGGTACCTACCTACCCGGTTAATATAACTAAGATCGGTTGATAAGAAGTAATTGCTAGAGTCCCCCAACGGAGACAAATAGAAATAAAATGACCATATTATGCTCACAAATACAACATAATTGTTAATTATGGATATACATAATATATAATTTAACGCAAATTTTGTTGCAAACATACCTAATGTAGATTGTAAAAGTTATGTTTTATTTTTAAAAAAATATTTTGTTATGTCATGGGTTTGAATCCTACCTGAGTTTTCAAGTGCTACTTTTTTGTAGCTGCAAATTTTTATCACTAAGTTATGATTCCCACATGTTTAACATATACTATGGTGGCTAGTCTAGATCGATTTAATGGCAAGGTCAAGTGTAATATTATTTCATTCAAACTGAAAACACACAATGCAAGGAACCACTGCCGTATCAGTATCAAATTTTAATTAAAGTTTTTGGTTCCCTGTCAATATGACAAATGTCATTGAAGAAAATGATTAGTTGCTAACAAGTCGATACGGAGGTATTGAAAGGCAGATACAGCCTTATTCGCTAACGGAAGTGGTGCCTCGGTATATTGGACTTGTGTCGGTAATTAAAACCTTTTTAATGTCACACAATCACCATCAAACTAATAAAAGCACGGAAGTGGTCAAAATAAAATCGGTTGTCGTGTTTCAGTATTTAATATTTACGAGTAACAGACGATGTCGTGCCAACAGTGGTTCGAGTCATCACCAGTTCACCGCTGTTCTCAGCTTTATAATTGTGAAGATTTGTTAATAGCATATGCCTATTTATTCTCCTTAACTTTAGATGTTATTTGTCTGTAAATCTTCCTAGAAATAAATAAATAAATAAAATAAATAAATAAATAAAATTTATCTCTTCTCTCTCTCACCTTTATCTTTCTCTCAGCTTTACCTAGGGTTGGAAACACCACAGAAAGCTCTTTGAAGGAACTCGAGAGGATTAATTTTTGGTTACCTTATAAGAACGTCATGTCATAATACGAGTAGCTCTCATGCTATCATCAGGGTTATTATGACATGACGTTCTAATATAGTCGCAATATAAATATTGAACTTTAAATATAGTCTCGTGTACCTAATAGTCAATAATGAGTATGACTAGTAGGTATCCATGATACTCTAAAAAGTTAATCAATAAGTATAAATATCCATAAGAAAAAATACTAACGGTGAATAAAAGCTTTAGATAGAATTTATATTAACCATCATCATCATAACTAAAGTAACATTATAACTGTAAAGTTTTCTTCAATATCGAGATATATTTGAACCTTAGTAAAGATCGTGTCCGTTAGTTTGAGGCTCTACTACTTATAATAACTTAAATGTGTAGTCGAGGAAGTCGCATGCTGACCCACTTTAAAGATTAACAGCAATACGATAAATCTGACTGCCGATGCCACCGTGCCGCTAGGAACTGACAATGTGTCAGATTACTTGCAATTTTATTGTTCAATGCTGTCTAGGCGGGTCGTCATTCAATAGGTGTACGTTACATCTCACCGTTCTTTATTAAATTTTACAATTAGATTTTAAAATCATGCTGTTAATTTGTTCAAAAATAAAGATTTTATAACATAACGAGCTTAACATCATAACATCATAGTTGTATAAGACCTAAGATTCTTTATTTTAAAACGTCAGTGGTCCAATTTTTTTAATTTTACCATGAGACACTATTGAATGAGCAGATTTGAGCATTTAATGATGTTGTAGGTATAGCACCTTCTTATAATCAAAACTCTTTGGAATTAGACAATTTTTTTATTTAAACAATGTAACTGTCTAATCCTTACTTCAATATAAACAATTGTGATGAGAAGAAATATAATATTTTATTCCTGCGACCTAGTTAATTTCTAACAAATGAACTTACAATTTTTAATACACAAGATAAAATACTTATTATTAATAAATAGAATAGATTACATTCTCTGATACCAATAGTCCAGCCAGAATATTGAGAATTGAGACATTTATCTATCCATACAGATTTAATAAATGATGTTTATCCGACCAATACTCGCAGATAACTAACATGGTCATGCACAATCGGAAATGGTAATCACGTTGTCAAATCAAATTTAACTTTTCAAGGTCTTCATTTTAATTTCTCTGACAGCCAACTATCGAATATTAATATATTCGATTAGGTATAGTTTATTTATATACGTACGTGACCATCGGACGTTTTCCAAATCGATTTTGTAATTGATCGGCGGGGTACGATAAGCAAGGCTGGTTTAAGAAAGCCGTTGGGTAGCGAAAAAACTAGTAATGTAGTCGGTCTAACGAATTCCCGCACTCAGATTAAATCCGTTTCACCTCACTTACCGCCAGCATTGAAATGTTATGCGCTTTCTTGTAAAATCAATTAAAATGTTCACTGTTTTAGTTTAAGCTGTACATGTGATTTAGTTTCATAAAAATATTGGTGGAATCCTCATCCACATTTGCCTTTTAAATAATAAAAAATGTACTTGTTTTATACATAGTACAGTGTGACCCATAGATTAAATTAAATTAATATGTTTAGCGAAATGTAAAACTTATAAACTTAAGCTTATACTTATACTAATTTATCTAGAAAAACGTAATAAATTACTTGGTTAAATATGTTGCTTCCTAAAATATTGTAACATAATTTCGAGGTATCTCTAAATGAACGAAAGACGTAGGTATGTATTTTTACAATATTTCGCCCGTATCTCTCATCTCACACTGAAGGTAATTGTATAATAGAAGACCTTCTGCCACGTACGTCCTTTGATCTGTATCACGTGCGCAGGCGCAGGCACGTCACTCAACGCCACAGGCTCGTCATAGGTTCTATGAACTGTCTATGAAGAGTAGCCTGTCGACTCTTTATGTAACATTTCTTGAAAAACAACGACAAATAAGTGTCGTATTACAATATTGAAGCGTACTGGTATTTTTCTAGCATTTATTAGATTCTAGTATCAGCCTTTTAGAGTTCTGGCACTCCCGAGTTCATTGAAGCCTAGTGCTCTTGCTAAGGGCATTGAACGATCACAAAGATGACGTCATGTGACGTCACTCCACCACCGGTTACTGCCATTAGTGAAAGTCGCCGAATCACGAAGGCGTCAGTCAATCTGCAACACTTTCGTCGCGGCAAAATCAATTGTCATTCGTGGTCATTCCTTGTCGCCGATTTCCCCTGAACGCTGTGACCATATTACGAAGACCCACATGAAAAAGGACACATTAACTTATTTAGGTCGCGTTAGAATGGACGATTGCAGAATTTCTGTTCCGTGCCGCGATTTCGTAGGAAGGCAGCCTATTGTGTTTGAATTGATGCTCTTCTCGCAATCGTTTTGAAGTCACTTTTACATTCAATTGACGTTTTCTGGGGCTGTACGTAACAGTACTTAGTATACGGTTTCTTTTCCTGAATTTATTATAGTCATAATCATAACAAAATAGGTTTTATCAAAGAAGAATATTTAAAACTCTCTATTTTGACCTTATGAAAAGTTGCAACCGTTTGGTTAAGATAATATTATGTAAATTATACGCAAGCAGATGCGTGTGAAATGCTTTATATCAGTTTGTTGTGATTGCATAAACTTTAGAAAACTTAAAAAAATAAGATTTGCATAATTTTTCACCGATTTCCTTACTACAATAGATGTTATCATAGCATGCAGCAGATAAGCAAAATGAGAACTATTAATTTGTCTCGTACCTACCTATAGATACGTACATATAATCCATACAGAGGACAGTGATGAATATAGGTATCACAAATTCACAATAGTAAACTATTCAATAAGTTGCCTGATGAGATAAAACAATTGCCGTTTAATATGATTAAAAATAAATGAACAGCTTGGTTATTATTTCTATAGAGCATTGTTTCTATAGAGTTAAAGAATATTTAGATCATAAATTGACATAAAAAACTTCCTGATGGACATAATGTAACACACTATTAATGTGTAGTAATTATTATTGTATATTAATGTATTAATTTTTATAAAAAAATTTGTTAATGAACTTATAGTATGATATTTTTGACATTTATTTGTATTATGATTTTTTTTCTACTTATAATTAATTAATTAACCTTATGACAGCCGTGAGGGCTGGATTAACCTTAACCCCCTCGAAGGGGAGAACGGGGAAAAGGACGAAATGGCCCGCAAACAACGCGGGCGGATCGTCCGTTCGGCCGGCGACGTCCCCACCAGAAATAATAATAAACCTTATGACATGTTTACCTTCGACATTTTAAATTAACATTTGCATGCTGTTTCATAATGGCAAAACATGAGCGCATTGTCAATTTTATACCACCCGTAAATTACCATGTTTTTTGGCAAATAAATGATTATCTTATCTTATCTTATCTTATCTTATTCTCGCTAAAGTATCGCGTAGACCTAGCTCTATTTGTCGTTCCTACACTTATTAATAAATAAAAAACATTATAAACCCAAATCAAATTATGAATCCTTAGCTTATATTTTATTCTGCAATCTCATGGTCATTTAATTCAATACCGAATTTTGCCGTATACTATTGGTTGACTATGCCACATAACTCCAAACGTTAATTAGTGCTTTATGTAATAAATTAAACACACACTAATAATCCAAATAATGACCAGGGTTGCGTAAAAGACACCGAACTGTGGACAGCTCAAATTTCCACTGCCAACATTACGAAACCTAAGTGGTATCAGTTACGTGATATCACGTCTGACTTTGGATAGTGATAGCTCGATAACTTGTTAATATTACGCTTATTTAAAATTCGTATGCCGTATGGAGCTGAGTATAGTAATTTGTTATTAAATTTATTGAAATGCTATGATACGGCTAACTTTGAAACTTCTCTAACCGAGTCGTTTAGCGGCACTATCAGTATCATGGGTGCGAATTAAAACTCTAGTAAAATAATATTGTTCGTCGTGAAATGAATAAATAAAAAAATTAGATCCTGGCTTAGTCTTATTTTTAATGCTTTTCTTGCTGCTCCTGAATTATGAAATGGAAATGAAGTAAACATATTTTTAATCCTTATTCTTTTTTTATTATTTTTGTATGACTTAAGTATGTTATATTTGCAAAACAAACAGACTTTCGCGTTCCTAATATTAATTAGTATGCTTAATAATTGTTTTCATTTTGTAAATACTTAACCATAATAGTGACGTACACTTTATTTACAGCATTAATCATATTCAACAAGTAGTTATCTGTTACTTTATTGACGTAGGTAGGTACCACATGATGTCGTATGTACACACGCATGCGCAGTGCACATCAGACTACCACCAATTGTCAAATTTCCTTAATAGACTTCATACTTTACTAGCGGTTACACCCGCGTGGTTCCCGTTCCCGTGGAAGTATCGGGATGAAAAGTATCCTATGTGTTAATCCAGTTTATAAGTTATCTGAATGCCGTATTTCATCCAAATCCATCCATCCGTTGCAGCGTGAAGAAGCAACAAATATACACACATACACACAAACTTTCGCATTTATAATATTAGTGTGATGTAGGTATATTGCGTATGGTTAAACAGTTCTTGAAGAAATAGGGTGATGTTCAGGCGGCCTGTACTTCAGCGTTGAATAAAACAAATTCAGAACTATAACTAAATATTGCTCTGAGAATTCTGCTTGCAGTCTCTGTAGTCTGATGTCCAGTTATACATAGTAATGACGGCTTAAAAGGACTTTTAAACCTAGTATTGTTACTATTAGCTATAACAACATAGAAAACGATTAAATAAAACAGAACCCGGTGTCAGTGCAGCTTTTAAAATTCTATTGCTAAGTGGTTGGGTGGCTGCCAAGCTTCTACACAGACAGCAAGCCGAGATTGGCTGCAATCAAAGAAACTTTTTAGTTTAATCTTTCATTTACAAAAAAGTATCCATAATTTGATTATATATTCCTGCTGCTGCAGATTAAGGATTCATTAGCTAACAGACTGGAATACTTTTCGGTTTTATAGTTTTGCTATAATACTTATACCTATTGTATATGTATTAGTGATTTAGTCTGCAAAGACAACCGTTTCTCGTGTTCCAGAGGAACTTTTCCTAGCGGTTATGTCTATGACCACAGACCGTAACAAACGTTGATGTAGGTATTTCCTATTGAAATATCATCAAATCAGAATCTCATTCTTCACGTTGGAGGCATTGGCATAAGTTTTGTTATTAATGTCTCTTTTAAAGTAAATTATTATCAAACTTGTAGATAATTCGTAAATTGAATGTGAATATTCAAATAGGTACACCGTGGTTGTCTATAAATAGCCTTTTTTGTCGACGTTTTGTCCTCGTGTTCAACGGATACATTAATGAATAGCTAGCGCCATCGACGCCAACGGCCACCCACCGCTAACGGACGGACTTTGCTATTCTGCGGGACTTTGTCATCAACGTCTTGTTATCGCAACACTCAGTCCGATAGCGCACATAAGCCTCCCGAGTTTGTTGCCAGCTCTCCTCGGTCGAAGGCTCTCCCAAAATCCGAACTGGTGGTGGATTCAGTAGCTTAGTCTAAACTATTTTTTTAGTTTTTTATTATAGTTTGGATTTAATAGTTTTGACGTCAATAAGTGCCTTTGAAGGCTTATGTTGAATAAATGATTTGACTTTGACTTTGATTGGATAGCTTAATATTTCAAGATGAAGCATGTATAACCATAAACTGAGATGATACTTGTAATCTTAATTCAATTAAAGATGGAATAGCCTACCAGCACACGTATTCCCCTCCTTCCTATGATATGGGATCCTTTAAAAGACGCGTGAAGAAGCACCTAGTGAGCCGGCAGAGTGAAGTTAACTGATGCTTTCACGCTGCACCAGTTATTTTCGCGTCTGGATTTCATTTCCATTTAACATCAGGTGGGATGGAGTCATTTGCCGAGCTGTCTATAAAAAATAAAAATATAATATTTATTTGACAACATTTCAAATTAATATTCATTTCTTCAGTAGGAAAACACCTTATAAGAGGTTTTATAAACTTACATATAAGAGGTTTTTTGTAAACTATGCTTTGTTTAAATAAACAAACAAAAAATTCAGAAGTAGTTGATGCATTGAAATAGTGGTGCACGTTACAACAAATTATTTTTTAATAAAAGGAATTGTGATCGACTTGTGCTTGTGATTCTTTACTACTACTACTCTACTATACTATATAAATACTCTTTCATTGTATGGTTATATTCCTACCAGAACTTCATCTAACATATTTAGATATAGAACCTAATTAGGTACAAATATGTTGATTTACTTACTCTATATTGTTTCGAAGCAATGTAAATATAAATAAAGGAATGGTTACTTAATTAAAATAATAAAATAATTACATAAAACATCAGGCTATTCCACTTACCATTCAAATATTATTTGCTGTAAACCAATTGCTTTCATCATAAATGTGTCCATTTTCAAAACCTTAACTGCATAGGTATACCACTGAGTCATAGAAAACATTATTGTTAAATACATTCACAGCTCACTAATACACAATATTATGTGTATTGTGCTAATAGTCTAATAACCACTAGGACCTACCTACCTACTTACATGTATTTCGGGTAAACGTCGTACAGTTAGCTCGTTAAATAATGGAAACAACGAAGAGTTCTTGTCCAAACACTCAAGCAAGGGGTCCATGGCATTTGCTCAGCTGTTCCGAGCCACGTCTATTGTTTCTTAAAAGTAGGATGCGCACTGTTGCATATTCATAGCGCTGTGTACTATGAAATATTTTGTGTCTTTCAAATTCGTTACGTAAAGTAAGGACCAATATTCGGAAATACGGTCACCGCCTGTTTCAATCACTATCAACTGTATTTACAGTGAGTACCTATATAATGTAAGTGCTTGTGTACTGCTATGTAAACATTAAATAAGAGTCACTTCGGCTTATAGAGTAAGTGTATGACTAATTCTGCGCGATTCAGATACAAATATTGTCTTAATTATGGTAAATATGCCGCTGTACTATATCGATAATATTATTAACAATATCTGCACCAAAGAAGTATTTTACTATAAGTGTCTACACAATATTGCAGCTAAATTATATTATGATTATTATTCATAAGCGACTTATAAAACTGTAATGACAGAAATTGTGACAACTTGAAAAGAAAACATACCTTGTCGATATAACGATAATATATTTATTTATGCTCATGACTGTACCTGTATCTGCCCGGGTTTGCTTGTTTGAGCGGGACTTTAGACTTTGTGGCGTTGACTTTGAGTCTGACTTTGACTTTTGAGTTTGAGATCTTAAGAAAAAAAATTAGTTTTATTTTTAAACAAAATTAGAAAGAAGTGTGGTTAGTGTAGTTTAGATTTACGCTACTGCCTTACTTAATAGGTAGGTAGGTAATAACGATGACATCTTATACAAAAGAGTAACACAAAATACTTCTAGATCCAGTGCAAATTAGAAGTTGTAAAAGGTTTTTAATTTATTTAACCAAATTTAACAAAGATCTTGCATTAACATAAAATTAAACTAATAAAGACATTACTAAAAGTATGGGTGCAATACATGTATATAATTACTCTCAATAGCATTAATTAATAGGGTTGCCAACTATACTGTTACAAACTATACTATTTTTTATTACATTATAGTTTTTACTGTTGGACAAAAATAAAGTATATAAACTACCTACTGATTTGAACGTATTTTGTATGCACGAATTAAAATTACACAAATAAGATGTGCGAGAAACAGTAATGAGTATGTATTTAAAACAAAAAACCTACTGTTAATTTTCCTTCTGCGACCATAATATACTTTATTTCTCATAAAAAAAAACAGTTGACATCCCTACTAATGAATTATACAAATGTATCAAGTTGATCAGCAGTATTAGCCAACGGATATCATAAAATTAGTAGCACTGTGACATAACATATAGCACCATTAATTTAATAACGTTATTAGTAGATACACAAGACCGCAAAACAAGCGTAACAGCTTGGCCTTGAGGCTGCCCTCAAACCCCGTACCGTACGTAAGTGCGTAAGGCAGTGTTTATAATAACAATGAGACATTTTTACTCGAGGAGTCTTAAGCGAGGAGGTTAAGCAACTATCGCAGAGGCCGGTCCTTGGATGGATGACAAAAAATTTGTCATCTCGTCTCCTTCGTGCTTCGGAAGGCACGTAAAGCCGTCGTTGGTCCCGGCTGCATTAGCAGTCGTTAAAAACGACCAATCCGCAATAGGCCTGGGTGGAATATAAAATGAGCTGGTGCTGATGATGATGATGATGAGGCCAGATATCCGGAGGTCCTGGGTTCAATTCCCTGATCGGGTGTATTTCTGAGTTTTCGATGTTAGTAGCCTGGTTAGTGATCATCAAGCCGTATTTGGCAAGCGTGGTGATTAAGCGAAAACCGAAAAACAAACTGTTACACTCGATGTGCGGACGACTGTACATAGGAAGGCTAAATTAAATATTGCCGTACTTGCAATCGTCGGTACTACGGATTGGCATTTGGAAACAGGATATATTTAACAGACACTTGTACCTGAGGTACATTCTCATTACTAGGTAGGTAGGTACATTGGTTAGCGTAATAATTGCTTGTATGTACACTTTGATTTCAATTCAATGGGACAAGGTGCTTAGCGACCATTCGATTACGTTAACGAAAACGAAAGTTTATATGGCGAAATCCAATCCCATAGTTACAATTTTTAGTTTTCGTTAACTTTATCGAATGTCATATGAAACTCACACTAGGCACCCAGATGAGCTATCTAGGACTAAGTACCTAGTTAAAAGTGTAATGAGAAAACGTATTCGACACTAGACACATTTTAGTTCATCCAACGGTCAAATTCTCCAAGGTCTTATCTTATGAATATTACGTAACAAAAAGTTGAGAGCTCGTTTGTCGTTTTCTGTTCGAAACAGTGACTTATAGCCGGTCCAATAAGGTTTCTTTTGACAAAGCAATGTTTTGTTTAGAATTTACACGGCTAAAGTAACGTATCTAATAGGGATTCAATTACAGAGTACTGTGATACTTATGTGGTCATTATTGCTTACAGTACTTAGTTAAAGTACTAAGAATAAGAAAGACTAAATTCTATTAAGTTTGTCTTATATTAAGTACTTATATAAAACAGTTTTTAGGGTTCCGTAGTCAACAAGGAACCCTTATAGTTTCGCCATGTCTGTCTGTCTGTCCGTCCCCAGCCTAGCTCATAGACTCTTAGTACTAAAAAGCTGTAATTTGGCATGGATATACATATTAATCACGCCGACAAAGTGGTGAAGTAAAATTTTGGAAAATATTTTTTTAGGTTACCTTCCCCTACACGTGAAGTGGGGATATAATTTTTTTTCTTGTTTACCCCATAGTTGGAGTGTCGTTGGATAGCAGTTTCAAAAATATTTCGGGTTTGTGGAAACAGTTTTTTGATTGAGGCCTCCGTTTGTGAACTATTAAGCTTTAAAGTGCAAATTTTGTTAAATTCAAGTGTCCCCCCTCCCCCTGCCAGCCAAATGGTTGTTTTTGGATACGTGAAAAAATTCACGGTAGTTGTATATATGACGAAGTTAAAAGGAAAATTATCACAGCTAAGCAGGCTTTACAAGTTTACGAGTAACAGTTAGAGTTGGGCAAATTTCATGAAATATTTCAACCGCTGAAATTTTTCGGAAAAATTTCATTTCACATTGAAAATTTCAAGTTTACTTGAAAAATATTTTTATTTTAAAATATGAACCGCAGTCCTTTCAAAATAAAACAATGTTATGATTTATTGAGCGTTTAATGCTATTTTAAAGTAAACAATGAAAAAAATCAACAAAGAATAATATTTACGACATATATATAATATTTTAAATAGAGTGATATCCATAAAGTTAATATACCAACGGAATAGAGCAACAAAGGGCTGAGCGAGCGAGATGTCACCAGCAGCAACACTATGTGATAAAAAGAGATGCGTGATGCGACGTAACAGAACTGTTTTTGGCAACTGTTTGACAGTTCGTCAGCACTTATCCGCACGCTGAGAATTTGAGCTGTGTGAATTTTTCTGATTTTACGTGAAATCGTGGATATTTTTGAAAAATAGTGCTTCAGAAACATGGTGACATGTTCATTATTGATTGTTGTATAACACAGCGACATAACCCTAAAACATGTTCATTTCACAGGTAAATTATTCCAAATCGACATCCCCTGACCTAGGATTTATTTTTGCCAATGCGCTTCGAATTTTAATCACTAAGTGTGATAATTCTCTTCTATAAACATTTATTTATGTAAGAAGCAAAGATCGAATACACATAATGCAGAATTTTCGAATATTTTGTGTAAAGAAATATTTATTATATAAATATAAATTTTCGTTTTACACTAGGATTGCATCAAGATATCGATATTTCGTGTCCACTGTCTATCACGCGGTAAACGAATATGTATTACTGTTGTTAAAGTATCTATATGACGTTTAGATATGAATCACCTAGGAATGTTATCCCATTTAAAATACTTAGGCAATCCATCTTACGAAACGAAATTGAAAAATGTATCAAAGCTAACTTTGAGAAATTACTTAAGAGCGTTTACGCCGCACTCTAGCGCCGCCAATGAAAAAAAAACATGCCTAGTAATTAGATATAGAAAATCAAATTATGCTCAACAAACTATTTGAATGAAGTAATTTAGCATTTTTACGTAACCTAATGAACATCTGATATGTTATGGTTTAGTTAAAAGTGGCCGTTTTTAGCTGTAACGTCTTATTATTCAAATAGTTTGTTCAGCATAAATTGATTTCCTATCTCTAATTACTAGATATGTTTTTTTTTCATTGGCGGCGCTAGTTTGCGGCCTAAACGCTCTTAAACAAAATAATTATTTTCCGAGGGCAATGGGAAATTTAAGTAAATTATTTAAATAATCTTCTGAGTTTTTCAACAATCGTAGTTTCAGCCGTGCAAAATTCCATCCCATCCTATTTTAGTTCTCTTAATACTGTTCCTAATTAATATTATCGATATCGACATTAATGTAAAAAGCGACATGACATACATGACTGACACGCATTCATAAACAATTTACACACACAAATGTCATCCTATTTCGGTTTCGTTTGACAACTCGTGTTTGTTGCTCTATTCCGTTGGTATATTAACTTTATGGTAAAATCACAGTTTGTATCATTTTTGACATTATTTGGTTACATGTGTTTAATAATTACATGACATAAAACTTGTAATATAAGTACTACCTAATCAATGTTGTATCAACTGAAGTTTAATTAAACGTTTAATAATGTTATAACCTTTGTTTATAAACAACAAACAAAAAGGTAGATGCAAACATTTCTATCTTTTTAGGTAGGTATAAATACAAATATTCTGTTCTGATAATAGAAACATATTTATTTAGTACAAATAATGTCCGTTGATGTTGTTATTACTATTAATTTACAGTACTTATGCCAATTATACATAAAATCATACAACATCTTAATTTTAAATTACAAAAATAAATTTCACCCAATTTGAAATTTTTCACGGTGTTTTGAAATTTTTCATATTTTTCACATATTTTACATTTCATTGAAATGAAATTTTTCATCTGCCCATCCCTAGTAACAGTCGATCAACTTATAAAATGTACTTGGCGCAGTACAAATTCCTCATTGGAACTACTTAAATAACGTTGTCAGGTGTGTGAAACCGGTGAACCGGTACCTACATTTAAGTATAT
The DNA here is from genome assembly GCA_963082485.1 of Eudonia mercurella. NCBI lineage: Eukaryota > Metazoa > Arthropoda > Insecta > Lepidoptera > Crambidae > Eudonia > Eudonia mercurella. Next base: position 4,925,990 of record OY720022.1, read on the forward strand.
GACCCATCGTTAAATAAATGTTCATAAAAGCCCTTTTCACAGAGTCCGCATTATTGAGATGGGCTACGGAACCCTACACTGCGCGTGGCCCGACACGCACTTGGCCGGTTTTTCTTGACTCAAGTTCGCCCAGCGAAACCGCTGAAGCTAATTCCAAGAAATTCAAACAGTGGATTTCTTGACTTATGAAAGTCATTACCTAAGGTAAATAAGTTACCTACCTATGTTATTAATACATTAGTATTAGGTCCTTACCTATGAAATTGACCTATGAATTATATTTTAACGTTTTTCTAATTTTCTTAGCATCTATTTATGTTAACACTATAAAAATTGTAGAGTAGTGTGTTTGTTTCACTAGTTAAATATAGCAGATATTAAAAAGAAAAAAATCAAGTCCCTTCAAAGCTACAATGAAACAAAAAGTCAATTCCGCGAACAAAAAAAAGTCAATTAAAAAAAATCGGGCGATAAAGACTAGACTAGAGAGATCATTGTTATTACTGAAGCCTAAGTAACATATGCCTAATTAAAGGTGTAGGTATAATAATATTAACAAAAGGTATTGACTTTTAGAAGTAATACACCTATTAATAAGTGAGAAAAAAAACGTAAATTTCATAGGTAAGGACCCTATATTAAAATCCGTATTTTTTTTATCAATTTGATTTAAATTTGTGTTTTTCCTCACGATAGAAAATTAAGATTGTATTAATATTAATGATTTCAGATTTCAATTAAAAATAAAAGATTGAAAAAGACTTAAAAACAAAACCCTCCTTCTGACGCAGTCGGGTAAAGATTAAAAGTAAAGAATGAAATGATTTAAATTCTAAAATTATCATTAAGAAAAGGGAAGGGAAAACCACCCGGTTGTAATGTTATGTTGTCGTAAGTAGTTTTAAGTTGTCGTTGTCATTGCGAAAGTTGCTTGACTTGCAAAACCACACCACCACAAAAAAAAATACAAGGAGAAATTACATACATATGACATTACCACTTAATATCAAATGTCTTCACGTAATAAGAGAGGCATAATATTAATTAGCCATTCCATAGCATTTGAATAAAATAAAACAGTAAGGAGGTTTTCTTTTTCTTACCTGCAAATTCAGACTGTTCGTGCAGATTGAATCTTACCACTGTTGTAACAGAGACGAGAATAGATTGATAGACGCGACGTTTGTTTTGACGGTAATTAGTATGGGACGTGGTGTGGTGCTGGTATTTCGGTCGTGGGTTTAAAATACGCGGCCATCCCACGCTGAGAGCCCGTGTGTCCATGTACGCCACTAATAAATAGATACGACTGCGGTACTTAAAATTTACATTGAAATTTAAAAGATACCACATACTTATATGGAAACTTATTCTATTGAAAGAAGCGACAAGATGTATTATAGGTATAAAAACATTAAAAAGAATATATTGGTACTATTGGAAGCGACACGATGTATAAAAACTGTTCATCATCAGCTCATTTTATGTCCCCACTGCTGGGGCACGAGCCTTCCCTATGGATGGATAGGGAGAACGGGCCATGAACCACCACGCAGGCCCAGTGCGGATTGGTGGTTGTTAACGACTGCTAATGCAGCCGGGACCAACGGCTTTACGTGCCTTCCGAAGCACGGAGGAGCTCGAGATGATAAATTTTTGGTCACCCATCCGATGACCGGCCTTTGCGAAAGTTGCTTAACCTCAGCTCTCGCAGACCGGACGCGTTAACCACTGCGCCATCGAGCTCCTCATCCTCATCGTCATCCTCATCGAGCTCCTCGAGAAAAACTGTTAATAAAATATATTACACCATAATTGGCCTTTAAACATCCGACTGACTAGGCTCTTATAACTTTTAACATACATGGGGAGATTGGGCTATAAACCGCCATGCTGGCCCAATGCTGGCCGGTGGCGTTCAGCGACTAGGTACAGACGACGCTTACACATCGACCTATCCAAACTGTCACTTAATGTTAAACCATATGTCATATCCTACATAAGGAAACTTGACAGTTTGTTGTGATAGTGTTGTAGGGTGGTACACACGCACGCACGCGTGTCAACAACGTGTCCTGCGCACTTCACGCGTAGCACTGTTTTTACTGTTGAAAATTGTCTAAATTAACTTATACTAAATTAAATTTTATTTTGTTTTCGTATTTTTAAAGAGATATTTAAAAACAAAAATTGGTTTAAAATATAGGGATCAGTTATTGGCATTTAGATGAAACATAATTACAATTTAATAACTAATTGTATATAGTGATGTTGATTAAAATAATGTTAACTAATAAAATTAAAAAAAAAATTCAGGATCAACGACTAAACTTGCCTTCAGACACACGAAAGAGTTCCATCATCTTCTTCTTACCTACGTGGAGCAAAAACTTTGTGCACATTGCCTCAGAAGAGAGATTATACATTGCACGCACGGAGGAGTGTGAGATTTAGTATAGTTAAAGTGTGACAGGAGAAGGTAAATTATAATTTAAGTATAAAATGTGTTAACATACAATTAATTAAATAAACATTGTTTCTTACATTATTTAAAAAAAATAGTGTTGTAAAAATGTTCTAGGTAGGATTTTGTTTATAAATAAATTATAATGGCAATCTATCTATTAATAATTGTATATTTTGTAAAACGGTCGAATTTTGGCCACTAGTTATTTTAGTTATACACCCGTCACCCATATACCCAGTACGATTGGGACACGTATGGCCGTATTGACGGCTTTCGATTTTCTTATAGATTTCTAAAGCTACAATTGGTACACAAATAATTATTACCCGCTAGGAATCAAACCCGGGCCGCTGGCTCTGAGACTGGTGGTCTAACGGCGGTTACGTTATACTTACTCTTGTAATCCATTTAGCCAACTTGGTTGACACCGTCAGCAAGGTTTATAGCACTGTTTTTAGAGGAAACGGTGCGTTATGATAAAAATAAAATGTTATCAAGAAAGATAAGAATTTATTAAATGTTTAATGTAACATCTTGGATGACTTGTGTACTTCTTTTTGGGTTATTAACCGTTTTCTACCTAGTTAAAAGTTAAATTGCTATTTTATTTTTTTGCAACATCATTTATCCCATTTAGCAAGCTCCAGTTCCTTACAGAGTACAGACACTAAAAATAAAGATTTAAAGAAAATTTTTAAAAGAAGTAATTGTGTCAGTAAACCTTATAGAACGTTTTTTTCCTGAAACAACAGATTATTTTTGAGCAAACATATAAAATCACAACCAGGTCAAGGTCGTTACAGTTTGAATTTTTGGACTTCTGTTTTGCGTCTACTTTTATACTTAGCATGGCAAATGACTCCATTTCACCTGGAGTCCAGATGCCAAGCCAGATGCGAAGACAACTGGTGCAGCGTGAAAACAACGCAACATCAGTTACCCTCACTCTGCCGGCTCACTTATATTGTTATCTAATTTATAATAAGTTAGCGGCCCACCCCAGCTTCGCACGGGTGTACTTTTATTTTAAACATTTTTTTTTAAATATAGCCTATGTTACTCAGCGCTAATATAGCATTCTTACGGTGAAAACATTTTTTAAATCGGTCCAGTACTTTTTGAGTTTATTCGTTACAAACATACATACATACAAAAATACAAAGCTTTCCTCTTTATAATATTAGTATAGACTAGCGGCCCGCTCGCGACTTCGTCCGCTTGAGTTACCTCCCGTATCCTATAAAACCCTAATAGCAACGCCACCTATCGGGTCCAATTATATGCATGTTTTAAACACAATTATAAACCGTTCTCTTGAATCATTGTATATATTGCTGAAAAATCCATTGCGTAGTTTAAAAGATCTAAGCGTACAGACAGCGAGAGCAACTTTGTTTTATACTATGTAAAAAAGTGAAGATAATTCCTACATCAATAATATCCCCACATCACCCTCTACCTTCTGAGGTATCAGAAATCAGAAAGTTTTGTGAATCTTGGGAAGATACGAACAATCATGACACTGTAATACTAGAGAACAATATATTTTTAACTTAATTCAAATACATTTGTTGGTTCTTGTGTGGCTGTACTCGTAAGACATCTTATTATTGGCTACAGATGTGTAATAATGACACCCTATTAATATACATATAAGTATTGTTAATATAATCGTCGAAACATTTATTACTTTAGCAAATTATTTATTTGTTTTGGACATTTTAAATTATGATTAAAATCACTTACCGTTTCAACAGATTAGCCATTACCCTTAGCACACATGCACTCACAAATATCTAAATTTAGACCGCATAGATAGGCACCATTAATTGTTTAGAAAGTGCGACATCCATCCGTGGCTGAGATCCTAGCGACTGTAAGTGGGCGGTATCTAGACAGATCGAAGTTTTGTCAACACAATCGCGATCGTTATCATTGGAACAACATGTCAATCATCCTGCCACTCTTTTATCTCCCAGCCTATGATACACATGTGTTGTCACGTGGAAATGTACAAGAAATTTCGTGTTTGGGAATTTCAAAAAGTATTGAAAGAAGTTTCCATAGTGGGTCTTGCACCCGCACAATCCGGGTCAAGGACACACAAATAAATTAGGCTATTGCGGAAGGTATTTAATAATTGGAAAATTATTACAAATGGTTTTTCGTATATTTATTTATTTTCAGATAACAATATTTGATCCATTGTATTAAAAGTATACTGTTGTACTCTATATTTTCATATATATTCTATTAAATATTTGTAATCTAAATTGCAATAACCTCTAAGCTAGTCCAAAATAGTCCCAATTAACCACCAGTCGTGGATAAACCACACCGATATCAAAATAATCAAAGTTGGAAATGTAAATAAAATAAATTTTGAAACACTGAACATGTGTTAGATTCTTATTATATATTTTTGAGAACAATAAACACGATTCTTTTTCATGAAACAAAGCTAAAAAGTAATGAAATATTTCTTTAAATGTCCTCATGTGAAACACGATAAGAAATGGCGTCTTGCGCTCGCGTTGCAATAAAACATTGTTATCGTAATTTGTCGAAGTTAGCCACTTTTTACCGGCTGACGCATAGGACCTTGCGCTATGTTATTATGGCATATCAGAGTGCTGAGTGCGAGTTAAATTTACCATTAGAACCCGTTAATTGAAAACGAGATTTTTTACAGCCGCTCGCTCGCTACTTCGTCCGTTTTAGTGAACTGTATCGAAATTTTTTTTTGATACGATTATTGTCTTGACAATTTTGAACACAACCGAAGCCGTGACTCCCCGGGCGTGGTGATACTCGTTTAAAGAGCTTTCTTTCACTGTTTAAAAAAGGCCTCCAACACGGCTGAATTTACGAGGCAAGTATAAACAACCATCTAATTGCAGAAGCTGTTTGAAGCACAAAATGCAGTGTTGCAAGCAATAATAACGCCTATTACGCACTTAGCAAATACATTTCCTGACGAATCGCTTCGCTATCATCATTAGGTTATGCAACAAGTTGCTACTTCACAGTCGTCGGTGGAAGATTGTTCGCAATGTTACTTGGAAATGTTAATGTGCTGTGATTTGGTGTAAAGTCTGGTGAATTTAATAACTCTGATGTTTTTGATGATCTAAATCTAATTTAGTTGTGTGAAAGCCAAAGGGTCCATGGGGCTGGAAGAAAGGCAGCTTGTAAAGAGTTGTCTCGGTGATTGGTGCTTACTTTATTAACCTAGCAAAAAACTGGCAACTACCTCTGCCAGTGTCATCATCATCATCGTCATCATCAGCTCATTTTATGACCCCACTGCTGGGGCACGAGCCTTCCTTATATGGATGGAAAGGGAGAACGGGTCATAAACCACCACGCGGGCCCAGTGCGGATTGGTGGTTGTTAACGACTGCTAATGCAGCCGGGACCAATATCTTTTCGTGTCTTCTGAAGCACGGAGGAGCTCGAGATGATACATTTTTGGTCTACCCATCCGATGACTGGCACTTGCGAAAGTTGCTTAACGCGTTAACCACTGCGCCATCGAGCTCCTCGATCTGCCAGTGTATTAGCCTGGTAATCTCAAAAGGTGATGTTGCCAGCATTCTTGGGACCGATCCCACCCCATGAGCACATAGTTGGAGGACATTTTGTTTAAAGTCTATTATCGATTTCATTATTTCGTTTTCATAGATACCTAAGTTTTTTTTTTAAATGTTATTTGATGTTGTGTTGTAGTTATAGTACTCGTAGTACCAATATCATTATGGTATAGCAATTTTTTTCAATTCTTCTATTTTTTTTTATACGTAGCACGGCAAATGACTCCATTTCACCTGATGTTAAGTGAATATGGAATCCAGATGCGATTTTTTTTGCAGTCCTTAAATTTTGTCCATTGCTAACTAATTTATTACTAACTTTGAATTTTATGACCTTTTATTATTTATTGTAATGCTTGAGCGAAACGAAGTTCAGTTATCACTATTTAAATATCAATGTAAAACTTACCATATATTGTATGTTTTACTGCAGATCGAAATGCAAGCAATTATCTGTACAATAGAAAGTACATTCCACTTTCTACAATAAAAACAGCAATGCCATCATCATTGTTGTGTTGAGACGCGCGTGTACATTTAATGACAAATTATTATGACTGCATGCATTAAGTCCGCGTTTCGTTCATAACATAAACAAATATTAGAAACAAAGAACATATAAGTAAATAAACAAATATTGCATGACGAAGAGTGACCGACGACGCGACGACATGAGACAATGTAACAACTAACCCCCTTTGTAGGTTATCCTTTAGGATTCGACAGAATTATGTAAACAAAAACTGAACATTGATAAATTAGCCCTAAATCATTTCATTTACATCAATTATCTAGAGCTAGACCAGGGGTTCCCTAAGTGAGGGGCGCGCCCCCCAGGGAGGGCGCAGAGACCTTTAAAGGGGGCGCGGGCCACTTGTGTAGTTAAGTATAAAAAACCTGCGACCGCTGAGAGAATGCATTCCAGACTGCTCGATACGACCAATAAATAAAAGTAATTTTCGATTAAAAGGCACAAACATTATCTGAGATTGACGCCTGTCAAGAACATAATAAGTAGGTACTACTTACCAAATACCCTTTGTATGATTTTTTAAAAACTTTAATGAGGTATAAAAATACTTATTTTGTTATTGAATACTTTTTTATTCTGACCTGATAATCTGGACTGGAGGATGGGGGGCGCGGATTTTGTTTTATGGTCGAAAGGGGGCGCGTCTCAAATAAGTTAGGGGACCCCTGATCTAGACTATAATTGATATTTCCCCGCACGGTGATGAGCGGTTGCGTAATTAATTAACATGAACTTGAGCATGGGCCTTTATCCACAGATGTTCGTATACTGCGTCCACAAGATAAGCATCAAAGCCAAAGTCATATTGTTAACAATATAAGCCTTCGCAGACACTCATACATGCCCAAATTATAATTAATATATATAATTAGTTAAATTATAACAAAAAAAATAACGGTTGAGGATTGTATACTTAACAAAAAGGCGCCGCAAGAAAAATGGGAACAAAATATATTAAAGAATGTTAAAGCTAAACAGAAAGAAAATGGTTATAACGAGTCGATCCATCTAAGCCACAGATTACTTAATAGTTACTACGTCTAAGCTAAGATATCTATTATAAAACATGTTAGAAAATTAACTAAATAGAATGGAACATTGGACACGAAAGAGTTCGACACAATAGTTTAATATTTTACTACTGCTTTATTAAGGTTAAGTTAATAACGATAGCAAAGCAACCAATCGCTAGCTAATAAGGTAAGTATTAGTTTTTTTCACCATTTTACCACCGAAAACAAAAAGAAGAACAGGTAGGTATGCATTGAACATCTCCCGGTGATAAAAGAGGATGGTTAACTTTGCCGCAATAAAAATATTTTCGATCGAATTTCAAATAGAACTTGCACCGAGCAACCAGTCTCGATTGGTCTCGATTTCTTAAAGTGAACCAGTCGCGTGACGTCACGGATTGCGACGGCGACCGGCCGGCGACCGGCGAGACGAATGTCCGCGGGCCATCTCACAACCACAACCTTCTTGAAGTTTTCCTATAAGACTTGGGTAAACTAAATGTCGAACTCCGATGTAAAGTTATTAAGAACTCTTTGCTCTTACAGTTCGTGTATGACCTGCGCTGGCCTGAGATTACTTTGGTTTAATGCTCTAAAGGAGATTACAGGCAGGCTAGATTTATAGCAAAACCTCTTTGCTTCAACAGGAGGATCAAAGGAATGCAATCTTGGAAATAGCACTTTTTGCACGGGGAAATCAGTTAAAAATACATCCTATCAAGGCACTGATGACTATGTTCCAGTAGGATGTTGAAGAATGCTTCACTTGTTTATTAGAGGAGCACTACAGAAAAAGCTTTTTATTATTAACCCACTCATAAACCTTCAATTTAATGAGCGCTTAAAGAACGTCTCCATATTGACATGACCCGCCTACGTCTCTCTTATCATCTTAGGAAGTGGTTATATAGACTGTGATCTTAGTAAGCATATTGGACTGTTCCTCTGCTATTTATGTTAACAATAATAGCTATGAGCTTGTTCACCACGATTGCCAAAATCGCACAATAATTCTATACAATTCTATGCAATTACAGTAGTAATGCAGATTTTTATTTTTGCTTGTTTTTATCTTTTATCTTTAACCTCTGATAAGAAAATCGTTGCTGCTTGATTGACAATGACTACCTATATTAAAATTTGGTTAGAACTGTGTATGACATGTAAGTTGTTGTACAATTGCTTTTGTACAGTATTAATTAAAACAAAAATCCGAAAAACATTGGCATTTGAACCCAGGATCTTCGTATATCGGGACGTGCGCTTAGCCACTCGGACACCAAGTAGTGCGCTTATTTATCATTTTTCAATATGAACATAGCTAACATAAATACCCATGTGACACCCTCTCACGGGGGTCTATGAGAGCGTTGCTCGAGCGCGGTATTTATGTACAGCTTACCTTCTGAGTTTTCCTATTTTGTGACCATAGTGATAAGTAATTGGATTCGCCGGCCACTGACAACATAGGCAAGTATTACGTAACAAGCCCTACTATTCGCAGTAAGTACCACATAGCTGTGTTTGAACTTTGAAATGAAATGCTTTTTACGAATTGTATAACTAGCTGAGTCGCTTTGTCAAAAGCCATCTGGGGTGGTGTGCATAGCTGCCTGTACATTAGAAAGGCCGAATGATCAATAATAATATATTAATTGATACGATAAATTTTTGATTAAAAGTACAATATTTAATTAATTAACTCATATTCATTAGGTCTGTATGTAGGTATGTTTTTATACGCTCGCCTACTTCCCACACGTCGATCGTGGCTGGTGAATCATCGGAAGAGACCTTCCTCATTAGGCTCATTATGACAGAAGGTTAGTTAGTAAAAGGTGATATTACACCCGTAGGTGGAAGGCATGCATTATCTACGTCCACGCGGTCTGTGGTGGATGGAGTGGAGTTTTATTTTCTTAATATAAGTACAGCATAGGAAAAGGTTTTATCTATCATATTCTATTAAAGGGTGTGGATAGCACCTTGTGGGATACCTAACCGCCGCCATTTCTATTTAGATTGCGGCGCAGTTTGTGTAGCACAGGCCTGCACATCTGGGTGCCAAGTGTGAGTTTCATTCGCTATTCGATCACGTTAACGAAAACGAAAATTTGTATGGCAAAATGTTAACTCTTCTCGTGTCCCGCCAGGAGGCGCTGCTTCAACCAACCAGCCATACTAATTTTCGTTTTGGTTAACGTAATCGAATGAATACAGATAGTAAACAAAACTCACGCTAGGCACCCTGGCTACGACAAACTGTCGAATTTCCTTAACCCCTCAAGCGTCGAGTGACCACCAGGTGGCCGATAACAATTAAAATTCTATTGTGTCTGGTATTCGCGCGCTCGAGCTGTTATTAGACTGAACTACAGTTGAACATTTATTGAAGTTCGTTAGTGTTATGTGCAGGTGTCTGTATCTGGTATACGGGTAGAGGACTCTTAACCCCTGTCATACCAGGAAATCTAGACACAACAGAATAACAATGCTACTGGACTCGATACTTATCGAGTCATTGGGATGTGAGAGGGTAATCTAACAAACAATGTTATAAAAAGTTTGTTTTAGTTAGTAAGGTATGCACGCCTGATCCATCAGACTATCCAACAATATCAAGTTTCTTCAAAAACAGTTCCACCATAATCCAAGAATTTACAGTTTTTTACATTTTACAGGCATGTGTACTACTTAATAGTTATTAGAATGCAACAATTGGAACTTTATGCGTGTAGGTAGGATATAATGTAGGCAGGTAAGTATCTATTACATGCAGTACCCACCTTTTCAGGTGGGTATTGCCCTGTGTCTTAAGTTTAATATTGATTTATTAATTTGTGTTTTTGTAAGATACTTACTTTAAACTCTACAACCATAAGTTAGACCAACAAGATAGGAGCTGCCAATCAAAGATAAAGTTTATTACAACGATATAAAGCCTTATTTTCGTTAATCGATGGTCTGCGTCAGTCGTTTAATTCTCATTTTCTCATTCGTCAGGATTCTTCCACCCGCGGATCGTTAATTAACTTAGCCTATAAATAGTGAGTTTTGTTATATTACTGCTACAGACATTTCATTCCCTCAAGCGCTTTGATGATACACAAATATCTACAGTGTAAAGTCTCCCAAAACTGTGATAGCATCCAAAATAAACATTAACGGAGTGGAGTTGGATTAGGTATTTTGATCACAGTGAAAATTTGTCGCAGATTTAGATATAGTTCCAATTTTTTTTTTTTGTACATGTTAAACGTAGGTATAGGGCAGGGTAGGTATAGGTATATGCCTATAAAGATTTATCATAAAAGTTGTGCGACTTAAATTGCTCTAACTCGAGAAATTCTTAGCACACATTCTCCGGTGGGATCGCAACTCGAAAAGTCTTAGGGCAACATTTCCAGTAAACACCAAGTTCTATGCTGAAAACAGTGGTGCCATGCGCTTGTTTGTTACACTAGGTAAAATGTACGTACATAGATACTAAATGGAATAGCACACCATTCAGTCATTTGTGGACTAATTTGTAAGAGCTGTGCTAAAAGTCCTTGCGTCACTCGTCGTGTCGCGGTGTGTATATTATGCACCTGTCGGCCGCGTACAATCGCTATAATAGACAGTCGGGCAGTCATTAATACAGTTACATTTTGTTCAGTTTTATTCTCGTTTATAAATTACCTAGCATTTGTTATAGATAGATTAGACGTCGGTATTATTTCTCAATTAAAGCTAAATTATTGGCAAACGGATCTAGTTTACAATTACCTATCTATAATTGTACAAACACCTATTTACCGAGCCACTTGCTATGATTCATTATTAACAACGATTTCTATCTACATAACATAATTCAGTTGTCGACATAAGGTTTTCACATAGCAAATATTCTATTATCATTACAGGTAATAATGTCAACAAACAAACGGCAGTGTTGGAGAAAACACTATTGAATACTCACCGAAGTACTACGAGCAGACAGGTACACCACCAGCAACAAATCCCACAGATAACTGGTCCACTGCAAACTTATTTCACTTGGTTTTCTCGTCGGGAAAACTAAGAATTGTCGTGAACTTGATAACTAATAAGCGCGAACGAACGACACGTCCGATGGAGCGCGGGGCCGGGTCGCGACTACCGACCGCCGCCCAGCCTAGAACCCAAACCAGCCGAGAGCGACCGCGGAGAATTGTATGCTCGCCGCGCCGTCGCGCCCGTCGCCGCGCGCCGCCGCCCGCCGCGCCGCTCCGTTGGTCCTCCGAGCCGGATAAATCTAGCGACAGACAGTTGCGTGTCGGCGGGCGTCCGTCGGCGCAGGGGCCCGGTGCAGTTAGAATGCCTAGTGCGAGTTTTATTCACCTTCCAATAGCGCTTAGAGCTATTTCATATATACGTATCCCATAACAAAAACTCAATTTCGATTCAAATTTCAATGGTTAGGAAAATACGGAAATTTAGACAGTTATTAGATAATATTTAATAAAAAATGGATTTTATGCAATTTAAAACTTTCCCTACTCGACTTTAAATAGCATAAATTCTGTTATATAATAGGTTGAAATAATGAAAACCTTGTAGTTTTTATAGGATAATGATAATGAAAATGGTTCATAACGAAAACGAGAATTTGTATGGCATTAAAGCACAGCCAAACATAACTGCATTGACAAAGTCATAGCCTCAGCTTACTTTACATACAAACCTATTGTTTGTTGACAGACAACCACAATTAAAAATAATAATAATAATCACCGAGACCGGACGGATTGCACAACTTTGCTTAAAATGGCTGTGTAGTTCGCACACACGCTTAACATCCCAGTTCCAGTCATCCTTAGAGTCGGGATCGCTACAACAGTTTCTAACAACAGGTGTTACCCACCTGCTCCATAAGGCAGGCAGTCCCGCGGAACCCAAGAATTATAGGCCGATCACATGTCTGTCGACGGTCTATAAACTTCTTAGATCCATTTTGAGAGCGAAAATTACTACAATTCCATTATGTCTACCTCTCAAAATGGATGTAGGAATTGATCCCGCGGTACTAAGGGGCTGCTCCTTATTGACATGGCCATAAGCCAACAGGTTCGCCGTTCCCAAAAGGATCTGTCGACATGTTGGATAGATTATAAGAAGGCCTATGACTCGGTGCCACATACGTGGGCACATGGCTCATGAGGGTGCTGGAGTTGTACAAAATAAATGCAACTCTGCGCACCTTCCTGATGTCGTGTATGGGGCAATTGAAGACAGTCCTTCGTTATCCCGGATGTCGACACATTCAAGGAAACGACGATCCTATAAGGATTGAGCGGGGAATATTTCAGGGCGATAGTTTGATTCCACTATGGTTTTGTTTAGCCGTGAACCCTCTCAGCACACTGCTGGATGGTTCGGGACTTGGCTATTCATTGCGAAGAGGAGGTCAGGTAATATCCCACCTGCTTTATATGGATGACCTGAAACTGTTTACCCCCAACATATTGCGACTGATAGAGTTACTGATGGTAACTGAAACTTTTAGTGCATCAGGATGGAATTTGGTGTGGACAAATGTGCAGTCATGCATGTAAAGCGATTATAACTGTCAGATTCTATAAACTTGAAATCGCTCTCCGCAAATGATACCTATAAGTACCTGGGTATGTCAGAGGGGCTACGAATAAATGTGGCTGACATGAAGCAATCGTTGCAGGAGCGTTTCTTTGGTCGCCTGAAAAATGCGCTCACAAGCTCATTATCAGGCGGCAATAGGGTGCGCGCCTTCAACGGGTGGGTCATGCCAGTCCTGATGTACTCCTTTGGCATACTCAAGTGGACTCAGACAGAACTGGACGCCCTGGATAGGCGAGTCCATACATTGCTGACCGCAAATCGGATGCATCATCCACGTTCGTCGGTAATGAAGCTGTACATCCTGCGGAAATGCGGGGGTCGAGGTTTTTTAAAGACCTTCCACAACCATGAGGTGTGCAGTCTCATGGAATATTTCCTAGAAGCCGATATGGGTATGCACCGAGATGTGGTAGCAGTGGACAAGAGACTCACCCCGCTGTCCTTGGCTAAAGAGGACTGGCACAAACCCGTAGTACTTAATGCCAACGATCGCAGGGAGGTATGGCAAGGCAAGGAGCTCCACGGGCGTTTTTATCGGGCTCTTCACGGACCCGATGTAGACTTTTTGGCGTCCGTATCCTGTCTGCAATTCGGTGACCTCTTCGGGGAAACTGAAGATTTTGTCTGTGCAGTTAAGGACGAAGTTATGCTAACGAATAACTACCGGAAATATATTATGAAAGACGGGACGGTTGACATATGCTGGGCATGCCACCGTCCAGGTGAGTCTATCAGACATAATATTTCTGGTTGTTCTCGTCTGGCTAACGGCGAGTACTTGCACAGGTATAATCAAGTGGCCAAGATTATCCACAAGCAACTTGCTTTGAAATACAAACTTGTACATTCGGAGGTACCGTACTACAAGTATGTGCCCGACACAGTTCTCGAAAATGACCATGTCACGTTGTACTGGGATCGATCTATCATCACCAACAGGACTATTGTAGCCAATAAGCCGGACATTGTGGTGATAGATCGATTAGCGCGCTGCACGATGATTGTCGATATCACCATTCCCATGACGAGAACCTCATGAAAGCTGAGAAAGAGAAACAAATCACATATCTCGACTTAGCACGTGGTTGTCGACATGTGGAGTGTGGATTCGGCTGTCATCGTGCCGATTGTTGTTACGGCCAACGGCCTGATGGCCAAGAGCCTCGATCAACATCTCATAAGGCTCTCGTTAGGCGGCTGGATCAAGGGCCTGATTTAGAAGGCAGTTCTCCTCGATACGGCACGCATTGTGAGTAGGTTCCTGTCTCTGGAGCCATAACCACCGGTAGCTTGGATCCTGGTCCCGATGCCGGCGGACCCCTATTTTTTTATATTTTAAATGTTTTGTTTGTTTTGTTTTTAGAAAATATTTAAAAATGTAAATTAATATGTTAAAAATAGTTAAGGAAATAATAATAAAAATAATAAAATAGCTTGGGTCTATCCCCCCGCTGCCGGTGGCAACGTAGGTTAAGTTTTTTATAATATTTTATATTGTAAATATGTTTTTATAAAACTAGCTGACCGGGACTTCGCACCGCTTTGACAGTTTCCATGACAACAAAACAAATAAATCATTCGTCCGCTTAAGAACACCCGTATCCCATGATGGACCCCTATAGCAGCGCTACCTATCGGGTCCAATTGTAAATCTAAACCATTCTCGAATCCACTTGGACACACACAGAAAATTTCTTCCAAATCGGTCGAGCCGTTTGGAAGGAGTTTAATAACATACACACGCACAGAAGATTAGATTTTATATTTATAGATATTGTAAAAAAATTCTTAAGATGTATCACACTAATATTATAAATGCGAAAGTTTGTGTGTATGTGTGTATGTGTGTGTATTTGTTGCTTCTTCACGCTGCAACGGATAGATAGATTTGGATGAAATTCGGCATACAGATAGTTCATAACCTGGATTAACACTTTTTACCACGCGAGTGAAACTACGGGCAGCCGCTAGTATTTAATAAAGAGAATAAATAAAAAAAAAAATCAACAACATAATTGTTCCGAGTATGTAGAACGTAACAATACAGTATGGTCCTTGGTAGCTTGGTTATATGGTCTAAGTTAGTAGCAGACAAAAATGACGTCATAATTACCATCCCATTGGTGTTGCATTAAGTACTTACCTAATGCTTAAACTATTACCATTTTTATTAATTTTAATCATACAATCTTCTTTTGTAAATATTAAATATAAAATAAATTAAAAACAGAACCAGATTTTAACTTATTTGGACTTAACGCAGAAATTGAAAACACAGAAACATCACTTATGCTTAAACCAAATTGGTTTCCGCTCAGCATAATTATGTCTTGGTGTACGCTGTGCTCTTACCATATTTAGAAAAAATATAATAAATTGTTTTGGCTCCATGGACACTGTTTACATTTAATAAATACAGCTTTTATAAAAATACATTTGCAAAATTAATTGTTTAATAGAATTTAATACAATACATACTTAGATTATTTATTGTTCTGAGAACAGACTTAAATGACAATTCCAAGACGTAGGTTTGTATTGTATATTCTCTTTGTTGTTATAATAATCATGTTAAGTTGCTGAATACTAAAGTAGGTATTCAAAAGAGAGAGTCGGAGTCGAAAGTCTCAGAATAATAACTAAAGCTAGTAAAGTAAATTTACTAGCTTTAGTTATTATTCTGAGACTTTACCACTTCTCATCACCCACAGGCACAATCATCACCAAAGGCTTTACGGTTTTACGAAAGAGTTTTCTGTTAACTTTAAACTTTTTTTACGGAACAGACTATGGCACTGACAGTTATGTAGGTTTTAAAATCCATATGTCATTAATATTGTAAAGCTGGATCAGCAAAAATAATTGGAAGTGAATAAACTCATTAAATCTTTCACAGAAAAATATTTCTGCACACAAAATGGAGAAGAAACGTTCGCTATTCACCGCGACAGGGTTCCCACAAAATAGCAGCGCATCTCCTACTACTAAATCATCACTTTACAATTTACATGCGAAATCCAGTGAAAAGGTTCCGGACAAATTAACCGAACCCGTAAATCCTTCTCGACTAAAGAAACAACAAGAGAAAACAAAGAAAGCAAAAGGGGATTGCAATCCAACGCCTAGTTCTTCTGGAACCCAGTTCTTCAAGAAGGGGAGCCACAGGGAAAGTTATGTGAGGATCACAACTGATGAGTATTTCGGCCAGTCAGAGTCTATTTCGGGGTCTTCACAGACCTTTCATTGCATTCACGGCCCTGAAGGGAAGCTTTACACGGAAAAGACTCTTCTTAAGAGAAACCTTCTCAAGGAATTAGACCCAATAGCCTTAGGTTTGTGATTTTATTGCTGCATATTAAGTATATCGATAGAGAGATGATATAGATAGAGTCGCTGGAAAAAACTGGTTTGGAATGGCTACCGACAGAGAGAGATGGCGTGCAAAGAGAAAGGCCGACACTTAGCATTGGGTGGCGACAGATTGAAGAAGAACATCTTCTTATTGACTCGCGTGTGTGACAAGGACACACGTCTGCACACAGACTATCGCAAAATGTCAAATTTTCTCAATAGACTGACCTTTATGTATATTTTGGTATATGGTTAAACATTTGGTGACGCCTAGCAGACGCCTGCAGCAGGCGTCTGTAGGTACTTTAATGTCGCAAGCGAGCTGGTTGCCACACTTTTCATCAGTCGGACTATACCCATGCCTGTTTGCCGACTAAGTTGCATAAAAAAAATCTTATAATGAATGCGTTATTAGTGTTATTACAGAGTAAGTATACGAGAAATAGGCATCGAAAAACAATATATAAAATAGAGAATTTTAATGTTACTAGGTTGGTTTTTACAAAGCCACACAAAATTGAATTTAATGTGGTTTAATCTGGCAAGTCTACAAATTGACTATTCACGAAATGTATCGCCATTACAGATTTTAATTAAATTCACACACGAAACGAAATCAGTGCCACATGCAGTTTCTAATTAATTTGTGTCACTGCATAGTTTTTAATGGTAGATTTTATGAAAGTTCGGCAGAATATAGGACGAGTGTCCTTCAATTGATATGACTCGCTTTCCCTCACCCACATACCCTTAATCAAGTCACAATACGCCGCATGTAATAAAATGCGTATCTGTCATTAAATACTTAGTTTATGACAGACTGCATATAATACGCATTGGAAAGCAACGCATATTATGAATAGGTGACTACTTTATTACTGATATATCTTCATTGTTGTTTGTTGTTCCATTCGATTAGTAATTTGCAATAATCTACTTTGTTGCGACACTTGTTCTTGTTTTGTTTTATCGTTGTTTACTTTCAATATATTATTATAATCGCTTACTTTTTATTTATATTATGTTCGCCTCTTGCGGCATAGTTCGCGAAATTAATTTATAAAATTTCATTAAGTACATGAAAATTCACATTCAAATAATAATAATAATGAGAGCTTGAGTCCTGCTCCGCTGCTGGCGGCGTTCTAGGTTTAGGTTTTTATAAAAGTTGTGTTTTTGTATTATCATACATTTGTTATATTTTCCTTTTTATATAATTTTTATAAAACCTAAATCTAAGACTTAAGATAAAAAAGAAACTAACAATAATAATAAAGTAATTAATAATGTCTTAAAATCAACAGCCTCGTTGCGTTCATTCATGGGCTTGTTTTAAGTCTGTCTGGAAACCAACGGCTATATTATCTAAGTCTGTCAGCATAACCACAACCTGAGAGCACTTTTGTGTCCCAACAGCTCCTCAGTAGTTGAGGGTTCCAGGTGAAGTGCGCTTGTACCTTAACGGCCTTATTGTATCTTACCATCATGTATACCAGGTGAGATAAAATACCAAAAGCGTTCCTGTTATTATATAAACGAGTATGATACAATAACGGACAGCATAATTAGTAAACGAGTATTTCTAGACAGACGATTGAGGTTGATATCGTATTCCGTCGTGCCGCCATTAATATGTCGTAATCAAAAAGAATCAAGCCTTAAATCGATACTTCCTGCTTTTTCTGAGTAGTAAACGACATGCATATTTGCCAATGATTAAGCTCTACTGCTACGCTCAGGCCTTTCTACATGATCATGAGGTGGAAACATAGCACAGGGGGTGATCTTGCCATAATTACACGTTGTTGGTTCAATGCAGATAGGTAGGTTGATCAATTTAATCTTTTTAAGCTTTGATATATCTTGCAGATCCAAATTGGAATGACAAATGTCCAAATGCTTACGGTTGGGGTTTGGCCCAAAAGTTGGAGTTCCTGATTACAGATTCCGTGGGAGTAAACCAATTTCAACGTCTTGAAGCCCATCTAAGGGACTTTGCTAAGCTCTCGAGCAACGGATATGTATCCTTTTGAAGAAGTTGCTATATCAGCTGTAAAGAATTTTTTTTAAGTCGTCCTGTCCTATAAAGATAGGTTGAGACTTGAGCCCAAGTATTAAATTTTAACCGTCGGGTCACTAATGGCGAGTCAACATTTTTGATTTCGATAGAATAGAATAGAATAGAATATAATTTATTTGCATTTCTTTTTTCATATCTTTCTACCATTTTTTGGAGAAGGACATAAAAGTATGTATGAATGTATCAGCTCGCTTGCTATTGGTTTTTGTGCGATTTGCTAGGCGACAACAAAATGTAAAGAACATATTTTTCCGTGTAGTGTGAGGTTCTACCACAGACCATATAGCCGGTCTGTGGGTTCTACACACCCATGTGTCGTATCCACAGACCATATGGCTGTGGTCGTATCCGTCCGTCGCATCTTATAATTATTTTGCTACATTAATTTGTCACGTCAGAAAGTGCACGTTCTGGATAGCGTGTCTGTCATCGTGGACTACTTGGTGGAGACTCTGCACAAGCCACCTAACCGGAGGGAGGCTCTTAAGAGGCTGCTGGTGAACATGTCGAAACCGATCTTGCTCAACGGAGAGTCCGATTGCATCACCCATTTTGAAAATATCAGAACATACATGGGATTTATGGGTTAGTGTTTTTACATTATATTTTCGTCAGTTGTTTACCTATTTATACTTTATTTATTTTATAACTTTTAACTTTCACGGTAGCGTCAATTGTTGCCATGTTTTTTGTTAGATTTACGTTTCTCAGCATATAAATATTATCGTCCAATTCCTTGCAAAAAAAAGCAAAGCAGATTAACCCGTGCCGTGAGCAGGTACAATAATGGAGATAATTTCTTCGTCACTGGGGGGTAGTGCTTGGATTTGCACCCGCTTAATATAGATATTAGTGCAACTTCCATTCTTGTTTTGATGGACGTTCCTTTCTTTCAATATAACTATTGATCGTTCATTAACAATTATCATAGCAGATTGGACGTGATCAGATTTATGAGAGACGCCGCAATAAGGACAATGTCTTTGCCACTCCGGGGATTTGGCCCTACTCGTTCAAATTAATTAGTGCAACTGTTACTTAGGAGTACTTCAACAATAGGTTGTTGAAGGGCGTTCCTTTCTTTCAATATATTGATCGTTCATTAACAAATATAACAGCAGATTGACCCGAGACCGACACCGCAATAAGGACAATTTCTTCGCCACTCGGGGTTTTGAATT
The DNA here is from genome assembly GCA_963082485.1 of Eudonia mercurella. Classification (NCBI taxonomy): domain Eukaryota; kingdom Metazoa; phylum Arthropoda; class Insecta; order Lepidoptera; family Crambidae; genus Eudonia; species Eudonia mercurella. The sequence continues at coordinate 4,945,826 of OY720022.1, forward strand.
CGTTAAAATTAAATAGTGCAACTGATACTATTTTTTTATGGTCGTTTCTTTCTTTTGGTTTGTTTTCTTTTTTATTAATGTTTCATCATACTTTTTCTCATAAGTTTGTACTGTCTGCCGTGTTAATTTTTTGTATATTATGTATGTGTGTGTTGTTAATAAATGCTTTCGTTCTTTTTTTTTTCTTTTTTGAATAGATTAATCGTTCACTAACACTTATTACAGCAGGTTGGACGTGATTTGGTCCGCGAGCGATACCGCAATGGGGACAATGTCATCGACACTCGGGGGATTTGGCCCTATTATAATTCTATAATGTTTATGGTTTGTGGAGCAACGCATGCCCGACATGTATGAGGGCAGCGTGCCACTTTAGAGCGAGTTTGGCCGCGCTGTTATTGTTTATCGGTACCAGTTAATAATAACGTTGGAAAGGTTTGAATCGGCCAGAAGGCGGCGGAGATATACGCGCGAACTATAGCTACGTATGGCTTATAAGTATTTTGCCCTAAGGACGGTTAAAAGTGATCGCGACGATGACGTTACCATAAGTATCTAACTGTTTTGAAATAACAGGATAACTTGACTTTTCAACAATGTATAAATACACTGTTACAATTCTGAACTCATTAATTATGTGTTGTTAGTTTAATGAAGATTTTAGTTAATAAGCAAAGAATTAAAACAATAAGACTCGCAACAGTCAATGCAGAAAAAGGCATCACACCTATAACATAGTATTTATCTAACTGTTAGAGTATTAGACGATCCCTAGCGATGCTGCTAGAGGTTATTTTCTCCGTCTGCATGTTGTCCCGCTAGGTATACGAAATTCCTAGGTTCAATTACCAGATCGGACAAAGTCTGTTTCGGATTTTTCGATGTATATAGTCGTATTCCTTAGCCCGGGTTGTGATCACTGACCTGCCTTTGGCAAGCGTGATGATTAAGCTAATATCCACCGATTTTATTGTAGACTTGAATTCAATTCTGAAGGCCGTAGCCCAGCTGTGGGACCATATAAAGAAAGGCTAAGACTAAGACACTTAAGTTAGGTTTTCGTAGGACCACATACTTTTCTTGCCCGTTCTGTGCTTCTAAATAAATCAACAAAAGAAATATGTTGCAGGATATCTGCTAATGAGGATGGAGGATGACAGTTTATTCAGTCTGGTGAGCGACGCCATCATTTGGCAGCTGTCAGCCCCGGACAGCGCCCGGGGCCTCGGGGCGGTGCGGCGACGCCACGTGCTGTTGGCAGCGGCGCCCACGCTGTACCAGACCACGGTGCGCATGCTGGCGGTCACCGACGCGCACAGGTTCCCCACGTTCCTAGAGGTAGCCCTGCTACTGGCCTTGGACAGCGCTGATAGTTGTAAGTGTTTATGACGTCATACTAAACTAAGTTTGCGCTGCACTATATCATGGCATCATCATCATCATCATCAGCTCATTTAATGTCCCCACTGCTGGGGCACGAGCCTTCCTTATGGATGGATCTTTCTGATCAAATGCCGCGACAAGTGGTTTTGGTAGTCCTCTTGTGATGTTAACCTGACACTGTCTAAAGAATTCTGAAGAGACCGAAACAGGTCAAAATCTGAAATTGCAAGATCAGGTCTATACGGCGGATGCATTAACACCTCCCAGCCAGACTCTCTTAATTTTTGCTGAGTGGCTAAAGATGTGTGAGGTCTAGCGTTATCATGATGAAAAACCACACCCCTTCTGTTGATTAATTCCGGCTGCTTTATTGCTTTAATCTAATCAGTTGTTGGCAGTAGAGTTCAGAATCGATGGTCCTGCCTGGTGGTAGCAGCTCATAATGAATAATGCCCTTCCAATCCCACCACACACACAGCATCACCTTGTTGCGAGTTAACCCGGGTTTCGCCGCAGTCTGTAAAGCCTGTCCGGCCTTTGCCCACGACCTTATTCGCACGTTCTTGTCGTACGTGATCCACTTTTCATCACCAGTTATCAGCTTCTTTAAAAATGGTTCGGTTTCATTACGTCGTAAGAAACAATCACAAATGAGTACACGGTTTATTAGGTTTCTTTCAGTGAGCTCGTGAGGTACTAACCAAATATCGAGCTTTTTTGTGTACCCAGTTTTTTTTCAATAGCGCCAAAACTGTTTTGTGGTCAATTCCCAGTTCTTAAGCTACGTCGTAACTACTGACATGCCGATCTTACTTCACTTTTTCAAAAATGGCATCCATTTTATCCGTTATAGGGCGACCAGAGCGATGTGATGAGCGATTAAAAACGCTTAAACCAAATTTGTGCTACTCTCACAAACACTGCACTAGGTCCATAAACATTGCATTTTTTTTCGCGGCCTGCGTTGTATTTTTACCTTTTTTGTAGTAAAATTTTAAAATGTATCGAATTTTTTCAATAAATTCACTCATCTTGACAGTAAGAAAAACAAATGGAAATCACTCATTTTTCTAATTTGAATTTGGAATTATCTTCTTTAAAATTTAAACTTTTAATGATACCAAAACCAGCCAGATACAAATAGTAATAGCCAAAGAGATTTTATTAATACTAATGCGAAAAGACTTTTTCCCCAACCTATATTATTGTATTTCTCATACATTTGGTCATCGTCCTTAAGACTGTTAAGATTGTTATGGCGATTAATTAAACTAGTTAATAACGCATTTATTTTTGTTTCAGGCACAGAAATGATGAAAGAAAATATAATTGAAAATTTATTTTATCGCTTCAATCCTTACTTTCCTGACAGAAGACTGCCATTTTATGACATTAATCCTGCAGACCCTCAAGATTGTAATGTTAAATTAGGTATATTTTTTTATTAAGACATACCAACAGCTAGCTAAATCCTATCTAACAAAGGAGGGAGATCTATCTTAAATAACTTAGGTCAAAAAGTTATCTCACATCATCACACCACCAGCTCTGCCCCTACTGCTGAGGCAAGAACGAGCCTTCGCTATGGATGTGATGAATGGGGAGAACGGGCCATAAACCACCACGCAGGCCCAGTGCGGTGCGGTAGTTGTTAATAACTGCTAATGCAGCCGGTACCAACGGCTTTACGTGCCTTCCGAAGCATGGAGGAGCTAGAAATGATTTATTTGTTGGTTACCTATCCGTTGACCGGCTTTGCTAAAGTTGCTTAACGTCAGCAATCGCAGACCGGGCGCATTAACCACTGCGCCATCGAGCTCCTTTCTAAGCTAAAGTAAGTAAAAGTAAAATTTATTTACACAGACGTAAACAATTAAAACCCTATCATACAGTTTGTCTGTACAAAAAAACATTTTGATAGTGAACTAAGGTAGGTTAAAGATTGTATATGTAAGGTCTAATAAGCTATTTCTAGTGCTTTTTTTCTTTACTAACATTCATATTTGAAATTTTAATTGAGTAGGTACATCAATCTTTACTGTAGAAGCTAATGTATAAGTACATTCGTACTTTGAATCGTATCGTCATGCTTAAGATGCCGATCACTATAATTATTTTTTCTCATGTAGGCAATTAAAAGTTCGCGCGTTTACCACTGCGCCCGGTCTGCGAGTGCTGAGGTTAAGCAACTTTCGCAAAGGCCGGTCATCGGATGGGTGACCAAAAATTTATCATCTCGAGCTTCTCCGTGCTTCGGAAGGCACGTAAAGCCGTTGGTCCCGGCTGCATTAGCAGTCGTTAACAACCACCAATCCGCGCTGGGCCCGCGTGGTGGTTTATGGCCCGTTCTCCCTATGCATCCATAGGGAAGGCTCGTGCCCCAGCAGTGGGGACATAAAATGACATGACATAAAATGAGCTGATGATGATGAATTAAAAGTTATAACAGTCATTAATGAACAGGCACAGTCTTATATAACGATACGATTGAAAATGAAAATGAAAATGACGACATTAACATAATACATAACTAGCAACCTTAATGGACTCAAACATTTATGTTTAATTCAGTTTAGGGTCATGTTTGACTTTATAGGACATTGCTCATGAATGTCACTTCAGCATCGGTTCGCTACTGAGGGCGGGAGACCTTGTACTGAGAAGAATCGGCAAGAAACTTGCCAAGGGCATTTCGTTTTTCCCTTTCTTTTACAGCGTCAAATATTATGAAATTCCCTAGACTGAATTCTGTGTCGTTCTACATACTATATCTTACCTAACAATAACAAACTTTTGTTAATTAGAATTCGGACAGTTTGAACGAGAGTAAGGTCTGCTTGCGTCTTTGATAAATAATTATGAAAGAATAATGACGTAGAATTATTTTTTGTTTACGTATTAAACAAAAAATAATTCTACTTTTAAACTGATGCATATTTCCTCTTTATAGGTGACAGTGGTGTCAACTTGCCCACAGTACTATCTGTGCTTCTAGTACTTTTGAGGACTACAAAAGATAACATGGAGAAGGATCCGAACTTTCGGACGATCCTGCCGCATCCTGACGACTACAGCCAAAGGTATTTTGTAGGTGACCCCCTAGAAAACACTTTACCATGTCTTTTTTTTTACCAAAACTTTTCCGGGTCTGGCTTTATAATTTATGTATATTCTTGGATTTTCTGTCAAACTTTGGATTTAAGCAAAACGAGATAAGAATTAGATAATTAAATTACATTTAAATTTGAGACTTCACAATTTTATGACTAAATGTACGTAAGTTATAATGCATTAAATTTGTGTCATCTACATCCTTTCAACAAATACACCCTAATGGGCACAGCAATTTTTTTAAAGTAAATGCATGCAGTAATTTAATAGGAACGTTTTAAGGTCTCGTCTCAGACAGTGGTACCGAATAACTTCTCGCAGGGCGAAAACTTTTCAGGGTCTGGAGTGATCAATTTCCATCAAGCGGGCTGTATGCCTGTATGCCGGCTCAGTAACCTAAACTATATCTTTCTAGATGTTTTGTATGGGCTTATCGTTACGAGTGCCGCGCACGCGAGCACCAGCATGAGAGAGTCACAATGACGGCCATAGTGGCTGCGATGCTGCACGTCTTCGGCAACCGGCTAACGGTCTTCTCCGTCTATCTGATGCCTGGTAAACAAATAGCGTTGTAGTTACTTTTAGCTTTTTTATCGATGGTTAGACAAAGGACTCCGTTATATCTACCCTATGTAAAGCAGAAGCAGATGTGAAGACAGCTCGTGACAGGATTGCACCTCACTAGCTTTATCTATTGGTCAATATTTCGCTGTATTTTCATCACCTTCATCAAACCTACTGCTAGCCTCATGCTTACTTCGTATAGGGTACTAGCTGACCGGCGGACTTTGTACCGCTTTGACAGTTTCCATGACAACAAAACAAACAAAACGTTGACACTTTCCATGACAATAAAACAAACAAATCATTCGTCCGCATAAGAACACCCGTATCCCATGGTTGACCCCTATAGCAGCGCCACCTACGGGGTCCAATTGTAAATCTAAACCATTCTCGAACTACTTGAACACACACAGAAAATTTCATCCAAATCGGTCCAGCCGTTTAGAAGGAGTTCAATAACATACACACGCACAGAAAATGTATATATATAAAGATAAGAAAGTGTAACCACGATAAGATCGGGCCATTATTCATCGTGTTGGCCCAATGTAGGTTATTAGGTGCTTACTACTGCCATCTTACGATAATGACTAGGATTTGCATTCTCTGAAGTAATTGCTTTCAATAGAGCAAACTGTATTGCTGTCCGGGGGCGCTTTAGCTGCCTTGTCAAAGAACTTTATACTTTATTTTGTTAAACATTAATCAGTTAAAATCGTGTAATGAAAACAGCGCGACAGGTAGGTTCTCTTATATTACGGGTAAAATTAATTCATATTTCCTTGTTTCCAATTCTTAGACTTGATGTCCCTATCTGTATTAACTGAGCTCCCCAGACGAACGGACTGGATCAAATCCGTAAACTTCAGCACTGGGCAGGTGGACGTCAATTTCAAAAAGATGCTCATCAAACTATGCGTGCAGTTCGTCAAAGTGTTCCCCGTCAATCATTTTGTGAGTAACTTTATTGTGCTGAGGTGTGATCAGGAACTCACTCAAACTAACTGGAAAAGCGAAATTATATTTAGCGGTATTCCAATCGGGACTCCATTACCATGGAGTTACTGATAATTCGTGATTATGGCGCATGAGACTGCATGTGCAAAAATATAAGATACATAGACAAAGAAAACATGATAACGATCTTGATTACTACTCTTATGTCAGTTAATGTTTGTTGTAGCTTAAAATTTATAAATTATTTATTTTCAAAAATATCATACCATGCGATACTATCGGATAACTCCATTTGATATTGGGAATTAGTTTTACTTTGATAATAATTTAGTAATGAGTAAATTAATCTTTCAAAGAAAAATTAAATTTTAGACTTCGGTTCTCTCATTCCTTCAATTCCAAAAATGTTGAAAATAGGGTTTACTCCATTTTAAGAGAATTGGTTATTATCATTTTTGTTATCGTCAGATTCCCAGTTCCAAGAAGTTTTAAAAATACTACACACTTCTCTTTTGTAAACGTGTTATTTCGGAGTTTAACTCAAGCTTCTTTCAGGCAGTGGAGTCGCGGTACTGGCTCCTGGGCCTCATGTACCTGGTGGACCCTGGACTGTGCTACCTGCGTGCCCGATGGTCTCCGGTCTTGTTCGCGGAGCTGAGGAGGATTGCTTTGCAAGCAATGGTGTGCGTCCTGCCGTTCACACCGCCACGCTTGGCCGTCGAATATGGACTGATCCGAAGGTGAAATTTTTACAATACATTTGAATTTACAAGAAAACACTCTTTACGGAACTACTTGCGTTTTTATTGCATGTGCACGTGTGTTTTTTGATCGCACAGTGATTAAATCCAAGCACAATTGCAATACAAAAAGATGTTGAATGCTCATTCTGCGTTAAAACCAAACGTACACCCAATAAGTATAAATAAGTTACAAATTAACTATGAGGCGACCAACCTTCCTCTGGACACGGACCTTGCTAATAGTTCGAAACAGCATGATAAAATACGCATAAATAAGTAGTAGTATTATGCGTTTTGTTTTAATGTAGGTAACCATTGGAAAAATAAATTTAAATGCTCTTCTTAAACTTGGACTACATTCAGGACTGAGTTGTTTAGATACGTTGCTTCATGCATGAAAACGTGTGTTTAATTGTTACAGGATAATGTGGTACATTGAGTGGTACTCGGAGAGCCCGTTCGAGTTGCCGGTGCTATACTGGTGCCTAAGGCTGTTACAGGAGATCGTCAGCAACAGGGACACCTCGGCGATGCGGACCACTCTCACGGACCTGTTCGACACCCACGGAATCATCATAATTATACGTAATTATTACAGAAATGTTACAACAATTTCACCTCAAGTGTATTTTTTCAAATGGAGCAACATAACGGTACCTAGTCACAGAACACTGTGACTGTTGAAAAGCACCGCTTTCAGTGAGGTAGAGCGATGATGTCAAAGAGGCTGGCAGGAGTGGGATGAGAAGAACTGGGCTCAGTGACATGCATTGGGAGAGACTTAAAGGTCCAGCAGTGGGCTTACAATATAGACTTGTTTTATGATGATGATAAATTAAATCCAAATTGAACTGTGGTCTCTTAATTAGTATTAAATGAAACACATTTCAATGCATTCTATTTTATTTTTGTTTTTAATAAGCGGTGCCCTAGAAAATAATTCACGAAATATTATAACTTCATTTTTCTTACCTAGCTCTGGAAAGTCATCCCATTGGTGAGCATTTCCTAGCGCACCGCTTTGCTACCTCACACAGCCAGCTCTGGTGGGAACGCAGCCTTACGCTTGCAACGTTTCCAGATCTATGCTACACGCTGATGGACCAGAAGATGCCGCCTATAGAAAAAGCCCAAGCGGTGATCTCGCTGAATCTCAGGCTGCTGACCAGTGCGGTGGACGACAACCGCCGGCTGGTGTGCTGCGTATACCCTGCCATCACGTGGCCCTCCTCCATCAACAACCTCGTCAAGAAGATGGTGGAGTCCGTGCTTTACTCGCTAGACAAGCACTTGATTGTTAGTGACAGGTACGTTAGGCCAGTAGAGTTGCTCCGCAGACAGAAAACTTTGATTTCCAATTGCGGCAACAGTCAACTCGCAACTAGCTGTTTCCGTAACAACTAAATAAAGTGCGCAGACATAGCAACTGTAATTGCGAGATTCGACGGTCGACAACAGTTTTAAGTGGCTGCAATTGATGATTGAATCAGTGTTAAATTGCTGTAAGTAGCAACTATTAACATTGTACTCGTAGTTGTGTCAAGTTGCTGGTTTCCCCAGTGTGAGCGTTTCCCGTATTTCCGTGAGGCTGTGCCATGCAGCTAAGTATTTGCTTCTTACAGATGGTTGGTATCCTTGATGAATTTCATTTGGGAAGGCGTCATATGGAATCCGAGTTATAGAAAAATATTTATAGCGGACAACGGCATTTATAAGCTTTTGGATTTGATTACTGTAAGTTCTCAAAGTTTCTTATTTTAGTTGCTTGAAATAAAATTTTAGAAATAAATGCTTAGCTCGATTCAGTTACATGTAGCGATTTACATTCTAATGAAAAATAAATAAAAACAAACAAAAAAAAAAAAATTCAACCTCTAAAACTTCGTTGTGGATAAAACTAGAAACCTGGATTTTCAGTAACCAAGCAGGCATTGTAAAAACACGGTATATTTCAAATTTCATTCAATTTGAACCTCACTTAATTTTGTCACTCACTGACTTGACCGATCATCAAAACTCTAAGTTACTTCTAGCAAACATAGAAGCATTAAATTTAGAATACAATTACCCCCTTATTAAGTTTTTTATTTTTTTTATTAAAGCATTATTTAGTTAAATATTGTTTTGTCAACGTCACACAAACATCATTTTGAATTTGAGAAAAAGAGACAAAACAATGATAAACTAAATTATGCTTAAATAGTTTATATGAATATGGGGGTTATAGTTTAGTGTATAAACCAAGGGAAAACTACAATATTTTGCAATTTCGGTCCAGTTTTCTAGATACACCAATTGCATAAATAACTTTGTAATCCCATATGTATAGGATTACAAAGTTACATTTGCAGTTAATGAATCTTTGTACCTGTTTATGTATAATATAATGGAATAATAGGTGTAGATAACTAGATAGGTACCTAGATGGTACTGGAAAGGAAAAGAAGTCGGACTATCTACAAAAAGAAATGAGTGCCATCAAAAACAAACTTGTAAAAAAACCAAGTCTCGCAACTCAGTTCTTCTACCGTAAAAAGTTGTGAGATACATGTAATACCATTTCGGTTAATTTATTCAGTCCCTACTTAAGGGACCTTCTGTCTTAAGTTATTACTTAATTAGCTAGCCTAACAACATCTTATAGTGACCGTATCAATATTAAAAATCTTTTATGTTTTAAACAAATAAATTGGCTTGGCCAGAGTACTTTGCGGAACCATCCCAGATGTGCGAGCAATATTCCACGCAAGACCGTACCTGTGTCTTGTACAAAAGGCACAACTGGTCCGGCGTAAAGAATTGCCGCACTCTGTTCAGAATACCGAGATTTCGTGAGGCTGTTTTGATCACGGCTTCGATGTAGTCTCTTTAGTTCAGATCGCGGCGAATCGTCATACCGAGAATATTGATACTGCTCTGCAGGCTTAGAGATGTACCCTGAAGAGTTGGAAGGGGAAGGAATGGGGACTTTTTGTCGTGAACGCACATACCTGTGTTTTCTTTGCATTGAACTCAACCAGATTGTTGGAGCCCCAATTACTTATGAGGTCCAATACCCGATTGAGCTCAATGACAAGATTCACTCGATTCACTTCGGTTTCGACCTGCCCTGCCGCTGGGTGACCGTTATATCCCCATGTACCGTGCTATCATCTGCATAGTAATGAATATTTCCAAGTGGAAGCATATCATTGATATGCAGAAGGAACAGCGTGGGGGACAGAACGGAGCCTTGAGGGACCCCAGCGTTCACTGACATCAGCCGCGAAGCGCATCCACCCATTAGACAGAACACGAATTCTGCGCTCATGCAGGAAGCCAGCGACCCAGTTGCAGAAATGAGCAGGCAGACCATATGCCGGGAGCTTGGAGAGAAGAGTTTTATGCCAGACTCGATCAAAAGCCTTGGCTTTGTCAAGGTTAACAGCCACCAACTCACCACGCTTGTCAATAGCCTCACCCCATATATGTGCAACGTACGCTAGAAGATCACCCCCGTTGACCGTTTCGACTGAAACCCGTATGGCGATCATGAATTATGCAGTGTTCTTCTAGGTAGTGGACAAGTTGTTTATTTAAAATGCGCTCCATTACTTTGCACAAAACTGAAGTTACGGCTATGGGGCGGTAACGTGATGGATCTGACCGATCACCTTTTTTGGGGACCGGTTGCACATTAGCCTCTCTCCAAGATTCCGGCAGGATTACACCACAAAACAAGGAGGCTGCATTTACCTTCTGCAGTCTTCTTGTTTTATGGCGTATGTAGTGCAGGTTTAAAATCCTAGTAACGTTACTTACAAATTTAAATCGACCGAGAAAGAAACGGTCGCTATTGGACCCATCCTGACTTCCTGTCGGCTGTCCGGTGAATTAGAGCCATTTGAATAAGAAGAAGTAGTTAGGTACAATTTCCCCTCCTGCGGTTTATATGGTGCATCAGTGTAAAGGATATAGCCTTAATTGAATAATTTTGAATAAGTATAGACTACTCCAACGGCGAGGAACGTCTAAGGTAACGGCTTTGTCCGCTTGTAGAACATTCTTTAGTCACTCAGTCAGTGATCGTGATTATGGGTGGGTTCTGGTGAATGACGGCTTTTATGATGCGCCTGCATTCTGCTGTCTTGGTAGCAATGTGAGAGCAGTCGGCATTGTGGATTGAGTGAGGGCGCTAATGAGGTGTAGAATCATACTCTTTACTAAGTTTTTATACCTCATTAGCAAACATTTGGACAGTTATCTTACATGCTAAAAGCAGCTCGATCATGGAACGTTTTCAAATACTGGCAGCAGGTGGCATGGCACCGGATGAAAGAGCAAATTGCGTAATTATGAGGTCCATCAATGCTTCGAAGACCTATTAGCCTACTTCGAAGGCTAATTATGCTTGTGTTAGGCCTGGGTTCACGTCAGCGTAGTCTGACGGAACAGGACTGTAGGGATTGAACCACAATTTATTTATTTCTTTATTTAAACTTTTGCAACATAATATTACATAGCGGACTTAATGCGTAAGCTATCTTCTTTTAGTCAACTACAGGGTGGGTCAGAGATACATCTAGATGCAATTACGTACGATGAACAAAGTGGAAGAGTAGGTCTGACATCTGATGTAGCGTGAACAAAATAGCAGTATCAGTCACTGACCACCTTGTGGGCAAGCAGGGTCACCTCACCCTGCTTGCCCACATTACCTTCTACTACTGCTGGTAGTAGAAGGTAAGCTGGTGTGTGGTATCAGATGAGCCGGGCGCCGGTGCAGTGCATTGCGCTGGCGATGGTGTGCGACGTGGCGCGCGACGGCGGCGCAGTGGGCCAGTTGGTCAGCTGGCGAGCGAACCCGGGCGCTACCCGCGCGGTAAGCAAATGACAATAATAATAATAATAATAAATCCATTTATTTCACAAACAAATATATCTACAGGTGTTAAAATGTTTTTGTTTTGTTTATATAATTTTAACGCAAATTTTGTTGCGAAACAAATTATAAAAACACAAAAGTTGATTTTTTTTTTCCACGAGCAGAATTTGAACCTGCACCTTTCTGACATACCGGGTCAGGTGCTCTCCCAATTGAGCTATCGTGGTTCTAACCAGCCCGCCGAAATCATTCAACACTATTTACTTTTTTACTTTGAAAGCCAAAGGCAACATTTAATGTCAACAACAGACTACCGTCGTTTACATCCGATCATAATATTTTTACAAATACTAAAGACCAGTTAAGAAGTAGGCAAGCTATTTATAAAAGGGTTGTATTTAATCGATCACCAAACTAACCTAACCTAACCCACAAAAATACTAAGTTAGCACCTAAAAATACAAAGTTAGCACCTAAACTACTATTTAGATTATTTTATTTTTTATTATTTCTATTTATTTACTTAGCATTTTAGGTGCTAGCCTACTATTGTTTTGTGGATTAATTTATTATTTCTCTTTATAAAATGTTTTTGTTTTGTTTATATAATTTTAACGCAAATTTTGTTGCGAAACAAATTACAAAAACACAAATGTTGAGGGTGCAGGTTCAAATCCTGCTCGTGGAAATTTTTTCAACATTTGTTTTTTTTACAGGTGTTAAATTACGTAATAGGTCCATATAAAAGATACCTTATAGACTTCATACATACAGATTATAAACAAATTTTGTTAGTAAATTAAACTTATAACTGGGTATGTTAATATTTAAGCACGTCCATGTGCTGGTCCGGTGGTGTTGGCGGGCAATCTTCTGCGGAAATGCCGGTACACCACGCCCTCAATCATGTAGCGTTATTACTTACACGGAGGAGCTCGATGGCGGCGCAGTGGTTAGCGCTCGGTCTGCGAAGCTGAAGCTGAAAGTTAAGTTTCTGAAGTTAAGCAACTTTCGCAAAGACCGGTCATCGGATGGGTGACCGAACCCATTTCGAGCTCCTCCGTGCTTCGGAAAGGCACGTAAAGCACGTAACGTCCCGGCTGTATTAGCAGTCGTTAACAATCACCAGTCCGCAATGGGCCCGCGTGGTGATTTATGGCCTTTTCTCCCTGTGATGTTTCAATTCATAGGAAAAAACCGAGCTCGGGACCCAGCCATAAAAAAATAATTACATAAAATTTGCTGGTGATGGATGATATAGCGTCAGTTGGACTTTGTATATAAAATGGATTCCGCGAAATCCTTCAACTATGCATAGTACCCACCTCGCATACTGGCGCGAGCTAGACAGGGGATCGGCATATTTTATATCATGCGTAAGACGTTTTCGCTCCTGTCCGTACGTCTCAAATTCGTACAAAGACGCATCCAAAGTGCGGCTGGCATTAGTGTCATAAGAACAGTAACCACTTTTCATGGGACGATATTGAAAATATTCAACAGAACCACACATATAAAACCAAAACATAAAATTAAGGGATCACCTTTGGCAAATAACATTTAGGTACCCCTATAATTTTTTTACTTTGATTACCTATGCTAAATGTGGTCTTGAGGTCACTAACGGCGAGTAACAAAATAATTAAAATTGGTGATTTTGATGCTTTTTTCACCCCTTTTAGGGAGAAAGACGTGATATTATGTATGTATTATCATAAAACTCACTTATCAGGCAACTGTAACTAGGGTTGCCAGCTTTTATTAGAAGAAATAGAGTATATCTGATTTCAAAGGAGGTAAATAAAGAGTACGGACTTACAAAAAACAGTATCATTTATTTTATATTTTTATAAAGGTATTTTTTGTACATTTGGCAACACATAACAATTTTTTATGGTCTTTAAAAGAATTGCATGAGTCCAAACATTATAACTCTAAATTTATATATGTAGATCAAGAGCTATTTTGGACATTTTTGGTTCTGACAATGGGTTTGCATAATATTACATGACTGGCACTAGCATAGTAAACATTGTGTAAAAAAGAGTATTTTAGCATACTCTATTAGTGTTATAGATTATAGAGTACGCCTACATGATATAGTGTACAATAGGTACCTACTCTATTTTAGAGTAAGGTTGGCAACTCTAACTGTAACCGTTTAATTCGGACATCTTTAGAACCTTATGTCCTTTTTAATTAATTAACATATTTGATACCTCTACCTATAGTCCCAATAAACTGTTTTAACGATACAGTGCTGGTATAATTTCTACGGTAATAAAATTACAATCCTAGGACGGCAAACGCATCGGCGGGCTCTTGGCGTTCATTTTAGAAGTCACCAAAACAATCACCAAAACAAGCTCTGGATGATAAATTTTTGGTCACCCATCCGATGACCGGCCTTAGCAATTGGGACAGTGATCGATCAACTCCTGTGACTTTTTACAGCGACCCAATTTAGTCAAGCGCGGTGCAACAATTGCCGCGCTTTTGGCCGCCATCTTTAGAGACGAGCTCGCCAAAACGGGCGTGTCCCTGGATGAAAACGGAATCATACAAGGTGAAAGCAAATTTTCGGTTTTTTAAAGTGGCTCTTTAATTACTATTACTTGAAATGAAAAAAATACGAATTTCCTCGCGTTTCAGTTCACATAATATATTATTATTTTATTCTTGACTATGTGTCCATAGTTTGATAAACTATAGTTTAACAGGGCACATAGTTAAATAGTGTCGTAAAAATATCGTTCAATAAGTTCTGCAAGTTAATTTTAATTAATTAGTAAGTAGGTACTTACTTGTTAATATTTTTCTATCTATTTCCATTTTCTATTTAACGTACTAAGTGTCCACGAGAACGCTGCCGACAAACAGTTTTACGGTTTGGCTGAGTATTGCAATAGGTAACTTTGTAATCATTTTTTGAGAAAATAAAAAAAAATAAAAAACCCGACTCCTGACTTGCTACTGCACTTTCTGGTCACAGGGATACAAAACGTCAGGTTTTAATATGCAAAATAAAACACGAGTAAATTCGTAAAACACGAGGTGTTTTATGTGAAAGAGAATTTGCTGTTGGCCTCAGGCGGCCTTTACAGCGCTGCAGCGTCACCGGACTAATTTAGGGGCGGCGAGCAATTTAAGGGTTCCTGAAGCGTGTGAACACCGTCAGAGGGTTTCCCGAGGAAAAAGCGTCACGCAAGCATGTCCCCTTTCTCTTCTAGATTCTCCGAGGGCTATGATGGTGTGATGAGCTGGAGTGGCTGGACATAAGATTGACACAAAATAACCCAAAATAAAGATAAATGAAAATTTTATTTAGGTACATTTTATTTTTATTTATCATAGCTGTTTATTCCCAGATTTAGAATGTCCGATTATGTCTGCGAAGGTGCGAAAAGCCATTTATCACGAAGACTTTAAAATGCCTCAAAGTCAACGGTCCGCGGTGTGTCTCAGTGCTGGCGATTTGTCTGGCTCCAGGTTGTCTAAGGTAAGGAAATATTTGTCCCTTTACCTTGTACCTTTTAAAAAAAAGAAGAATAATTAAAAGTTTTATTTCTGATCTACTTACGACGACGTTGGATATTTATTGTTATATCACTTTTAGTTTATATTTAAATACTGTTGGTCGGTAGATTGTTATCGTAAGATGTCAGTGTGCATCGGTGGCTTAATGCAAGTGGGGTCAACAACCATCATGCAATCGACCACACCAAATGCTTTTATTACTTGGTAAAAGTCTGTCTGAGGTTTCAGGGTGTTGATGATGACGTCCATCGTTCACGGTTATCCTAAGCGGAGGTCCATTAAAGCCTCTAGAGACGCCCTCGGTTTTCTGCTTACGAAACCGATTCAGGCTTCTTAGAGAAACTAGTGATGCTATTCCATCAATCCATCCATACTGATGATTTCTTTTAATATTTTTTTATTTCGCTAACTCTTACTATTAAGTGATAGGTAGTAGCTAGGTAATCATTTTAGTAAATTTTGTCATTTTCGAAAAATTGTGATGAGTGGCGGGAAGGTGGGCGGAGGCTTATGCCCAACAATGGAATAATACAAACTGATTGAACTGTAATGGCAATTTTCATACAATAATCTTACATACAAAGGTAGCATATGAGGAGCGTCTATTCAAAAGGAGATAACTCCACCATAAAGGAATTTTCAGAAAACACAAAAACCGATATTATTCTGAGTTTAGCTTATAGTTTTTTTCTTTTTAAAGGTGATAGGTTGGTATTACCACAATAGTTCAGAAGAAAGTAAAAAAAAAAGATTTTTATTGATAGTTTTATAGTAAGTAGGTACTTATACCTACCTGATGTTAGTTTAAATTCTTTGCAGGCATTCGCTCTGCTGCATTTACTATCTGACGACTTGGAATACATGGTGAATTTGGCTGACGAATCTTATAACATGTACAAGAATATTAAACTTTCCCCTGAGGATGAGGTAAGCTTTTTATTTTTTTTAATGTTTAAACAAATACACAATCATTTTTCGCTTTAGCGCCGGGAACGGGAGACGGGGCAGTGCGATTCAAATAAGATGGCAGCTGTGAAGTTAGTCACAAGTCGCGTCGCAGTAGCGAATTTAAGGTGTCAGCCGGACGTTAACGGGCGAGTTTTGACTGTAATCTGCGCGCACTGGCGCTCGCAGCATACATCACAGCCGCCATCCTATTTGAATCGCACTATAAATATGCGGCAGTCCCCGAGCGCCGGGGTGGCCGAGCTTAGGGCACCCAGTGGGCAGGGTAGCCAAAATGCCGAACACGACGCAATTTCAAGCAAAAAGTGGAAGTTATGAGTGATATCATCCTTTTTTAAGTTCTCGCTCTACCCTAATCAAGGTCCAAGGCCAGCGCTGCTCATACGCCACCCCTTTAAAGCGGTAATATCTGCACCCTGGACCAAAAAAAAAAGATTTTTATTTAAATTGTTACTGGTAAGCAAGCACTTGGTCTTGATCTCACCCGACCTTAAGTGATGATAAGGCTGAAGGTGGAAACATGTTTCACCCGGAATCTTCAACCACTGAGATATTATCATAATTATGTCTAATTGTTGGAACAACCGAATCTATCAACATTGATGTTAGGACGACAATTTGTAGATACAATAGTGATAGCCAGCCAGGCAGACTTAAAGCAAGTCCTACCAAAAACCAAGCCGAACGTACTTACATCTACTCCCCGCTGAAAGAAATCGGACCCGAGGCCTCTGGGTCTGAGCATTATAATTACCTAAGTAATATAGACAATTAAAATCTCTGTTCTAGTCAGTGCTGGTAATATGTTCAAATTACATGACGTTGAAGCTGAATGAGGTGTGGGTCGAGACGCACATCCAATCCCCCGTGCTGGAGCCTCAAGACCACGATACACTACAGGAGTTTCTTCACATAGGGAACGGGTGGGCGAAGGCAGTAAAACGCCAGCAAGAAGATGTCATTGAAAAGGATAGGAAAAAGGTACACACTGCTGAATGCGTTTTTCTTTGCTATTCCATGAGTTAACGTAAACTAAAAACTGTAGTGGGGTCGTAGTAGCTACCATTTATTACCTAGTTAGGGTCGAATTAGCGCCACCTATTGACGAATTTGTAAAACCAATTAGTCAAGTAGTGGCGCTGTTTAGAATGGGAATTGGAAATCCATATTGGAACTCGGCACTCGCACGTCTTGTTTTTACGAAACATACCTATGCTTTTCATTTTGGACTCTTGAAGAAACGAATATCTTAATGTTGTATAACGCTTCTTTGGTCATCGTGAGCTTGCAACGCAGTATATACTAGTCTCTGACAAAACGGACTGTCATTGTTGTGAATTTGAAAGATTCATAGAATCTCAGAAACAGATTTTTTTATTAAGAAACCTAATTAGCTGGAACTACAGTAACAGGTTTCAAGAAGTTTGAATTAACAAGCAAATAATACTCATATTCTTTATCCTTCTTTATCTATTCCGTGCTTTAACCCATCGGGATCTTTTGTGCGAGCCGGCAAATAAAAACGAAACATTAAACTGCTTGGTGTTGGAATGTACAGGGAAGTAATGAAGAGAGCTCTTTTTACACGTTCATGGCGCGCGTGCGGCTCAACATCGCGCTGGACGCGCTGCGCGAGGTGCGCTGCGGGGCGCGCTCCGCCGACCGTGCGCGCATCACCAACGCGCTCATCCACGACGCGGTGTTGGCGCACCACCGCCGCTCCGTCTATGTGAAGAAGCTGGAAGCACCGGTGTTGCGCACGTACGGACCCAAACTGGATGACCAGGTGACTGTCTCCCTACTCCGGTGATTGCCCAGTACGGTACCGGATCACTCGCTGCTGGCAAGAGAGGAAATAACTGGAGGTTTTTGTGTTTTTGTGGACACAACTGCGTCTCCCAGTACGCAGTGGTACGCGCAAGTTTTCTACAGTAAAAAAGTGACTATCGCCCTTTCAGACACGTTATAATGCGCATTTTCTTTTTGGGATGGTATTGCTGTTGGCTGCCTATGGCCTTTGCATCGTAACGGCACATGTTTGTACCTGGTGTAGCGCGTCTACGTACTCTTAATACGTGTACTGTTGTCTCGAGCCTAGACTATAGTGCATGTGCCTACTGCCTCTGTGGTCTATCGGGTCATCAAGGACTTGTCTAGGACGTCGAGCCATCGTCGGGAGGAAATAATACAAGCTTCGCCTCTCGAGTAGTCAACAGCTTTTGAGGATGCATCTCCAATTGTTCAGTGGAAGGGCGAGGTGTGGTGTCGGTTTGGTGAGCACCGTGGCCATGTTTGCTTGCATTTATTGCTCCTCCATATGTGGAGGAGCAAATAATGCTGCTATATGCCAAAGCAGATGCATTGTAGCAGACGTGAGGGTAAGGACGAGGAAAACCTTGCTATCAGTATTTCTTTCTTACGTTTTAGTCAATCGTTAATCTAATCACATTTTTTTCAGAACATGACGGGGCAGAATGTCAAAGTGAACAGCATATTTCCTAAGAACATACCGAAACCCAAGAACGATTTACTATCGCCTAGTAATGTTGTTACCATAGAATGAACTTATAGAAAATGGTTTCCTATAAAATAGTATATAGGACAATCTAAATTGTCATGCATGTGTCACGCAGTTCCTAATAATGTAATAAAACTTTTCTCTTTTTGCAATGGTGGTTATTCAACACTTCTAAATACAGAAATATGTTTATATTCACGTCATAAGCTTTTGGTAGCTAGATACTTTCTAATAGTTATACCTATTATTGGCTATTTAATATAATAATATAATCAGCCATTACTTTCTGCAGGGCAAAGGCTTTGCAAAATATTACAGGAAGGGCCCTGGAATATTTTGTAGCATTATAATATGACTAGGTACTTATAGCATTTTTTTAACTATTTGAAAGCCATTGATTATTATTTTGAAAAGTGATATTGTTTGCAGTTAGCTTAGATAAGTATATTATTTAACCGACTTTAAAAAAATGGAGAAAGTTCTCAATTCGCATGTATTTAGCATTTTTTCGTCATTTATGCACCGATTTGGATGATTTTTTTTTATTGAACTAGCTTTTTCCCTAGATGGTCTTGTTTAATGTAGTGAAAATCTGATGAAGGCCTTCGGAGATAGACTACAAAACTCCTCAATGACGATCAGTATGCGTAAGGTGATTTGGTTATAGTACCTTTACGTGGTCAACTGACCATGGACTTTGTAGATGTTTTATAATGGATGCTGGATTAACACATAGAACACTTTTTATCCCGATATTCCCACGGGAACGGGAACCACGCGGGTGAAACTGCGGGCGGCGCTAGTTGTAAATAGTTTAGTGGTAAAGTATGGAATTAGGGGTAAAGTAGCTGGGTTAATACCTACCAAATTTAGCTAGGTACTATAATACCAGTGTTACTTTAGGTGTGCTTCGTGGAATACCTCATTCAAAGAAAATAGTTGGTTAGGTAAATAATAGAACCAGGCGTTCTTTTCTGGAAATTCATGAAATAATATCAAAATTAAATGCGATCACAAAACAATATTATTGTTACAGTTACAGTTAGCCTGCATTATCCCATTATTGAGGAAATACCTCCCCCCATTCCCGCCACAATTAAAAGTAGACAAATAGAAACAAAATAGACTTGATGAAATAAAAAAAAAATAACAAAAAAGACAAACGATAAAATATTCAAAATTACCTTAAAATCCAAGCTTAAGCACAAAATAAATATATATTACTACTAGCTTTTGCTCGCGGCTTCGCTCTCGTAGGCTACACGATGTGTGAGTGTTTGTAATAAAAGCAAAACTTATTAAAGGTACGATCTTTGTTTAGTGTATACACAACAAAAATAAACATAACTCAACTGAACTTAAAGAAAAAAAATAGCAAATTTAATAACTAAATACCTATCATTAATATATTATCTAAAAATTAAAATGTAAGACTGTAATCAATTGAGATTAGAAGACAAGTTGAGTAATTTTTCTACTTATCTCAAACTTAAACACAGATGCTTAGTGCGCGTATTACTTGAACGAAAACTAGATTTTTTATGACAATAATGTAACTCACCTCGTTTGTCGCCAGGATTCTCGACACATTCTTATTTCCGTTAACGTGATGGAATGGTAAATAAAAGTCGCACTAGGCACTCAGAATGGTTAGGTCATTATCAGTGCAATAAGGATAGTAAGGAAATATTAACTACAAACAAAACACAGACAAAAGTTAAATAATTTAGTTGGTTTTTAATTGGCCGAAACAAAGCCATGACAGAAACAAAGCAGATCGCATAGCATAGAATGTAACATTGAGAAATAAATTATACTACGGGCCAGCTGATCTGTTGACGGCAAATGAACTTGAGTGTTTGCTCCTTCAATAACCAATATCCCAGTTAAAACTACACGAAGGGTACATACATAAGTCACATTTTAGAATTCTTTGATAATCGACATTATTGTCACATCTAAACACATATTTACAGTACCTACAATTAATGATTTTAAAAGAAGTATAAAATAGTTTACTCTTTCGCCCCATGAAATCTATTGTCTTAAAAGCACTATCCGTAACATAGTTGTCATAAACATCACTTGCAACTACAATAATTGATCTCCTAAATCTCCTAGTTTTAATGAAATGTGATAATTAAATAGTGAATATTATTATAAATACCTATTCTGCAGTATTCCAAATGTATCTAATTCAAGATGCGCGGCGGTCATGCAGTCAAGGGAGCAAACAAGAGATGCAAAGGGCTGACAATTGATTGATCGAAGGCCGACATCTAGATGCACGCAAGCATGCTCACGAGTGTCTGCACACATAATAAATAGCCTTGAGTGCTTGCTTGCATGCTTGCATTAAGTGCTTGCATGCGTGCATGACTGTGGTAACTGTTATAAACATTTTAAAGTATGACACTAACTGCCGTACTCAGAGACGTCAATTAAGTTTTAATGACAATTAAATGTCTTTCCTTCTCTATTTAGCACTATACATAAGAAAGTGACAGCAAGAGACTTAATTGTCATTAACACTTAATTGACGTCTCTGAGTACGTCAGTAAGAGTGTTAAATGGAAATGATTTTAATGCGTTTTTAAAACATGGATATTCATATTTATTAATCGAATGTAGGAGATCTACAGAGATGTTAGGGGATTTCGATTTAAGTGAATGCTATATTATTATAGTCGCATACATTATATAGTAAAATCAATAATATTATAGCAGATAATAATTAGGATAATCAATAATAATTATGAAAATATGTATGACACATAATTATGGATCTTAAAAATTTATAAAACTAAATAGAAAACTATAAGAACACAACGAACAACATAATTTTTGGCTCCTCTTAATGCAAAATAGACGATTTCGTGATTATATCGCTAGAGTAAGATTGTGACAAGACAAAGACGAACCTCTCCTTGTGGATTGGCTCACCAACGTTACACTCGTATTATTCGCAACTGTCGCGGCGTTCAAGTGTTTTATGAAACAAAGATGCCTGTATCTATTTAATTCTAATGATTTCAACAGCCTTGTTGGAAATCATTGAAATTAAATACTTACTGCCAGTATATAAAATATATTGTTCATTACTATACTAACAAGCCCATCTTATCTTCTAAAACCAGTTAATAATTATTGCGAATAAATCGTTATTTATAATAAATACTAAATCTGGGGCTGAGCAAGTTTTTTACTATTCGATTGAGTTTGTTATACAGCTTCGTCACTAGGTGGCGCTGTTTCATCAGTATCATCATCATCGGCCTATATTAGTCCACTGCTGGACTAGGACTATTTCGATCTCATACAAATTAATTATAATTAACTTAAACTCGTTCGAATAGTGATAAAAACTCGCAATAAGCACACTGAAATGCTGCGTTACAATTTTCAGTAAGTAATGTTTTAGTGATAGGTACTTAACGTAAACATGTTGCAACACTATAGCTATGTTAAAAAATTATTATTTTATACAACGCTATGGAAATCTACTATTGTTACATACACCACATAAGACATAACTTAATTGCAATAAAAAACATTTTTGTGATTATTATTGACTAGAAATTTTTGAGTCAACAAATAATGTGCGATTTCAGAACACGAACTGATTTATATATTTACGATAAAAGTTTATAAAAAAACATGAACATTTAAAGTGGCATTTCCGGCGTCTTTTTGTCAATAATGTGGTAAGAAATACAAATTAATTCAATTATAAGTATCTGTTTATAAATTATAAAGCATTAATATTAGCAAAAGTCGGTTTACAGATATAAAATGAATATACAACTACAAAGTAAGTAAGATATGTACTGATAATATTATGATCCATAAATATTATAAGACGATCGGTTAAGTTAATGTAGACATGTTAATTATAATTATTACCTACACATACATTTTCTTTAGTGCAACATAAATCATCAAAGTTTTAAATGTAACATACTTTTTAAAGTAATATAACTTAAATATAACAAAATTTAGCAAAAACAACTTGGCACTATCATAAATCTCGTACAAATTAGGATAATAAATAAAGATGTCTGTAAGGTTGTCATCACACGGGCAGCTGGCGCCTAGAAACACAATCGTTTTATATGGCGATTACTTGTCAACAATGATTAAGATGTCTAAAAATTAAATAACCCTCCTTCTGATGCAGTCGGGTAAAAATAAACATTTTTACAGCAGTATAAGTATTAATTATAACCTTTTTTATATTCAATAACTCCTATCTATTTTTACTTTGTTTTCGTATAAAACATTATGTACAACAAGGGTATAATCGTGGTACTAATATCAAAATGTTGTACACAAAGAAAGGAACTTCTCGTTTTAATAATACCACGACAGATGGTAATGTTATTGTATCCCTGTGAAATACAGATCTGATTTAAGAATTTTAAATATTTTAGGCCGCCAAGCGATATATTTTATGTACAGTTAAAACTAAGATCAGTCATTGATACAGTCTATTAGAAAATTAAAGAAACGTCGACATTGGAAATGTTTAAAAGTTCCGGACAACCGACACAATACTGTTGTAACTTAAAATATAAGATATTTAAATTTTACCGTATTGTAATAACAGTAGGTATGGTTTAATTAAAATTTCAGTTATTGGGTTACAACAGTATTGTATTGGTAGTGCGGCTTGTGTCTTCAAGCTGAGTTACATTACAATCTCTACACGCAAACTAAGACCAAATCTAGGATAAAATTAGCACTAATTATTTTTAATATTGAAGATCATTATAGTGAGCTTTGAGAAACGTTACTATAACAATAGCTGTAATAATGATCATTATTTCATATTAAGTCTATGGTTTATTGTAGCCCATTATAAAATAACTAGTTACCCAGCATAGTTATGGCACTATAACAGTAATCATAAAATGCGTTCACATAATATTTTGTCATTTGTCTACCATAGTCGGTAATTTAATGACGTCTAAACATCTAGTAATGCTTATTTAGAAACTAAACTTCTATAACACTCACGTTACAGAAACGCTATTTTCATGATTTCAAGAGTACTCATACATGTACTGTCACGTAATTTTATATCAAAAATAACCTTTCGGCCCATAAGGTCCTACGTGTCAGAATGACCGGAGTATCAAAATGTCCAGTTCTACAAAATGACCAAAGTTTCAAAATGTCTAGTTGCACAAAATGACCATAGTATCAAAATGTCCAGTTGCACAAAATGACCGGAGCATCAAAATGTCCAGTTGCACAAAATGAATGGAGTATCAAAATTACCAGAATGTCAAAATGTTCAATTCTCTTTGGTAACATTTAGTGTAAACTTTTTCAAATAAATGAATCAAACTAGCCACGTACCTAAATATCTATATATATTTAAATAAAGAAACTATAAATGTTCACATAGGTTTGCTGTTTCCTCTTTAGATTAATCACTGACCACTTAGATGTGCCAACCATATACATAGGACTACTAACGTTGTTGAAGGTTGGAATCACCATTTAAATACAAGAATAGAAAAACGGCCAACACTATTTTCTTTTATACACAAATTAAAAGCAGAAGCACGTCTCGTCAAGACACAAATATTAAGAAGTTCTTGTTTGGGCATTTAAAACGAAATAAAGAGAGCGAAAACAGGACTTTCAACAAGAAATATAAAAAAAATTGAAACTACTAATTAATAACATAATAATGCACATAAATTTATTACAAGAATAACATTTGCACGCCTACCATCTGGTTATTAAATTTCTTTAACTGTTTTTGAAGCGTAAGCGATATGTTTAAATATTAATGTTAATGTTAAGTTTTAATTATTGTTTGTTTTAATTTTGCTTAAGGCATTATATAACTAAGAACCTAAAAATGTCTTTTATTCTTAGAGCAGACTCGGAACCAAATAAAATGTTCTAAAATTATACATATCTACCTTGAAAGAGCCGTATGTACGGTGAACGAGACATCACTTTCAGGCCATACTGCACTGCGCCTGGGCCATACCACGAAAGTGCCATACCGCGAACGGGACATATCGCGAACGGGACATATCGCGAACGGGACATGTTGCGAATCGCCAAAGTTTTTATTGGCGGGCCTAAAAGCGAAAGGGCCTAAATCGTCCGTATTCGAAAACAGGGATCCAATTATGTTTGGGAAAAACCGGATTTTAACTCAGTAAAAAAAACTTTATATATTAATATTTATATATCGAGTAAGAAGTAAATTTCTGAAAACGGAAAAATTATATTTTGAAACTTTAGATTATGTATAAGTACATATATCTAAATCTTTGGCGAAAATTTTTTTATATGTGCAGATGGTACCAGTGATAAAATGTTACTGTTTTCGTCCGCAATAAGTCGAAAAATTATTAAAAGTAACAAAAATAATTCATTTTTCGGAAATGGCATTTTATCACCACTATTTTATCCAATGTTTTCTATACATTTGGACTTACAATCCACTATCAATTCAATTAATGTATTTCCTATTTTATTCGGTCTACTACCCGATAAACAAAAAAAAACATACATAAATAAAACAAACTGAGAGTAAAAATGCGACACCTACAAAATAAATGTGACTACGAGCTCGCACTGATTAATGCGGTTCGTAAGGTATTTCCAAATGTTATTATATCGGGCTGTTTTCATCATTATAATGATGCAGTAATAAGAAAGAGCGCGGATCTGTGACTTAACAAAAGCAAATATGGTAGAACCATTACAACACTTTTCCTTTTTGCCCCTTTTTCCGTCACATTTCATACAAGAAGGTTCGTCTTCAATATTAAATACTAACTGTGCCCCGCGGTTTCCCCGCGTTAATTAGTCATAGCGGATGTAATATAGCCTATAAGCCTTCCTCAATATATGAACTATCTAACACAACAATATTTTTTCAATTCGAACCAGTAGTTCCTGAGATTAGCGCGTTCAACCAACCAAACAAACAACATCTCCAGCTTTATAATATTAGTATAGATTTCACCAAATAGTATGAAAATGGAAAAGTTCAAAATTATTTCAATCGCCAGTGGTATTCTATGTTAACAGGAATAGTTTCTAGTGCCTATGACGAACATCGCACAACAAATAGTTTAGAAGGGTGGCATAGAAGGGTACATTCTAGAATCCCAAAGACGCCAAACATATTCCTTTTTATGAAAAATGTTTACTAAAGGAATCTGTACAGTCGCCATCAGATATATCGGAGCGGCCAAGGTGTCCAAATATTTCTGAACAAGACTAAATTTCTATAAATTCTGCACTCTCCAAATGCCATTTATATCGCAACTACTGCAATGCCATAAACATCTGAGCATGCTGTTTTTCAATAATTTGACAACAACCAAGCATTCTGAATAACTGACATTTTGCTTATTCTCCTGCTGTTAAATGCCAAAATTACACGACTTTTGAAAAGGGACAAATATATCGTTTGACATTACGTTACTCTTCTCGTGAATTGTCAAAATTTGTAATACGAAATTCACACACTACTTACTTGTTTCGGCGGGCTATTCGAAATGTCTACTTTTAACATCTTTAATTGCTAACCAGTGAACTTGACATCCAACGTATAGATAACTGTAACGCTTCAAGGGTCCATTTTATACCTGACACTGGCACTCGGTATTAAATATGTTTTGTGAATTGCTACACTAATATGACAAATATCGCATCATATTCTTAACAAAGACCAAGATGTAGACAAAAACGTATTGAAAATGTAACCTTAATGCTAAATCTTAAGCTATATTTTGCTTAAATGAACATATATTTGTGAACGCCTTTGTTGCTTAGATACGTTTGGTATTTTGTTCGATCAGATATTTTCGACTGGACGTATGCAAAGAAATTATTGAAAAACAGCATGCTCAGATGTTTATGACATTGCAGTAGTTGCGATATAAATGGCATTTGGAGAGTGCAGAATTTATAGAAATTTAGTCTTGCTCAGAAATATATGGACACCTTGGCCGCTCTGATATATCTGATGGCGACATAAAATAATGAATGTTATACTTAAACCATTGAAAAAGAACAGAAGAAACCGCGACATTTATTTTGACAAAAAATTCAGAGAGTATTTATACAATGTGTAACAGAAAGGTGTGGTAAAAATGAAAAAGTTCCAAAATGTATCCGATCTAGATTTGGTATGCAGTTATTAAGACATAATTGTCAACTTTAATTTGCAATTGCTATTTTTAATTAAATATTTCTTTTGACGTCACATCAAAATAAACAAGTCTCAGCCCTAGTGGTTTAGTAACCTATGTATAGTAGGTACTTACATTTATGATCACTGCTGTTTACTTATGCGCACCTGGAGCGCATGACTTTACTAATATAAATATTTAATTTACAATTGCATGACAAATTAAAGTTAATAATTATGTCTTAGTGACAACACATACAAGATGTACACGTTGTATAAGCTTGAAAACGAAGAATTATCACCTCTTCAGTTTTTAAGGAAAATTGTGTATTTTAAGCTTACTTTATAAATGTCGTGAAGTAGGTATAGGTACATTTCTTTTTGTGCTCAAACAATTTTTTTATCAATAAGTTATACTGAGAGCGTATTTTTTAAGTTTCATTGTTTCATTCTATTAAAGCTGTAAGTTATAAAACATTATTTTATTTAAAAACTACTTTTATGATACTCCTGTTATTTCATGAAACTGGGCATTTTGATACTCTGGACATTTTAAAACCGGTCATATTGTAGAACTGGACATTTTGTGATACTCCGGTCATTCTGACACATTGGACCTTATGGGCCGAAATAATAAATAAGCCTCTTCAAATGTTCCATCGACCAGTTTTTGTTTTTATTATAAAAAGTATTATTTTTTTCTAAAAATCACTAAATTGTGTTGTGTAAAATCAAAACGCAAACGCAGACACTTTTAGCAACCGTGCGTTTCGTGGACCACAGAATACTGAGGGCTATATGGCTTAATTGAATTGTTATAGTTTAGTTATATAACTGCTGAATGCGCTTACGTGCCACTTGCTACCCTGCCATATTATGTGGAATTGGAGGAAAACAGTGTTCGAGACAGATTGAGCTTTTGTTTTGTTGTTTGTATTGTTATACAATTGGGTCTTAATATTTTTCAGTTCCTCTCTGTTTTCGTGAACTATCATCAACAACTTTCGCAACGAGTCTAAACATTTAAGTAGTTTTTATTCATCTTTTCCATCATATGAATTTGACAGAAACCTGTCACTCAGACATTGCAATGTCTGAGTAACAAGTGGTAACAGAAAATCCGATAGCTTCATAGGCATAGACAGGTGGATTGAGCAATACCCTCACAAAATTGACCAGACCTTATAAGAGAAGTTTTTTGAGACGGAGCCAAAGCGCGGCCAGTACCAGTTTCTAAGTACACTTTGTGTAGAAGTCATACGTTCCTGCAAGCTTGAGATGTGGGCCAATCAGAGTTCTATAAAGAGATAACTACTGGCCGCATCATCATGGGTGGCTATATTGCCCTGAATATTTTATCAACTCTTAATTCGATAAGGGCACATGTAAAATCTGGCAACACAAATTACTTTTTACACACACACACTGTCATACATAATGCTCTTTTAGAACATTCGACACCACCTAATTTACATGGTTTCGTAAGATACAATGTGACATCCGAATACCTAAGAAAAAATAAGACTAAAAAGGTAGGTATATAAATAAGAAGGTACACGAATCGTTTTAATATTATTCTCTAAAATGCTTCCCTTTTTTTTGTGTTATACGCAACATTTGTAACAGTTCAATAAAACCCATTTGCGATGACGTTCTCCGAGCTTTATCAGTTAAACCAGTGATATAATATAATTGAGTAATATATACACAACGTACCGAAGTATGCCGTACGCTCAATGTGCTACTAAAAAGAAACTAAATTATTTTTTTTAAACCTGGAGACTGGTTGTTTTTAATATTTTCTCGCTATGTATTCTCACAAAAGTCAGCCAAATTTTAATTGCACTCAAAGAAAAAACGATTTTGCACTTAAAAAGCCTATAAATTTTATTATAATTTAAAAAAAGTAGCAATTAATGATTTATTTGCGTGTTTAAACCAGTCAATGGTAACCCATGGGAACATTTTATACAAATGAGTTAACTTTGATATCCTTAGTTCTCCACCACGGACCGATAGGGTCGTGTTATGGTTTTCCGTATAGAGAATAAACAAAAAAGGTCTAGATCTCCAGTCACCTTGCTGAATAGTTTAACCGTTTAGTGCATTTTTTACTTTTTTAACATAATTGGTTCATAATCACTAAAGGGATAATGTTGATTCAGATCTCATCCGTTTAATCTCTATATGGCTATCACTTCAATGTAATCACGTTTGCATAACAACTTAACGATGTATCTATCTTTTTGATCCTGTATAAAGTGCGCAATACGTTATAGTAAAAAAACTAATATTAAGAGATACAAATGTTGTCCGTCCAGCAGTCAACCGTGTGGACACACAGAAAAGACGTGAGACGCAGACGAGGCGCGGACAAATACAAAACGTATAGAAGCGTCGCGACGCAAAACATATAGAAAATACAGGGCGCGAGCACGACGCTTATTCGTCTGCGCCCTATTGTAAAACATACAGAAAGGACAGGGCACGGGCGCGAGCGGACGAGAGAGGGGAGCGGGCGAGGGCGCGCGGGTGCCGGGCGGAACTCGCGCGTCGCTGTCACACACAGCTAGAGATGTCAAAAATGAAAAAATTATCGATATTTTTAAAAGTACCAATATCGATCTCGATATATCGCGAAAAAATATCGATATATCGTTATATCGGTCAAATTTTTAACCGACTTTAAAAAAGGAGCACGAATTCCAAATAAAAAAAGCAAACAAAATAATTGACGATCTCGCAAACACAACACACAACACTCTTACTCTTAAAGAAAGAAATAACTATTTTAGATCAAAGTACCAAATGGCCGTTGCGTATACGCAGCACACATCCACACATGACATGACTTGATTGAAGCAACGCACTGACAGTGACAGTTACGCACTCACTACCACAGATTAGATGGAATTCAGCACAACAAAACAATAAAAAAAAAAATCAATTTTTTAAGGCTTTGAATTCTAACGAATTTAGTTAGATCGTGATGAGATGATAATGAATAAAAAAAATATCGATTTTGATACTAATTTCGATATTGGTTATTATTTATCGATGTATCGATATATCGGAAAAAACCCTCATCTCTCGCGACGCCCAGGGTCACATCCGTGCCTAGTCTTTTCTATATGTTTTAAAAAGTCGCGACAGCGCCCGTCTGCGCCCTGTCCGCGCCCCGCCTGCCTCTTACGTCTTTTGTGTGTCCCGCGCCTAAAACAACAACATTAATCTTAAGGTGACAAAAAAACATCAATTACCTAAATTTCTTTTCAGTAGCCACACTAGCTAAGCGACCACAGAGTTAAGAAAGATCAGAGCTGTCCGAGTTGCTGAACATAGAAGCGACCATGTTGTCAAACTCGGGAACGGCTTCCTCGTACATCTTGAGCTGCTGCGAGAGGGAGTCGGAGTCTGTGGACGCGGACTCGCCGACGACGTCTGTCCACTCGTCGCTAGTGGACCGAGCTTGCAAGCACTCTTGGTAGAAGGTCGCCAGCTCCGTTAGTGGACTGCCATCAGCGAATGGGAACTCCTAGGAGACGGAAACGTAACTACTCATTTAAACTATTACAACAACCGATAGCTAACGATTACTACGAACTGTTTGCGAAGTAAAAATACTTTGAAAGCCCATAATAAAATGGGCTAGTCATTATACTAAACAGAGTTGGAAACGATAATTACTATCATGATAATAATAGTTGGATAATTGTTGTTGTCGATTGTTGATTGATGTTTTTACTCGTTTTAATGTTTAAAAGGATCTCAACACTTGCGGTAGATACAGGGAGCGACGCTAACAGTTTTAGTAGTGTGTGTATGTATATATATGTGTGAGTGTGTGTATGTTATGCACATATATGTTGTAGGTATAACACTTTCGGGGGGGGGTCCGGACCTCTTGGAATCCCTCCTGGGTACGTCCTTGCATGAGTGTGTCTCTATACTACTTGTTAAAAATAGACATAAGATAGATAGAAAGAAAAGACATACAAAAAAAGCAGGCCTCACCATTAGACTAGAGTATTTGTCGCCATTTTTCGATTTGGGCACTTCAATTGCCTTGCTCATGGCATAGGAGGAAGTTCCAGCAGTTTCTTGACTTGGCCCAGGTTTTGTTGGGGTTTCAGGTATTTCTGACAGACGTCTTGTCTTCTGTAAACGTAATGTGAGGATATTGTTAAAATGATCATGGCGTATCACATCATGGCGTTGGCGTGGCGGCTGCTTATGTAAGCTACTTGTAGATTTAGAAGGCACTGTTGATCAGGTTGTTGTTAGAGAACAATTCATATTCTGCCAGTGTGGTAGGTTACAGTTAGGTTTTTATTCCACTGGGACACCATAGCAGCGCAACCAGTCGGTCACCAACAAAATGTATACAATGTAGCTCTTTATAAAATAGATTATCACGCTTGGTGCCTGCTTGATTGCGCGACCAGCACGGACGCGTGCACAGAATATTACAGGCAGCGCTACCACGCTATTGGAACCACTACTTGCGTGGTAGTTGTAACCAATTGTAACTATGTGAAACAACTTGGTCAAACAAGGTGTTATAACACCCCTAAAAGTACTGTATAGATGCACCTTAATAAAATTCTTTTAGAAGTTAATTTACAACAACATAAAAATGCCTGGTTGGGCTAATTGGGTTAATGAACATATTGACATCTCATATACCATGTTTGATGCAAATAGCTCCCTTTTTTTGTAGATAATTACAGCATAAATTTTAACTCATCGACGTTCATTTCAATACTCTGACTGCAATGAAGCGATTCTGGTGTCTCAGTTGGTAGCTCAAAGATACTACATTAGCGCGGCTTATTGCGTCGCCATGGTGCAATAGTGCCCATACAGCATTTCCTTATGTTCAAAATGAGGTTGACCAGATTGAGCGGTGGTTTTAAAAGACGTGTGTGGTGCCTTTGATACATTTTAGTTATCAGACACAGCATGATCATGAAACATCTATATAGCTCAAAATTATAATGTAAGCTTAAAACAGCTTATGGCATCCTTACAATATATGACTATTTATAAGCAATTTATTTTATATAACATTGAAGTTTGTTTTATAGCTCAATGTTAAAATAAATACTTACTTTATCCAGTTTGTCTTTTTCTGCCAAAAGCCAGGACATAGGAGGTTCTGGGGGTATTTGTTGACTTAATGCATCATGCAGTTCTTTGATTTTGACTGTGTCTACAAATGCACCAGCTGTGAGAGGTTTTGTTAGATCAATGTCTTTCTTTTCATAAGTTTTCCTAAAACAATGGAAACTTTTTAAGTCAATTATTTGTTAAACCTTTGGCAAACAATTAAAAGAATTTGTAACATATCAATTAAAATAACACATGATAACAGTATATAACATAAATATTTTATTGATAAAGTAATTTACTTCATAGTGTTGCTTTTCTAAATACTCACTTTGGACTCTCATAGAAATGGTCACTTTTAACCATAATGTCGCTCACCATTGATGAAGCTGCTCCATTTAGTGCTTTAATTTTATCCTCAGGAAGAATTGTCATCTTCGTCCTATATGCCACCTCTATGATAATTGTACCAATAGAAGTTCGGAGGTCACTCACTTTTATGGTTTTATGTTTTTCACCTAAAAGAAAATATAAACACCTTTAGGAAAAGACATTTAAATTAAATATTATTTGTGTCTGAATAATTAGTGTGATTATGCGCGATTTGTTTATTAAGTGCTGTGACAGAGCAGGAAGAATTTCGTACAATGACCCCCCAATACTTGACTTTATCGCTTCTGTTTCTTCAACTCCCATGTGAATCTGCGGCGAGATTACATTCAGTCCAAATACAACCTAAACGTGGTTTTCAAGTAGCTCGAGATATTTTAATGCGGTCACCCAGGGACATGGCATTACAAAGGTTGCTTCATTTACGCGAGCGCAACATCTTTAGGCGTTTGAGTTCTAACCATCAGTTGTTCCGAACCGAATCGTCCCAACAACTTAACTTTCGGAGCTCACCCTTTAATCCAGCCAGTTCCCACAAAAAAGGTTTATTAACTGTATTACTTTAAATTAGGAATACGGATCACATGTCACAGCTCTCGACCAGTAATTATAATTAGTGGCATTCGATATGCTTGTATGTTCCTACTTGGAGAATGAACTGGTAACTTTTGTATGCTAGTGCACCTTACGCAGTTGTATTAAGATATATTGTTATATGACAAAATATAAAGTCATAATGCAAGGTCATTAGGAAAATCTTGATTAGTGTACGCAATTTTTCTAACTTCTTAGAAAAAAAATATTTTATTATTTATTTATTTATAAGTTCGTACACAAACATGTAATTAAAATGGATAACATTTAGGCGTACTTAAGTACCTACACAGCTAACGCGTAAGTACTTACGTCTCTTAAAGGAGACAAATTCGTCTAGCAGACCATAGGTACAAGTAATCTCCTTTAATTTTTGGCCTTTGGCTTGGTTAATTTTTAAAATGGCTTTTTTGTGATTTTAATTTTACTATCTGTCTAATCAATCTTGTTATCATTATGTCCTTCCTGGAAACCTATTAAGAGATGTGTTTAAGCAATAAACATTCATTGTAGCAATTGATTTTTAATTTTTGTGTTAATAATGGACTATAATAAGGTAAGGTTATGCTTTTATTACTATTGTTGGAGCAACTTTATGACTTTATTTGTTTTTAGCTATTATTAATAATATAGGTTAGGTTAGAACTACGACTATGATAATAAATTAAAGTTTCAGCTTATTCTGCGTTATAAATTATCTCCATACATTTTTTCTATACCTTAAATAGATATATACTTTTAATTTATAATGATTTCACATCACATTAGTCACAAGAATTAACTGTATTTAAAGTAGCAACTGTTTAGTTGTTTAACCGCAAACATTGTTATCATAGTAAAGACCTGTTCTAAATCAAAGCAAACTGTGAGTTTCAATAATAGGTTCAAGTACCTAGATAAAATTAAACAAGACAATTAGCTTCTTACTAGAATTTGTTTAAATAGCATGAAGGTAGGTAAAAAGATTTACAGCCATTGAGTTGGTTTTTATATGGATTTGTTTACCTAATAAGTCCAGATTAGGCTCTCCACCATAAATTTTATGTGACATTGTGTAGGTTTCCTTGTGCTGTGTTCTAGACATTTTATATGCCGGTGTTATCCTTGATATGCTCAATGTTGATTTTAACATAATACTCATTCGGTAATATATTGTAGATATGGAGTTCATACTGGGGTCTCCTTCCGGTACTATTCTAACATTCCATATCTCAAGTACCATTCTGTCACCATCATTAGTCCGTAATGATATTTCGATACACAGCACTTTAGCTAAGGCGTCCACTACTTCGCCATTCAATACCTTTTTTGTATCATATGTGACTCCAGGCTCATCAGGTATAGACAAGTTGAACTATAAATAAATTGTTATTATACATATAAAGTTTCTGCTTAAAAACATTAACTGCAAAAGACATAATGACAGCAGGGCAACAGCAGAAAAAAGGGTCTGATATGTATTTTTACTACCAATAGCCCAGCAATGTTACAGAACATGTATAAAAAAATATTAATAGCTATGCAACAAATTATTTTCGCTATGCAAAAAATAAAATAAAATGAATAAATAAAATCATTAATTGTTTATTAAATATTTGCAACATCAAAATATTATTATGTATTAGGTATGTAAGTACTTGAACCAATATTGGTAGTTTTAGTTTAGCTCACCCATTGCAAGTTGGTTGGTGATGACGGTGGTATGTGCTCCAATGCCTTTGTGTTACTACATTCCTGTGTTATCTTTTTCCCCCGTCTGCTCTGCACAACTATCTGAGCTACTTTCAAAGTCAAAATTTTCGTGAATTTAAACAGTTTAAGTCTATCTTGTGTGTCAGCACTAGTCGTGGCCATTGTGAGAATCTATTTCTTTTTTTTAAGTTAAAAACAAACACCTTTTCCAATTGCGCAGTGAAATAGTAAATAAATTATTCTCTGTTGGAAATTATATGTAACAATTATGTTAAGTAAGCTACACGTGGATTGACATTTCATTATCGTTTCAAAACACAATCGCAACTTTTTAATAAAAATATATACTTTAGCTTGTACGTAAACGAAAAATAATAGAATCACGAGGAATCCGGAATCGCCAACGTATGGCGAAAAAGGGTTGGTTTTTTTCGGCAATTCTGAAACAGCATTGGTGCTTGTAATTCATTTCTATTATTACCTAAGATTCTAATTGGTTGAATATCATTTAAAAAATCATCCTATTGGATGTTTAAATATTTTAGTGATTTTTAAAACGTCATTTTTTTTATTTATTCACCTACTTTATTTTTGCAAAGGCATCTTACCCATACAGCCAAATCTTCTACAATTTATTTTTCAGTCCTTGATTGATGATAAGATTGGCCTATATACAACTTAGAGCATTAAACCAATCCGAGACGCCACTGACAGGCGTTCCCCTCTGCTAAAAGTATATGACTGCCGATCATATCGGATAAAACTAGTTCCAGCGTGTTCCAGCGTCATTTGTAAATCACGGTGCACGCGATAAGACCTGAGCAAAAAATGCCAAACTGTAGCGTATTTTCACGTAAAAAGCGATCAGAAACGTCGATTGTACAAAAAGATAACGTTACTTTTCATCTGTAAGTATTATTTTGTCTTAATATGATTGATTAATGCACTAAATTTGCAAAAAACTGAAAAAATATTGTTAATTAAAAAGTGTTGCCACTAAAACGTCAAGTTGCAACTTTGCGTAATTTTTAAAATTGATTGAGTCAACACTAAATAACCATTTATATTTCACGTTTTTTATCGTTAAAACTTGTTTTTTAAAATTATAAATGCTTATTTAATTAATGATAAAACTATCTAAAAATTGTTACTTATTTTCATTTTCCAACGTTTTTTTCAACTAAATTGCTTTAAAAAATATCAATACTATGAAACTGTATGTTTATGATCGGTCTACTTCATTATTATATTATATTGACGTCCCGTCACTTATCCCGAAAATAGGAAATTTTAATTTAATTACATTAGCCACACTGCAACAAAGTTAAAGCTGCGACAGTACAAAAACAAAATATCGATATCGACCTCACTATAATGTTTATTCTGGCTATTTATTTTTCAGATTTTCAAAAGATGCAATTATTTGAGATATTTGGATCCAAGCTTGTAAAAAATCATGTTTTGTGAACTCGTAAAACGCACTATTACAATTTGCTTACAGCATTTTCAAACTTCTTGTTTTATGCAGTCCAATAAGAAAAGGAGACTAAAACAGCGTGTCGTGGCAACTTTGAAATTATTAAAAAAAATGTGCTTTTTATTATAATCAAGTACTAACCATAACTTCTTTGAAATATTTACGTTTTATATAAAGATTGTTGAAATTGTTGTTTATTTTTTCTCGTTTAGAAAATAACATAATAAAATAAAAATTATTGATTTACCATTTGTATTATTGTTATTATATTGGTAGATTTTCTTCTTTCTTTCTGTTTAAGGGGGTGCAGCACGGAATTTGAAAATTTACGTGTTTTTAAGTCACTGGTGCTAGGCGCTGAATAGGTCTTATACATTAAAAAGACTAGTATAGGTTAGCTTGACTCTTTCACAAGGTCGTGGTGGTCTTGGAATTTGAAACAAATACCCAGAAACTGCATAAACAATACGTAAAATGATGATGTCTAAAAACTTATTTCTTCAGAAACTTTGTATATATAGCACAAATGAAACAATGATAAGACATCAAAATGTTTGTATTGATATTCCGCAGGGCACTGTTGTCTTATTTTTCAATAAAAAAACATGAATATGAAAATATTAAGACTTTTCTTATTTTTTACCCAAACGCCTATGATTTACGAAAGTAAACATTGCTCTAATTAAACCACCAGCCTACTCTGTACAGATATTAGTGTGCGTGCGTATTCGTAGTCGTGCGCCGTTGTCACACCACTGCCACGCGCCGCTCGCTCGCTATCATAAAGAAACTTGAAACTCGCAATTTTGCGTCCGCGCTGCACCCCCTTAAGAAAGAGGTATATTATCTTCCTCTACGGGCTTTTGCCAAGTATAGGAAGTTAAGTGTGTTAGTATTGTCGTGTGTGCGAAAGTGAGTGTGAAAGCTGAATGTTTATTCAGATTCAGAAGACAAAAACTTTCGGACAATCCTGAATGTATTAAGAATTGCCGCCTTCTGCATGATTATGTATGTGGATGTTTAGTGGATGTAGATGTTTAGTATTTTTTTTAAATTATTATATCTGTTTTAATTATTATTATTTTTGCTCCAGCTGCTGGTATCGATTAATCGAAATCTTCGTTGAAGAAATCTTTTTTAATACTAATTCAAATAACTACATAAAAGATTGATCTGCGTTATGGAACAATGAAAATACATGTTGTTCAGTTTTTCGGTTCCTCCTGGTTAGATAGCCAACAATTTTTTCATAATAAAAGAATAAGATTGCAGCTTTTCTTAAAAACAACAGTTCTCCTTGGAATGGAATAAAATTATATAGGTACCTATATTTTGCAGATTTTGACTTATCCTAATTAATAACTGTCAATTTTAACGATAAAGAAAAGCAAAGTTTCTACCTTAATTAACCATGCTGAAGAGCCTGATTTAAACAAAAAACTTTTCACATTAATATTCATCATCATCATCATCTCTGCCAAAAGGCATCCACTGCTGGACAAAGGCCTCCGAAAAACCGGTCGTATTGGAGATACTTGGGAGTATCTCCAATACGACCGGTTTTGTGCAGCCCGCATCCAGCGGCTTCCCGCGACCTTTACCAGATCGTCGGTCTACCTTGTTGGAGGCCTGCCGACACTGCGCTTTCCGGTACTCGGTCACCACTCGAGGACTGTTCCGCCCCAGCGGCCATCAGTCCTGCAAGCGATGTAGGGCACTTGAGCTTAGCAACTTTTCGGGCTATGTCATTATTATTGGCATCGACAAATTAAATCGACTATCGATGTCAAGCACTATCGACGTTTACATAAAGTTGCCGTCAGACTCGTGCACGGACAGGTTATCCCTGTGTGTGAATGTATTAGTGTGCGTCTAGTTTATGCTAGTGTTTAATAATTTTGTCGTTTGCGTGCGTAGCGACGTCATTGAAAAATGCATCAGTGTGAAACTGTATTTGTGTGCGTTACCTCGTCCCCCGCAGAAAATGACAGATTTTTTTTTAATAGAAATTAGTGCGAATGGCCTCTCCATTTGGTTTAATGCTCTAAGATATACAACGTGTAACCTTCCAAGGTCTAAGCGTGTAACAGAAAGGTGTGGTCAAAATTAAAACATCTAAAGTGTATCCGATCTAGATCTTGTCACTTACACATGATTATTAACTTTAATTTGCCATGCAATTTTTATTTATTATTTTAATAGAAAAAAGTTGGCTGGGGATACTTAGAATCGATAACAGAACACGTTCCAACAGTTTTTAGAATTTTTGTCTGTTTGTCTGTTTATCTGTTTGTTTGTTTATTTGACCGCGCATCACGTGAAAATGACCGAACAGATTTATATGAAACTTTACACATAGATAGACCATGACCCGGACTAGGATATAGGATACTTTTTATCCCGGTAACAGGTTCCTGTGGGATAGTGTAGTCATCGCGAACGAAGTCGCGGGCGACAACTAGTCTTATAATAAAAGACTGCAAACGCAAGCCACCCATGAAAATATCACTCCACGAGAAGAGCGGATGAGGACAAGTAAACAATACAACCGTAATTGGAAAAATGGATATCATCTGCCAATTTTGCAACGCGAAAAAATTCAGTAGAGAAACACCAGGAATCTGTTGCAAAAATGGAAAGTTCGATTGCTACCACTAAAAGCACCTCCGCAGGAATTTCTACATTACATGACAGGGGAAACTTCGGAATCGAAACACTTTCTTCAAAATATAAAAGCGTACAATGCCTGCTTCCAAATGTCTTTTTCGGTGTCATTTCGATCAATACTAACAGAGATGAAGTCGATTATGTTTTTTCCATCCAAGGACAAATCTATCACAAAATGGGATCATTACTACCACTACCCAACGAAGACTATAAATTTATGCAAGTATATTTCATCGAAAATGAAGAAAGAGAAATTGATCAACGATGCACAAACATTACTGGATTGAGACAAGAAATAATCCACGATGAACAGAGGATCTTACACAAACACAATCAACTTATTCACATATTCAAAACAGCACTAGACCTAATGATTTCTGATGTAATCATCAGTTTACAATTAAACTTATTATTCGAGGCGACAAGAGACCACCTAGAAAACACGAACGTCGATTTAATGTACCTCAAATAGACGAAGTCTCCATCATAATTGTGGACAATGAAAACACAAGCCGTGTGACATAAACAACGAAGAAGAAAAGGACTACAACGCATTGCAGAGACACACCGTTCATATGATGCCCTCTAATATCCATTAATATTTCTGTACGGAGAGGACGGATATCATTTTAATGTGAAACAAATCCATCTTGAAATAGGCGTTGAAACAAACAAAAAAGTCACTTCCAAGGAGTTCTATGCTTACCGCTTAATGATCAGAGACAATGAAACATACACTCACATTCTCAATACTCGCCGTTTATTCCAGCAATTCCTGGTAGATATGTATGCAAAAATTTAAGCGGAACGGATGCTTTACATAAGACTGAATCAGAAGAAATTACGCACTGAAGAATACATACATCTTCGAGATGCGATCATAAATGACGAAAACACTGACGACTTTGGAACAGTGGTAATCTTACCCTCATCTTACATAGAAAGTCCAAGAAATATGCACGAATATACTCAAGATGCTATGACCTACGTAAGAAAATATAGACGACCTGACCTCTTCATAACATTCATATGCAACTTATCATGGCCAGAAATCAAAGAATAACTAAGATACGGACAAGCCTTCATGGATCGACACGATGTAAGCCCGAGTTTTCCGACAAAAACAAATGATATTTATTGAAGTCATCACAAAATACCACATCTTTGGAACCGTTAGATGCTGTATGTACCCAATTGAGTGGCAAAAACGAGGACTGCCTCACTCACACAATCTCATATAGCTAGACAACAAAATTCATCCCACGAATATTGACAAAATTATCCAAGCTGAATTTCCCAATCCACAAGAAGATCCGGAGCTTTACGACATAGTTATGAAAAACATGATTGACAGACCATGAAATCCATTAAATTATGTCTGTAAGTATGTGAACAAAGGCAGTGACATGGCTGTATTTCAAATAGCCAAATACAGCAAGCAACAAAACAGAAACGACGAGATCCTCATGTACCAAATGGGAAGATACATCAACAGTAACGAAGCAGCGTGGCGTATTTTCAGTTATCCTATACACGAACACGAACCAACTATGCAACATCTAGCAATACATTTAGAGAATGGGCAGAGAGTTTACTTCAAAAAAGACACCGTCAGAAAAATTGCAAGCGAACCACCTAAAAACACAACATAAACAGCTTTTTTCCAACAGTGCCAAACGAATCCATTCGCGAAAACATTATTATATGTCGACCGACGTCCTTACCTTATTATACGTACTTGTTATACACAACAAAAAAAATCTTTCAACGACGAAATCAAGGAATTCTAGTAGAGGATCATCCAGGAATCATGAAAACTAACGCACTAGGCCGAGTACACACTGTACATCTGAACAACGCCGAATGTTTCTATCTCCGGATGTTGCTACACGAAATACGGGGACCAAAAAATTTCACAGATCTCAAGACTGTTGACGGTTACCTATGCAAGACGTATAGAGAAGCATGCCAACGCTTAGGACTACTGGAAAATGATAACCACTGGGTATTAACACTACAAGAAGCCTCACTCACGGCCTCAGCTGAGCAAATCAGAGACTTATTCGCCATAATTCTAACAAAATGTAACCTATCGAATCCAAAACAGCTATGGGACTCCTTCAAAGAGAGTATGAGTGATGACATACTGTACCAAATCGTTGGATTTGGTACAGTAAGCTAATCCAGAACTGGCCATTGAATTCAACGACGACATCTTCAATCAATCAAACACTCATTCGTCTAGAAGATAAATTGTTTAGCGATAAAAAACCAGACCTTGGTACAACTTGGGATGCCAGTACCACGATTAGATGCTTTCAGTATGCTAAACTTCGAAATTATATAGGAAAAAAGTTACAACACCAAAGAACTAACTACTTCAATACATTGCTCGCAACAAACCACTTCTCAATAACAATTAAAAAAAAATTTACAACGTTATCATGGACCGGATCAACAACAACACTGGCGGAATTATTTACCTGGACGCACCAGGCGGCACCGGGAAAACGTTTCTGATAAATCTATTGCCGGCAGAAATACGTACTCAATAACAGATCGTACTTGCACTGGCATCATCTGGCATTGCCGCCACTTATAGAAGCAGAGCAAACTGCCCATTCCGCCCTACAACTACCGTTGAATATAGCCGAAGAGCAATTCCCGGTATGTAAAATCTCAAAAGCATCTGGACGAGGAGAACTTCTAAAACAAGCTAAAATTATCTTCTGGGACGAATGCACGATGGCCCATAAAAAATCACTCGAAGCCATGGACAGAACATTACAAGATTTGCGAGGAAACTCTGAAGTGATGGGACGAGCTCTACTTATACTGTCAGGAGATTTTCGACAAACACTTCCAGTTATCCCCAAGTCAACACCAGCAGACGAAATCAATGCATGCTTAAAAAATCATATCTCTGGCAATACATCCAAATACTGTGACTAACAAAAAATATGAGAGTTGAACTATCGAAAGACGAAACAATAGCACATTTTGCTCAACAACTTTACAAATAGGTGAAGGCACATATCCTACTGACCAGACGACCGGCCTCATTGAACTCAACAGTGATTTCTGCAACATAGCCTCTACTGAAAATGAACTCATCGACCAAATTTATCCAAACATTGTTTATAACTATACCAATCCAGAGTGGCTATTTCAGAGGACAATTTTAGCAACTAAAAATAATATTGTCGACGATATCAACTTTAATATTAAAAAGAAAATTCCCGGTGAAGAAAGAATATACAAATCGATCGACACAATGGAAAACGTTGAAGAAAGAGTCAACTTCCCTACAGAATTTTTAAATTCTTTGCAAGTATGTACCAGGAATGCCATTACATTGCCTTCGACTGAAAATTGGATTTCCGATCATACTACTCAGAAATCTCAACTCACCAAAACTATGTAATGGAATAAGGATGATCGTCAAACAGCTATCGAATAACATCATCGAAGCCGAACTTATGACTGGAAAAGACAAAGGACACCCACTATTTATCCCCTGAATACCACTGATCTCTACTGAATTGCCATACCAATTTAAAAGACTACAATTTCCAATCAAGTTAGCTTATAGTTTTACAATTAACAAGGCACAAGGACAAACTTTAAAATATTGCGGCAAAAACCTCAAAGTCTCCTGTTTTTCTCACGGTCAACTATACGTAGCTTGCTATCGAGTAGGATATCCAAAAAAATTATACATATATACTCCGGATAACAAAATGAAAAATGTTCTTTACAAACAAGTTTTGTAAATAGAAGTATTGTAGTTAGAATATATTTTAAATAAAAAAAAATTGTATCTCATATATTTTAAAAATTATTATTTTATTCCAACTACCACACAATCTCATATCAACTCTCTGAGCGAAGCCGAGTACCCCAGCAGCATTAATTAATAATAATAAATAGAAAAAATTATAATACGATATTTTGTAAAAACAAATAAAGGTTTTGACGAAGAGTAAGTAAGTAGTAATATGCCGGCGTAACAATTCAACAATTATTGTAAAAATCACACTTACTACACGGGTGAAGCCGAGGGACAAAAGCTAGTAAAGAAATAAATTTTATATATTTTTCAAATATCCAGAAGTCATAGCAAAAAAGTTGTTTTGGATTTGGTCCCACAAACCAGCAAACAACGGGAGGGCCGATCGTTCAATTCCACACTGTACAAAACTATTATTAAATAATATATTAAATTTAACTATTAACATCATAATTAATGCATTTAATAAAGTAATAAACACAGGCAATACTCGTACAGTCTCTGAACCTAAGTTAGCTTAACGACATGTCTCGTTGATAGATGGCGCTGTACCACAGAACACCAGTGTACGATCCTGAATCGCGCTATCACTTCGTTTTCCCGAAAGTATAAGTACTCGTATCAAATTGAGGGGTGCATGGTACGGTAACGGTATCGATAACAGTTTATCCCTGGTAAAGGTTTGATAAACGGTTGGTTTTTTTGTGGTAAAGGTATAGCGTTATTCCTTGATTATAATTAAAATATATTTAAGTTATTAGATCTAAGTAAAATAGCGTCGTAGGCAGGCTGTTAAATGTTAAATGCGAGCCTTAATTTATTTAGATTCGAAAATGTTGTTAACATTATTGACAAGTTATTTTTTATATATGTCCCATATATCTTGTGATAAAATAACATATAGTTTTGGCCTACAAAGTGTTGGGATCATTAACATTTTAAATAGTTAGGTACTATTGTTGATTTTCCGCAGGCAGAGAGCATAAAATAATGTTAAGTTGTTAAGATATTCCTAACAACTCCATTTCAGCAATAAAATTAAGGATTTTTTTGTACATTAACCGTACATATACTTATGACTGGCGTTTCGAGATTTATTCTTAATGTATTTTCTTTATAACAATTGAATTATTATCCACACAATTGCTTACAGTTCGTAGGTATGTCTAGTTATAAAAGTTTGGAGTATGCATAATACTCATGGATATAATTAAACCATCGACCAACCGAGAAAATTATGGTTGCCTTTAGTAAATTGAAATCATCTTCGTAAAAATAATTATTTTCTATATTAACTAGTATTTCCTATATTACATTTCCTGGTGTCACAAGTCGTTAACCTAAAGTTAAGATACTGTGCACAACGAGCTTCTAAAAAAGATTTACAACTATTTAACAAGAATTACTATTTAATTTAATTTTAATCCAAAGTTTAGTATGTCCCGTCTTGTATGAGACGTAATAAATAGTTTGTCGAATCTCTGCACCTACCTGGATATTTCCTCGGATCAACCTGAACAGGTATTAAAGATAGATACTTAGATAATACTTTTATTGCAACACTATAAAACATAAACATGAACAAAAAAAATAATACATACAAAGTTATAATTTGGCGATCTTATCGCTTTCAAGCGATTTCTTCCAGATAACCAGTCGGACGGAGAGAACTAATAAACTATATGAAAACATACTAGAATAATGTGTATTTTATAAATGAAGGATAATAATAATAATAATAATAGGTTTTTATAATGTTTTATTGTTTTTATATTAAAATATTGTAAAAATCTAGTTCTAAGAAATAAAATAAATAAAAGAGATAATAATGATAATGATAATAATGATAAACATATATATAAATAAACC
This sequence comes from Eudonia mercurella, assembly GCA_963082485.1. Taxonomy (NCBI): domain Eukaryota; kingdom Metazoa; phylum Arthropoda; class Insecta; order Lepidoptera; family Crambidae; genus Eudonia; species Eudonia mercurella. Next base: position 4,990,227 of record OY720022.1, read on the forward strand.
TACTTAAACATAATAGTAGTCTCAGGTAGGAAAATAGCAGATATGGCAGTTTTGCAGCAGGACAGGGTTAATCGGAAAGGTAGAAATTTTTCACGGGCTCTTTAAATAAGTGAATGGCTGCACGCCTGATCGCAACTGAAAGCGAATTCCAGAGACGAACAGCTTGGACGGTAGAAGAATAATCATAAAAGGTGGTGCTGTGTGGGGGGGTGGTGCTGTCTGATGACCTTAATGAGCGCGAACCTGAACAATTAAGAAAACTGAAAGAATTCAACCGCACAGCTAACTTCGCATTATACTCGTAGTAACAACCGGATATTATAGGAATGTTGACAACAATAAAAGTTTAATTCCAGAACATTAAACGTATAAATGAAATCACGTAACAGTTCTACCCACTTGGTCCGACAGGGTGTTATAACACCCCTAAAAGTATTATATAGATATACCCTAATGTAATACTTTTAGAGTTTCGTTTACAACAACACACCAACGCCTGGTCGGACTAAATGGGTTAAAACATTGACCTATTTTTTACAAGCTTTTATTTAACTCGTCCCGTTGGTGTGGATCAAATTTTGGAATCTAATTTTTATTTGTCCTAAGCATACATTTCTGTAACCTAAAAAGTTATTACTAAAAACTCAATTGACGTAACAAAATAGTGCGAGTAGTTTGCAATTCCAATACAAATTCTATTAAATAAAATCGTTTTGACAGTTGCTGATAAGTTTGGTATCTCTATTAACTAACTAGTCACCTACCCAATTGTCTTGCCTTGTGAAACAGAATAACTTCATTGCCATATCGCTTTATAAGTCGAGATTGGCGATCTTGGCAAAGTTGACTCTTATAAAGGGTCTTTCATTAAGCGCTTCCTATCTTTAAATTTAAATATAACGAAGTGTGTGTGAGATATCATCGAAATTTTTTATTCGTTTGAAAGACACATCGATGTCATTATGTGTGGAATATAACATTGTTTAAATGTCCGCCACGACTTCTCTGGGTGGAACGCATCCGAAATGTCCAATTTTCCATGACTCTGGCGCATAAGTCAAGCTAGTCTTAATATATATAATACTAGCTGACCCGGCGGACTTTGTACCGCTTTGACAGTTTCCATCATTGAGTTAAATATATATAAATGATTTCCATGACAACAAAACAAACAAATCATTTTGTATTGGAAAATTAAATTGGCGTTTTAATATTTTTTTAATATAGCCTATGTTACTCAGCGCTAATGTAGAATTCTAATGGTGAAAGAATTTTTTAAATCGGTCCAGTAGTTTTTGAGTTTATTCGTTGCACATTTTTGTTTTCAGTGGCATTTTCAGCTTCACCGGACTTGTTTGGGGGCGGCGAGGAACGGCATCGCGCATTAGTGCGCGTCCCAGTGCCCTACTAGATTCTCCGAAGGTTTGGATCGGATCGGAGGTCCGCGATGCGGTCTGAACCGGGCGCACTGTACGCAACTTACTAGGCTCGCAGCACTAGCGAGGAGATCGCCGTAGCTCGCTACAACCAATTTGCTGGAGCTGCCGCCCCTCCCTTATAGCTACGAAAAGTGTGCAGTTGAGAGGAGCTGACTCGTAGCGGTAAAGTTCACCTTATTGTGGTTGGTAGCTGTCGTGCGCAGTTGCGCGTTGCTTTCGCATTCGCGTGTAATGAGCATTCGGCGTCGAATATTCGAGTAGTGTGGACGTTGAGTCGAGCGTTACAAAGTTTACACGTGAGTATAGACTTCGGCCGGTGTGGACGTCGCAACGCTGTTCGCGGAAATGGCTTGCATTCGAATGTTCACGCAAATAAATCACTCGAAAGCGAGTACTCAGATAATGAAATGATGAGTATGTATGTAGGAATATTATTGGCCACTTCTAAGCAAGGAACAGTTCCTTGATCGTGATCTTCTTGCTCTATCGTATTATCGTGTTATAGTGCAATGTCAAAGCCAATCTTTCCTTTACTGAGATTGCCTTTCTAACATTTTGGTTTCTTTTCACTATCAATGACCCAATCATATTAATCAAGTTTTCAAAATCTGTAGGGGACATCCTTACAAACGTTTTATATAGGCCTTGACCTGAGAATGGGCGGCTAATTCTTTCTAGTACATCTAATGCACCCGTGTTAATTCTGTTTTGGTATATATCACTACACCAAAAACGTCTTTTTCGTCTTCTATTTAAATAGGTATATCGGAGCAATAAAAATGCTGCAATCACGACCGCTCTATCCGTCATTTTGAAATGAATGACATGAAATTTAGTATTCGAATGCTCCAAGCTCGGATGTTCGACTCGAACGTTCATAGTTTTGCACGAAAGAGTTCACTGGGCAGAATTTGTTGCTTGCCGGCGATTGCTCGTTTACAAATGCTCGGGTAAGAATGCTCTCAGTAAGGACGCTCCTTTAATACGAAACGTGGTTACTGAAAGCGTACCGCGCGTAATGCATTCGTGCGCTACGCTGGCTGTTATCTTGTTTGTTTGATAATGTGTGAGTACACAAAGTCAGTAGGAACGTTTATTATAAAAAATAAACTTGAGAATATAACCCTACGTAAGTAAGTATGAAACTTTTTGATTAAATGTTGTCGCGTCGGGGGACTGCTCTAATTTTTTTAGACGTTTTGTTAAATAATAATAATAAATTTTTATTTCAGACCAATTTGATCCATAGATTTATTAGTAAATGTCAGTAACAATTGGGCTTAATCTTATGTTAGTGCTGTTAGCATATGTTTATATACTACTTCTTAAGCCCCGTTGCAATCTTTACCCAGTATGCTTTGAATGGGGCAGTCCTGTCTGACAATAATCATCTTAAGGATACTGTTGCCGCTCTTACGTAAACGTTGCAGTAGAGAAGCCGCTTTTTGCGCATTATATCATGAAACCCGTCTGTGCGAGAGTCAGCAAACATTTTAGAAGCGCTACAGCGCCACGGTAGCCCCAACAGCAGCAACCCTGAAGGCGTTATTGTATTGTACACACAGGATGTTGTAGGTTCGCCGCGAATACGTCACCCACAGTCCACTCGCATAAAATGACTGGCAGAACGCTTTAAACAGAGTCACTTTTACGTCTACAGTGCATCGAGCGAATCTGCGGGCAAGCATATTAGCCCTCACCGTCAACGCCCTGCTTTGCCTCTCTATGTCATCATCATCCCTTAGGTCTTCCGTGACAACATGGCCTAGATATTTAAACCTCGTCACCACCTTTAATACAACACCATTGAGATGTACGGGCGGTATTAGCCGAGGCCGCTGTTTAGGTGATTTGAACACATTTCGCTCTTCAGTTGTATTTTAGGCCATGTATCTTCTCTTAAGACTCACAGGTAGCTATAGTAATTTTCTTAACCCTGCTATCGATGGACTGAGCAACACATATTGGTACCATCAATATGACAGCCAACATGTGTATTGCTCAGCTTCTCGATAAGCTGGTTTACATAAATGTTAAACAAAAGAGGCGAGCTCAATCCCCCTGCCTGACACCGCACTCCAACCCATACCAATCCATCTCACCTGGTTCTTCTGGTTAGCATACCAGTACCTGAAAAGGGACGTGTACTCAGCCGACACACCCGCATCCCCCAACTTGTCCCATAGCACATCGTACGCGACCAAGTCGAACGCTTTTGACAAATCGAGGAAACACGCGTATACCGGCGTTTTCCTGGCGGTGTAGTATTTGACAGTATGTTTTAGACTTAGGATTGCGCTTTCCGTTGACACTCAAAGTTAAAGCACATACATAACATATCAAGTTTTTTCTAAGTCCTGAAGTAATTGGGAGCCGAATGAACGAGTGAAGGAGATATACTTGCTAAGTGGACTAGTCCAATTGAAGGATTCATTCATGAACGACTCATCTCTATGTCTGACGACGACGAATAAAAATATATCCATTGCGTTTTTTTATTTTTTTATTTTATTTTCTTAGGTGAATCAACAGCAACAAAAAAAAGAGTAGCTATGCAGTTATACATCAGAAAACCAATGACAGATTCACACTAATAGACTAAAAATAGCAGGGAAATTATTGAGCTAACAGAATAAACATGTTTGTATAGCTAGGATCAAAAATGCGATCGAACCGCTTACAAGCATAGTAGCTGTGACAGTAACAATGACATTTCACACCAAAAGTATAATAGGTAGGTAGTATAAATATAATAGGTAGTAGTAGGTATATTCAATATTAATTAGTTTCAAAAAACCACTTAGTAAGATTTTCACACAGATCACACGCCTCGCACAGATTATTGTAACACTTGCCCGCACGCAAAAAGTATGAGTTTTGCCTGTAATTTGTATTTGAAGCTGGAAGGTATATTGGTTTAAAATTTCGTAAAATTAAAAATACACAATAATAAAAAATACTGTTAAAGTGTTTTAATGCAATGTGTAGTGTTAAGGTAAACTTTAGAAAATAAAGCTTAATGAACAAATATATACAAGGTGTTGCAAAATTACCCGTTATACGTAAAGGTTGTTAAAGTACATCCTATCAAGAGTCCTCTGTAAATTTCTTAAAACCTTTGCATTAAGATTTAGTTTTCAGTAAAAAGAGTTATTTTAATGATTAATAAAAATATCGACTATGTTAAGGCACATGACTATTTCAGGTTCATGACGTTATGTTACCTACCAGGAGTAACGACTCCTGTCTACTCTGTACCTCCCACAGAGTAGTCTATACCTAATCTTCAGACACTGTATTCTGTGCTCCTAGTACATACACACTGGATATTAATATCCCAGATTTGGTGAACGTTGCATCGTCCGTCCAAATGACCCGGTTCACATAGCTGCGGTCAGCTTCTAGCTGCCGCAGATACCACTCGCAGAAGTTTTTTCGGAGAGCGAAATCACCTGGTGTTAACTCCTGTGTACGCCGGTAGTGGTAAGGGTGTTGACCGTCAGCTCGAAAAATCCGCCAAACTGTGACATGGTTCATGCCAAACCTCGCCGCGGCACGCCTCGTCCTGATGGTTGGTTCGTCTTCGAAGATTTCCAGCACCTCTTCTTCTCGCCTTGCATCTAACGTATTCAGACGTCCACTGCCACGTGAACGATGAAAGGATCCCGTGGAATGCAAACGTGTTGTCATTTCACGAAAACATTGGTAAGATGGTAACCGTCGCTGGTCAGCAGGTGCTCTGCCTTCAATGAAACGTTCATGGTACAAGTCACGAGCGCGAGCTAAGTTTCCATCAGCTCGTCCCACGCACAACATCATCTCGTAGTAATCGGAATTGGAGAACATAGCCATTTTCGCAATTAAAGAAACACACGAAAAACACACATATGGACGACTGAATGAAATAAAAAGAAACTCAAAAATTATGACACCGGCCGGCCTGTCAAAATTCAAGTACTTTAGAAAAAACCATGGTACGCTTTGTTTTACACGGATAATATTTCGTCTGAGATGAGAGTTTTATTCTGAGGTTTTAATGCTAGATGTCAAAATTACGGTATTTTTGCGTATTATAATCTTCTTAGAGCATTAAACCAACATAATGGTACATGGTACGAAGGCCTGTTGAAAAGTTTCATATGTAATTAAAATCTTACAATTAAATAATAATAACAATAATAAAATTATGTGTTCAATCATCATCAACAAGGTTTTTACGTCTATTATAGACGATTCATGGCGTAGTAGTACATTACATAAAATTACAATTTACTTCATTGACAATCAAATTTTATTAATAACTAATTCACAACATCAGATAGTAATTTTTTATCGGATGTGTATTTATTTATCATTTTTAGTGTAAAACATAAAAAATACACATACACATTGATTTATGCGCGAATACCACTATGCAATTTCCTTCTGCCCGTCGCTCGGCGCGGCGGCAGGGGCGGCTAGGCGACAGCTCTCGAAAGAAGTGTCTATGCTTCTGACTAGTTCTGACCGCCTAGTAGTACGAGGTGGTCAACATTTTGTACGGATTTAATAATCTAATTTGGGTTTTTAATCTTAAAGGACACCGGCCTAATTAATCATAAAAGACTGATTACTATTTTGATATTGTTTAATTTTGATTATTGTTAGTTGTTTGTTTAGTGTAGGTAATCTACTTGTGTAAAAATAAAACATAATGTTTATTTCTGAGTTGGGCTTAAAATAAGTAAAATAGCAAACGAAAGATAAATCGGTGTGGTATTTTGTATTATTTGTAATATTTCTAACCTGTAGTATTACACGGCTCAGCTTCAGCAGCTTGATCAAATTGATTTGTACAAAATAAAAAGCAAACTGCTTTCAAAGCACGTGTTAGAAAAAATGTTGTCAATCTATGCGGTAAAAATCTAAGTTTTCTGTATTTGGAGTTCCGTAAAAACATTGAAAAGCCAAAATCTGCAGTCACTGCTTTCCTAGTACTACTGCTGTGTAGTTTCTGTTTTTTGGGAAACCACTCCGCATTAAAATTAGGATACGATTTACATTTCCAGAATTAACTGTTTATGTGTTGTACGAGTAATAACTTGTTTTACATCCTAAACCTTAGTGTAAGTTTGTAAAAGCGCAAATGTTACTATCGCGTTTGCTTTAACAGATTAAATTCTCGATCTTATTTACATACCATTACGATCTATCTGTTAAAACTTAACTTAAACGCGATAGTAACGTTTGCACATTTTTACAAACTTACATCCTAATGTTATGATAGATAGAACTCCTAGGTACTGACTTCTGTTGAAGGCGGCACAATACGACACGTGATCGGTAGCCGATTATTGAAATGAAACCTTTTGCATGGATCTACTCGCGTTTATTGTTACTTGGTTTACAAAAAATATTTCATTTCAATGTGTAGTGTTCGCGTAAACTTTAGAAAACAATGTCAGGTAATCAAAAGAAAGGAACAAACAAGTGCGAAAAGGCAACTCCTCTCTCTTGCATCTTGGGATGATCCTACTGTTAGCATGGTAAGTGAAAACTCACCCACATATCCCATCTATCAACCGATATGTTGCGACGCTATAAAAGACTGTGTAATAATAAATAGCTATCCATCTTTTGTTCCGTTAGAGTAAAATGATTTAATTTCAATTATTATTATGCGGAACCCACTAAATAAATATTACCAAAAGTACCAGGTCAACATGATTTCTAAAAAAAGGAGGTGGGAAAATTCAATTTCAAAGATCAAACTACAGAAAGGTTTTGCGCATAAGTTATGTAAGTACCTACTTAGCTAACAGCTACGATTCTTGTTCCCGTACCTACCTATTAAACTCTCTTTTACTTCTTAGGTCGGCTTGCACCAAAACTCACTAAATACGTTTAGCGCTAAACATGTTTAGAGTATCATTCTGTCTCTTTCAACTTCCAACAGACGTCAGAAATGTAATGATATTTTAAACGTGTTTAGCGCTAAATGTATTTAGGGTAGATTTTACCAAAATCCAATTTATACGAGAATATCTACTATACGAGAGCTATCCCAGTATAACTTTCCTCTTATGATTTAATCTATGGATAAGTTACTCTCGCTTAGTTACTCTGTGCTGTGACGGAAACGGAAACGAACGAAAATATTAAATTAACCACCAAGCATAAAAGCACATTCATACCATGCGTGAGCAATGGCGCTGCGTATTTTTAATTAACCAGGGTAATATGTCTGCTTGACGTTTTGAATAACTTCAATCAAATATTCTGTCTGTTGTGTTGATTGTTTGTTGACAGATAATATTGTAAAAATAAGAAGTCATGAATAGCGTAATTCTTTAATACATACAAGCTCGTAAATACAACGAGCGCATACCTTCAACTCACCTACCTATTTGTTGCATACTCCAGACGATGCTCAATTTTTGTCAGCAAATTATACACAGATGCTTTTGACAAACGGAATCTTATATGGCGAAGTCGTAGACGTCGTTATCTTCAAAGTAAGTACTATGTCCTTTCTTTAAACCATGTAGGGCGAGAGCCAAAATATTCTTTATCGTCATTAGTCAATAAATTGATTCAAACGTAACGACATTTTGTTAGGTTATCTATAAAATTTGTAACAGACAGCTGTTATTGTGAATTATAAAGCAAATCTGAATAAGTATAAATTTAACTATCAAGTATTTAATTTGGAAAATCTTTTAAAAGGGACTTTAACTAGATTAAAGGTCCCTGTACTGTTACACACACAATGCACAAATACCGATAGATGACTAGTCTGAAAAAAATAATAATCTTTGATTTAGAAGCTAATGACTTCAACAGCTGATCAGTAGTGTTGGGGATCTCTTAAAAATCTTAGCGATGTTTTTGCTGAACTTCGATATTGTTTTTTTCGGAAACTACTGTGCCTACAACTTAAAGAACAGCACCCACCACTTCAGTTTTATGTATAGCTACTGACATTTCAGGCCTAACGGGTTTTTTTGAAACAAGTTGTATATTCAAACCAATGGTGTAAAAATCTATATTAGCAATGAACTTTCGTTTTCACGGCCTGCCTGGAGTAATAAAGGATAGTCGACATCTCCTTCTCTCCTCTGACCAGTGCAATAGCGGATGTGCAACGGGGGTGGGGGTGTGGGGGTGTAATGGTAGGTATTGCCCCGCCCATATTTCACAGACTAGCTACTTGTCTAATGACTATGCGCTCCTGGTACCAATCTAGCCAATATTTGAAATATTTCCAACTTAAAAAAATGTGAATTGTTGCTATGGTTTACATTTTTTCGCATTACTTTTTAGCATAACTTGTATTTTTAACTATTGTATATTTTAACTATACTAACTACACACAAACCAAATCTTTTTACAAGTATGCGTTATTAAGTATCCCATCAAAACATAAATGTGGAATGAGAGCCAAGCAAGTAACTATTACCTAATCTGTGGCCAAGCCTTGGTTGCTGTCTTCAACGACAAAAGAAGTATCTAAATGAGTGCCGAGTTCAATGGTCAGTTCTGAAAGGACCCCGGACCTAATATATGGAAAATGTGGTTTCATTAAAATATCCTGAGATTTTGATATGTTATAGATTTCCAAGTCCTGAACAAAAGTCTTTAGGGGTGCTACCACTGTTTCCGAGTCCTTTTCTGAGTTTCGGCTGATTTTGTACCAGATAACAAAAACTTTGCTAAACGTGATAAAGCCGTTAATCCCGGCTGCAGTAGCAGTCGTTAACAACCACCAAACCGCAATGGGCCCTCGTGGTGGTTTATGGCCCGTTCTCCCTATCCATCCATAGGGAATGCTCGTGCCCCAGCAGTGGGTACATAAAATGGGCTGATGATGATGATGATGGTGTTTTGCCTCTCGGCGACTGAGTATTGTCTCATCAATGATGCGATAATCATGTTTTCTTTTTTAATATTAACTATCTCGTAGACCAATCTCTTACCCGTTCAACAAATCAAAACCAATCTAGACCAGTCCAAAAAGTGCAAAAATTTTCAAGTGTGCTTGAATGGAAAAATCCTTATCTATAAGAAAAAGCTAAAAATACACAAAGGATTGTCAAGAAAAAATAATCATAAAAAACATTTAACTGCATTAAAAAATACACAAAGGATTCTCGGGGTATTATTTTATTAAAAATATAAAACTACATCATGATGATCATGCAGTTGGTATGTTTTTCTAAAAACATATCAAAATGTAGATCTATTTTAATCTAATTTTCTTTTTAGTTTATTGCATTCATTTAAGGGGGTGCAGCGCGGACGCAAAACTGCGAGTTTCAAGTGTCTTTATGATAGCGAGCGAGCGGCGCGTGGCAGTAGTGGTGTGACAACGGCGCACGACTAAGAATACGCACGCACACTAATATCTGTACAGAGTAGGCTGGTAATTTAGTTAGAGCAATGTTTACTTTCGTAAAATCATAGGCGTTTGGGTAAAAAATAATAAAAACCTTAATATTTTCATATTCATGTTTTTTAATTGAAAAATAAGACAACAGTGACCTGCGGAATATCAATACCAACATTTTGATGTCGGATCATTGTTTCATTTGTGCTATATTTACAAAGTTTCTGAAGAAATAAGTTTTTAGATATCATTATTTTATGTATTGTTTATGCAGTTTCTGGGCATTTGTTTCAAATTCCAAGACAACCATGACCTTGTGAAAGGATCAAGCTAACCTACACTAGTCCTTTTAATGTATAAGACCTATTCAGCGCCTAGCACCAGTGACATAAAAACACGTAAATTTTCAAATTCCACGCTGCACCCCCTTAAGTAATAGTTTAGCAACTATGTATGCCTTTCTACGTAAAATAGTTTTAAATAATATTTGTTCATTTTGTGAAATGAAAAGTTCATAGTTTATTAAATTTCTTCAAAACAATATGCCTACATTGTGTGGAACCCCCGCCCGATCCACTAAATGCCACTACACATTTACAGAATACACTAAACATGCACACTAGTTATTTTAAGCGGGGCGTGAAAAGGCAATTATGCAGGGTGAGGCCATTTTGGCGTGCCACAATAAAAAAAAGTACAAAATATGAAATTATTTATAAAAGTACAAATACAAATGAGTTCTTTATTAATATGAATGGGAAATTAAAAGAAAAACTGATTAAATTTGAACATAATAAATCTGGTTAGTCCTTATTATGCAATAAATACTGTCCTATGAGAGGAGGCACTTATATCCCTTTACGTCCTCATATAAAGAATACGAAAAGTTGTATTAACATTCAAAATGATGATAAATATTGTTATGTATGTCGTGTAAATTCATACCCACAATTTGGGAATATTTTAAATACAGAAGGAATGTCATTTTCTCCAACAGCAAATGATATTAAATTATTTGAAAAAAACAATCCAAATATTAGCATAAATGTTTATGGACTGAATAAATGTAAAGTAACAGGACCGTTGTATATGACAAAATCTAAAAAGAATTATCATATTAATTTGTTATACATTGACTACTGTTTAAAAAAAGATTTTTGTGATTATCAGAACAAAAGTATAATTCACACTATTGTTCCCAAATTTTAACAGTTTTGCCAGAAAAAATGCCATGGTACAGTTTAAAAATTACGAACGGAAATAAAAGATTTATTTTGTAATTTATGCTGATTTTGAGAGTATGTTAGTCAATTGCAAAACAGGGAGTTCCAGCATGAACACTCAAAATCTTAAACTGCATGTTTCAACATGTTTTGTATATTACTTTTAGAGGAAAAGATTGCGGTGATTTTTTTGTAAAATCGTTAATTAAAGATATGCAGATCATTAATAATATAATGTCACAAAATAATCAAATGAGACCGTTAACTAAGGAACAGAAAAATAGTCATAAGATTGCCACTAAGTGTCATATTTGTAACCAATTTTTATTTGGTGTTAAAGTACATAATCACGACCACATTACATCTGAATACAAAGGTGCCACTCACTCTCTTTACAATCTAAAGTACAGGGTGTGCTCTTTTATACCTGTTGTTTTTCATAACCTAGCCGGGTACGATTGTCATTTATTTATTAAAGAACTAGCAAAATATAAAGGGGATATGAAAGTTATTCCTAGATCTAAAGAAAAATACATATCAATAATAAAGTTTATTTATACAGAAAACAATTCTCAACCAATTCAAATTAAGTTTTTAGATTCCTATCAATTTCTAAGTTCCAGTTTAGATAACCTTTAAAAGTTTAACTGTGAAAGATTTTAAGAATTTAATAATAATTAATGATTTATGAATAGTAAATGATGTTGTAATTATGCATAGTTTGTATTTACCTGTGTAAACTAATTAGGTACATATTATATACAAATCTTTTATTAAAATAAAAATCATTTACTAGATACCAAAACCTTTTTACCATTGAAAATGGTTATCAGATGCAAATCCCCTGAGACGTATTTTTGGCCATAGCTCCGAGGATTTTAGGAGAATCGAGATAAAAATAGTACCAAGAGTTGAGGAATTTATCGAGACACGTGTGAGCGTTTGAATTTTGAAAATCTCGGGTTTTTTGGGGGGTGTTTGTATACTAAATTGTAAATATTTAAAAAAAAGCGACTTAAGAAAAAATTAAAAAAAGGGTACTAGGGTATTAGTTTAGCTAAAATAAAAGTTTAGTTAAAATGGCGAAAAGATGTTGAAAATCGGTTAATAATTGTGACCTGTAGTAGGTGGTCCCTTTAGATTTGGTAGAAAAACGGGTATTTCCGTATATAAAAAGTGATGTAGCTGCTTTGATTATTGACCGATCGTCATGGTAATGGTGTTAAAAGATGTGGATGCAGGCGAGAAGTGGTTGGAATTATAAAAATTGGTAAATAAATAAAAAAATAAAAAATATATAAAATATAATAATTAACTTGTACTTAATGTGTTATTTAAAATGAAATGTTTTTTCTTTCGTAAATTGCGTGGACTGCAAAATCTATGAATTTTTATTTAACAAGTACTTGCGTACTTATGTACTTACATACTACTAAGTACTACTACTACTACTACTACTACTTCTTACTAAGTTACTTGCCTCATAGAAGCGTGCCTATGCATGTAACATTATAACTTACCTTACCTATATAATATGATTCAGCAGTGTGGTATTTAGTCATTTTATTAACATACATGAAACATTGTGGTCAAGTTATTTTCTAGATATGTATTTATAAGAAACACTTGTATAATACCTCCATACTCCACGTGGTAGTAGCACGTAATAGTCCACTTTATGCGTTACGTTCTCTTACGTTTCATAGTTTCCTGGTGCAGGTGCAACACGAATAACGCTTGCATCTTGCTTCCAGAAATTGGCATCTTTTCTTTATTGTTTGGTAGACTTAGCTAATAGTAAAAATGCATTTTTTTATTGATTGTATCTGTTCATATGGCACATCAAACCCTGTAATACTACACCAGTCTTCATCATAATAATCGTCTTCATCATGACATCACCACCGCTAACAAAGCCGCCAATATAGAGATAGAAATAGAAAAAATCTTTATAACATCACGCATAGAAATTCAAAACACAGGAATGTCTGGTTATGTCTTAAATGGATCATTTTGTGTCGTAAACGTCTTTTGGCTGAGATGATGACGATGACATACAACTTTAGAGTTCTAATTATTTAAAACCAATAAACCCATTTTAATTAAACTTTTAATTATTGAGAGAAATACAGAGATTTTGAAATAATGTTTAGTTAATAGAAAATACCGTTTATTCAAATTAAACCTCTAGATTTATTCAGAGCTTGATTTCATATAGACGCAGTTATTATCTACATATACTAAAGTTTTAGCTTGTTTATTCGTTCTAAGCATAACATGGTCAATACAATTTCCTTTATGAGTAGGAAAGACATGAGCCGCTAGTAGACCGTGATGCGCTAAGAGATTAAAATATCTGTGACAATTCGTGTCATTTATGTTTGGGGAGATATTAATATTATTAAAATTAAAGATTTGGTTAACTTCAGAGCTGACAGACAATGATCAAGACTATCACAGACTTATGCAACACAGACTGCGTTCTGCGTTTTACTTCGATATTCAAATATTGCCGCCATTTTGTAATTTACTACCTATCTATATGTATGTATGAAACGGGGTTCCCACGATACGAACGCAGTCCGTTTCACTAGGACTGCAGAAACTGTAAAGACTATTTCTGTTGAACCATGTCCAAGGTATTTTACGTATACTATGATGCAGCAGCTAGGTAGGTGGGGGTGCATGCTGAAAAGCATCGCACTTCTCTCTCGTTTTCATGTAGGTAGCTGTTTCAGCATTACCAGGCTGTGCGAGGGAGATATACTGTCCTTGTCCACGTGGTGAGCCCCGCCCTCTTTCTACATAGCTATATGTATATTGCACTGGCACTACACACACCAATATAATATTGTCAGGAAAAACTAGTAAAAGGTAAACAAACTATATAGTTACTATATGTATAGATAGTTTATACATAAACGATATAAATTACATCAAATGAACGTCCGGAGTACAATGCCTGTATATTTCAAGCTATATGGGATCGCAGAAAATTTTGTATAATGATCTCCAAACCTCAGTATGATGAAGATGGCACAAAATGATGATGATGATAATGATATTGTGAACATTTTATGGTTTTAGGAGTTGAAGAAGCAAGTATTATGAATAGTTTCCAACAGAAGCAAGTAGAATTAATCATATTATTGATGTGATTTCACAGTTCTCCATAATAATATATTATATAAAATTTTAAGCTTAATTAATAATTTCTACTTAATTACAAACAGAATATAACAATTTTCATATTTAGTTTAGTTTTGAGTTATTCTTCACCTTTCTTTCTTTATCAAGTGTCAAACAACACAGAGTTCGTTCACTTACGAATGCGATGTTGTCGCCCCCAACCGAATGCCCCACACTCCAGACGGCCTAGTGACCCAGAAAGCTGCTTCGGTCTGCGCATGCCTGAACTTGAATCCTATTCTGAGAATCGACATGACGATTTCGAGGCTGGTATGGAATGCTTCGTCTTTAACGTGATGTCGGTGCAATTGCAACGAAGGCATACTATCGTCGGTAGTTCGAAACTTTAATTCTGTTATTAGCCTATCATAGTAGTTATACGTTCTGTACTGTTCTGTATTTGCATTGGACGCTATAGTGTTGCCATGGAGAATTGCCTCTCTGATGCACAGAGTAAGTTGCAGCCCTAATGGCATCCTGATGGCATTAACATATAAACCGGATTGCCCTATTTGGAGGCACTGGGATACTGCCCACGCCAACGTAAATTAAGAAAAAAAACAATGTAATACTAACATATGTAAATAATAAGTTTTATTTGTTACTAACACATATTTATGGGCTACGCCTGAAACAAAAGTTAAATTAAAAAACATTAAATATTCTCTAATTTTGTCTTTCTTTCATAGAGCTAGGTCAGGTTTTTGAAGATATTGAAGATTTTCTAACCGACCCTTTTTCTTTGCGGTCCAGTGTAGTTTGCGTTAATCCCCGTATAAGCTTTTGATTAATGTTATGTTAGAAACTAGCCAAGTGGAATAAGAACTTCACAAATCAATATACGAGTATTCTACTTGGAATCCAACTTAGAAGCAAACTTGGAATCAAACTTGGAACCAAACTTGGAATTAAACTCGGGACTTATGGGTCTTAGACTGGTAGCTTAACCACTAGACACTAAGGTCGTGAAGTCCCTGGCATTTGCTCTTTCGCTCTTTTTCACTAAACTGTACTTAGGCTGTACTTAGGTTTTTCACTATTTTTATATATTCTTAACGCCTCGGTGGCCGAGTGGCAGAGCGCGCGGACCGGTACCCGAAGGTGCCCAGGTCAGGCACCTGGGACAATTCCTAGGTCGAGCAAAATGTATTTTGGATTTTTCGATGAACAGCCCGGGTTTTTGATCACCAACCCGCATTTGGCAAGCGTGCTGATTAAGCCATTACCTATCAATTGTAGCGATGACTTGATTTCAATGATTGTGACCTTTGCCCAGCAGTGGGACAGTTATAGGCTGTTTACTATATATTCTTATTTTTCTCAACCTGTTATCAGTCAAACATGCAATAAAGTAGGTGGAATTATAGCAGGGATGCTCGAAGGTTCATTAGAATGCCATCAATGCCATCATTAGGATTCGGCTGTCATCGTGCCGATTGTTGTTACGGCCAACGGCCTGATAGCCAAGAGCCTCGATCAACATCTAATGAGGCTCTCCTTAGGCGGCTGGATCAAGGACCTGATTCAGAAGGCAGTTCTCCTCGAGCACTCATTGGCACGCATTATGAGGAGATTCCTGTCTCTGGAGCCCTAACCACCGGTAGCTTGGATCCTGGTCCCGATGCTGGCGGACCCCTATTTTTTTATATTTTAAATTTTATGTTTTGTTTTTTTTTAGAAAATATTTAAAAATGTAAATTAATATGTTAAAAATAAATAAAAGCAATAATAATAAAAATAAATTTGTAATACCTTTTCGTATGTTTATTTGAATAAAAAATGTTTGACTTTGACTTTAATGATGCGAATACTGTATAGTTTATTTGTAATGGAAGGCTAAATAAGGCTTAAGACTCGAAACCCAAGACAACTTATTATATAAATATGCAGGTGCTTGATCCCTTACAATATTAAACATTAAACAAGCCAAATGTTACATGCAAATGCCAAATTTTAATGGATAGTGGGCATTAATAGGAACAATTTAGGTCATATAAACATTTTTGTAAAAAACAATTTACTACTACTACTACTACTAAGTTAAGTAAAACTAGTTTTAAATTACTAATTTCTAATTCTAATTTTTTAATTTTTAATTTTGCTATCTTAATATTATAATTGTGCTCGACTTCCATCATTTCTATTTGTTTATTTTTAAAATCAGTATTGTTCTGTACAATTAACTGGCGCATTTTTTCACTTCTGTAAATAAAAAATAATAAAGTGGATAACTTATTTCATGTAAAAGATAATAATTTTAAAAAGTATAATATGTATATCAACATACCTATTCTGCAAGCTTTTTTTATTTTATTTGGTATTGTCAATTTCATTAGTGTTGTTATGGCTTAATACTTTGAACACTCTCATTGTTGGATCTCTCTCAAAACAGTATACAAAATTTCACTAACATTAATTGAAACTTGCATGCACATAAAACTTAAATTAAGTGTTAGCCTTGTTGAGGCCGGAGCTCCGGTGACAAGAAGGCTGGCAGCTAGCTACCTTTGCCAGCGTATTAGCCTGGCAATTCAAAGAGGTAACGTTGCCAGCATTCTTGAGACAGTACTCACATCAGTTGAAAGACATATTATTTATAAACATTAAATAAAATAGATTAATTTTAGGTTTAGTTAATTTTATTAAATTTGAGTAATAAAGTTGTGCCGTCGTGATTGTTACCCTATGTATCGTTCGTATCGATCGTAATCGTTTACTTCTATTACAAAGTCGCGAGGAGCAATTGATGCAACTTTTAAATCCTCGGAAGAAGGTGATGATGATCTTTCGCCACCCCCTGTCAGTAATTAATAATAATAATAATAAAAAAGTAATTAATCCCTCCTATGGGCAGACAAGTTGGATTTTGCTGACAGCTTCATCCTTTTCCATGCTAACTTGACTTCTCCGTCTGATCGATTTTTGCCAGTTAGCTCATTGAATCTATAAATAATAATAAATTTTAAAATCACATCAACAATACCTTACATATTTATTATAGAAGTAGTACCACTTACTTAACTGCTACATTCTTCCACTCTTTTGATTTTCGAATATTAGCTGAAGTTTTGTTCAACTTATCTTCTAAAATAAAAGCCGACTGAGCGATAATATTACTTAAAATTTCCTATAACAATAAAGACATTTTGTATTTAAAGAAGAAAATATGACACAAAACATTGCCTAGCCATTGTAATAATGGTTTCACAAACTTTTTCTTCAGAACTCCAATTTTCACCCCTTTTTTTCTGCTGTTGTTTCATTTTTAACAACAGATTTCAACTTTAATCAGCAAAACGAATTTTCATAAACATTGACTACTCACCTACTCACTGAGCAAGTAATCACTACAAGTAATCACTACGTTATAAGAGTCGGCACTTCATAACTAGCCGTTTTTACAATTATGAACGTAGTTTCTACCAACCTAATAAATAAAATCGTACTACCAACATAAACAGGAAATGTCAAAAGAATAGTGAAGTAGGTATTTTGCAAACTGAGCATAATATCGATATCGATAAAAAATCTTCGTGGCGTCTATACCCATTAACCTCAAATATTTCATACGTTGGAATAAAAGCAGGCGATAAATCCCATCACAACATGCCAGCAAAATATATATTTGTCTAAAAACAATCTAAAACTTTTCTCCTGATGACATGCTGTAAATGAATTACCGCTTGTTTTTTTTTAATAAAAAAGTCAGTCAAAGTCGAATATTTTTTATTTAAATAAACTTTAGAAAAGTGCTTTTGAATCGTCCACACATTTTTACCTACTACCTATATCATCTATAAAAAAGTAATGAAAATATCAAATTCATAGAACGAAACTTGGCAAAGTACTTGGTAAACTTGGGAAACTAAAATCACCTCCTGGCATGTTTTCATAATGAGTACTCGCTTTAGAAGTCGATGCTGGACAATTTATTGAAATATCTACAAGAAATGAATAGCAATATTTAGACCAAACATTAGTGTCATTGGAAAGACACTTACTAAAGTAAGAAAGTTTGAATCAATTGTTATTTAGGTACCTATTTTATGCTTTTTAAACGTGTGCAATCTTTCCTCAAATTGTGTCACATTTTCATGAGGCGTTCTTGATTTAGAAGTAGATGGCAGACAATCGAGTGATATATCTACAAATAAAATATAATAAATATCAGATGTTAAGACTGTCAGCGTCATCGAAAAACCAACTTCTAAATAGCTTAAAGTGTTCAAAATGTTCTGTACCTATTTTGCGTTTTTTTTTAATTATGTGCTGTGGCGTGCCACTCTGAGCTTCTGCTTTAGAACTAGATGCCGGAAAATTAAGCAAAATACCTGCTAGAAAGCATAACAATTTCATTTTATGTACGGCAAATGACCGCACAGTACACCTGATGGTGTACTGCGAATTTCGTGTAGGTATATAAAACGCAAAATTACCTTTTTTCTTCTCCAGCTTACATATAGGGAAATTTGCAAGAATTTCATCAGAAAGCTGTGTTTACCTTTAATGTAGGATAGGCATTTCTTTTTAATCTATTATCCTATTTGTTGAACATTTTACGAGGAAAGTGATCGCCATATAAGGTGGGTGGACCATGGAAGGCCATGCTTCTTTGAAGGCCAACTATAAAAAAGTCGTAGTTATAGTCATGTGATGACAAATTCCTTCCACTTACACAAGGCTCTATCAATCTCAAGAACACAGACGCGGCGGCGAGTCGCTCGCGTTGCTATTTTGGCAGTGGGGTCCCTCGCTTTGTAGACTTCGGTCGTCGACGTTAAAATTGTAATTCGCGCGCTCAGCAAATGGTAAGTTTTTATGTGAATAACCTATTATTATCCAATTTTTTTTACTGTATATTGTCATATAAGGATTTTTTTATAGTAAGTACTAAAGAAAAAAAATTTACTTCGATTTCAGTTAAAATATAGGTAGTGTTCCTATGAAAGCCGGTGGTTCCTTATAAGGCCAATCAAAAATTTGACGGTTGGCCTTGCTAGGGTACATGGGCTTCACTAGGAACATTTACAAATAATGAAAATATGAACACTTAGTTTTTAGTTATAAATACGTACCAAGAAAGTTGAAACAATGTTTTATGTTTATAATTTTATTATTTATAAGGATTATTCAACTTCTAACTTAGACTGAATAGATATTTCTTTCAAAATTATTATATTATAAATATATCTTTAAATTTCTTTTATGAAAAGGTTATGTCTGTAAATATTGCTATAAGAATAAGTCGTTAATTGAACAGATGATTAAATTTAACACGCATAATTTCAGATTTCAAGAATGTCAGGATCAAAACCAAGAAAAAGAGGTAGTACATGGGATGGAGGTAGTTTAAGTCTGTAGTGTCTATTATTTTATTAAATAAAATTTTTTTTGTCATAGTTGATAATTGTTAGTTTGACCTTCTTAGGATCATTTTGGCCTTACAAAGAACGGACCCATAAGAAGGCCATTATAGTTAAAAAAATATAATTATAATTTCATTGCAAAACGCATTGGCAACTTATTTGTTATCGATATAATATTCATTACTATAATTTTACAATAATTTCCATTAATATATTCTTAGTTATAGGATGGTGTTCAAGAAATGTTCGTTGAGTTTTTAAAGAAGATTATAATATGTTAACCATTAAATTTTTAGTTTAAATGAAAGAGCTTTTTATGTAGTTTTAGTAAAAGCGGATATTTTGATTATTACAATTCTAGTTTTAAGTTGAATGACTGATTTTTAATATTGGCCTTGTATGGAGCCCTGTTCCTTGCAAAGCCGTTTGGAAGAGCTTTATAAAAGTTAAGTTTAAGAAATAGTGATTACATCTAGAAATAAAAAAAGTAATTTATATGATACACAATAAAACAAAGTATCAATTAATAATTTGTTTCTTTCATTTATCCAGTAAATGAACTAATAAAAACTGTTTATTCGTTAGAGTGGCCTTCCATGGTCCACCCACCTTATAAACTTATTATAATTTAACTTCTTTTTGGGTATATAGACCAAATCCTCATTACCTGTATATTTAACCCACAGTCGACATCTAAAATAAATAAAAATATCGATAACTTAAGCACAGCACTAGGACAATGTAAAGTTATTATAAATAAGGAACTAAAAAATAACCCGAATTTTCTTCTAATTGTTACTTAGACACATATATTTACCGATATTACCACTTATTAATAACACTGTTTTTACTCAAATTGACTTAAAACTTGGAATACACTACAAAACTTACCTGTTTGGGTCAAGCGGGAATCTAGCCAATAATATTTCCTTACTCAACTTTCTCAATCTTTGAACACCACAAATTTCACACTTACGCAAAGATTTGCCACCCAAAATGTAATTTTACCACGTTCTTTACAGTTTTTAAACTTCCGAGCTGAACAAAACACACAAATATTTAAACAGAACTACAATGGCGCCATAAAGAAACTTTGAATGGCGCGTTACATGCTGGCCAACATGACCATACCGTATAATGCGACTAAATTGGCGTGTTGTGGCTGGTACAATAAGACAGAACGTTTTATTAACTTTGTTCATTGGTAGGATTATTTCGTAATTTAATGTTGGCACCAAGTACGTTCATAATTCCATACAATATATTTTTTATATGAAGTGTTGACCCCCGCACTTATTACTGTAAAGAGATCTTTCGCGCTCACAATAAAAGTAATCCGTTTCACGCTAAATTTCTTAAAAGTTAACTTGATTATAAAAAGAAAATCAATCAAAGTACCTACAAGTCTTGCACATTTATAGATGAAAATAGATTTTAAAAATAAATTATAATTATCTAAGACATATTTTTATCTTGTTAATGATTATTAGAGTAATAAAACTCTACAGAAATTATCAACATCGAGTGAAACGAAACGGTGAGTGAATGATATTTGTATGAACGAATGATTATTTGCCATTTTTTGTATATTCTCTGTGGATATAATTTAGACCTACCTAAGACTAAGTACGGTACTATCTGGTCCATGGACGGTCTTCGTTTTGTAATAAGAAGACATTTTTAGACCGGACTAACTTTGATACCGTAACAAGTCTAGATCTTGTAGTTTTGGTCTAAGCTCAGACTAACGTACGTTTTTGTAATAAGACGGAATATGTTCTGTGGTTATGCAGTTTCATCGGACGCTACTTTCATGTCCATGGTTGAGCCCCCCCGTCCGATCCTCATGCCCCCCGCCCGATCCTCTAAATGTCACTACACATTTACAGAATACACTAAACATGCACACTAGCTTAGGTCCAAGACAGTAGGGCACGGGGACGCGCACTAGTGCGCGATGCCGTTCCCTCTAGAAAACCTCCGAAGGTGATTCGTTTCACACGGCTTGAGGGACCCTTTACGTTCCTCGCCGCCCCCAAAAAAGCCCGGTGAAGCTGAAAATGCCGTCTGAGGCAATCAGCAAACTCTCTCAAAAAAATAAAAACTCCATGGTTGCACGACAATTATAGCTCTTGCGATTCCTGTGAGCCTGGTGTGGCAGGGCTAAATTTTGTGCGAACCCCGACAGCGCTTCCGATATTTTTGGTAAAAAAAATGGCGGCAATTTTTGAAACTGGTAACGAAAGAGACATAGCGGTAATGCGCATGTCCACTGTAGAAAATGAGACGACACAAATAGTACCTGTTGCATCGGACGCTACTTTGATCTCCATGGTTACACTACTATTGTAGCTCTTGCGATTCCTGTGAGCCTGGTGTGGCAGGGCTAAATTTTGTGCGAACCCCGACAGTACTTTAAATTTTCAGATATGGCGGCAATGTTTGAAACGGAGCGAGTGTAATAAATAATAAGTGATTGTACTATTTCATAAAGATAAATTCTTTAGATGGTTGGTAACGTTATTTCAATATTGTTGTTTTGTATTATTTCTAATATTACAGAAATTTCCTAAAATACGTAATACAAATTTTGTTTCAAAATATAATTTGCAATGAAATTTTATTCTGAATAAGTACTAAATGAAAAATTTGGTGACAAAGATAGAACCTTAAAAGCAGTTATGGCAGTTTATAAACAAAAGAATCAGATTTCATTTTATTTACTAGTTATTGAGTAAGGATGCATATATAACTCTGCATTTTTGTTTAATGCCCACGTGGTGCCCACGTGGATAAGAGTGCCTAAGGTCTGATTTGGCTAGTTTTCATGTACGAATTTATATTATAGCCTTCGCAAGTTCTAAAGCTGTAAGTTCTTATTTTATTCTTCCGGGAATTTGGCTAGCTGGTAAAAACTAGCCATCAAACATAGGGCTCTTCCATGACTGTTTTAGTAGGTACTTAATAATAATTCAACTTTCGCAAAGGCCGGTCATCGGATGGGGGATCAAAATATTTATCATCTTGGGCTCCTCCGTTCTTCGGAAGGCACGTAAAGCCTTTGATCCCGTTTGCATTAGCAGTTGTTAACAGCCACCAATCCGCACTAGGCCCGCGTGGTGGTTTATGGCCCATTCTCCTTATTCATCAATGGGGGAGGCTAAGGCCCCAGCAGTAAAAACATAAAATGAACAGAAAAGTTAAATTTCTTCTAATTATCTGTTTCAGTTGTTCTGAGGTTCAGATGAGATCTGTGGTTTCACTATTTGAGCACGGTCTGCTACGTCACAAAATGGTTATTGATCTGCAACGTCACAGAATGGTTGCAATGCACCAGGCTTGCTGAAACGACCAGCAGCAGCATCCAACGACCGATAGAGAAGTACAATATTTGACTTTCGCTTGCGAATCTACAAAAACTTGGCTGAAAGAGGGAGACAAATTCACAGTGATTGCATGCAGTGCAACAAGGACTGAGCACTATTGATTTTCTAGAATATGGACTCATGTCAGTATATGTGTTAGAACCTACTACTCATCTGAACAAACCAGGAAACTCTTGCTTCCTTATGCGTGCCTAGTGTTAGTTCAGGAAAGTTGCAATACAGAATTGCAGTGCAGTATGTTACCAGCCGTGCTCTGTGCCGGGCACATGGAGAGGCCTTTTGTCCAGCAATCAATCAGGCTGATGATGAAGATGTTACTAATCGGCGTTACAATTACATTAATTTAGTGATCCACTTTGAATTTTGATTCCATTTGCATTGGAGACGGACATTTCATACTGTACAGACAAGGTTCAAAATAAGGACCAAAGATTTTATGATAATGTTATATATAATTTTAGGCAAATTTTGGTGTTAACAAACTACTATTTGAAAAAATAGTAATGAAAAATATTCCACTAGAGGTTTTTTTTACAATGGATCTTGCTTACAAAATCATAAACAAACCAAATGCGTCGTTTGTAAACACCAATGTTATGAATAAAGTCTATACAATGGTAAGTTGCACACAAATTGGACAACCGACAGTTGACGTAGGTAAATGTGTAACAAACTAAAATTAAGAACAAAGTTTCATCTTAGTACAAGGAAACAATTTGTACTGTGATCTTGTTATTAAATATATGATTGTTTTCAGATAATTAGCTACCACCATCTTTTAGATCATTCACCATAAGAGTAATCTTAAAAAGCAATATTGTGTTCAACAGTAACAAACATATAATCAGTTCTTTCATTGTTTCATTGCTTCAACTATTATTTGTCATTAATATCATAACGGTAGTCTAAACTATACATAACATTTTACTTTTCAGAATCTTCATTTGTTTGTGTCACACGATTTCCAAATCGGCTTTCCAAACTGACCGAGTTTCAAAAGACGTTTTCTAACATCAAACAAAAAAGCTGCATTTTGTTTTCACAAGCTCAAACAGCATTTTTTCGCTGCACGAATACTAGGGACCCATGAATATGCAGGAGGCATATCAGTGCTATTCGGCAGACACTAAAAGCACCTGTCGAAAGCATCTCTCGGAAACACGATGCCATGCCATCTATTTGAATTTGTTTGTTTTTTTATTTATTTATTGCGCAGACGGAGGAGTATGAACACTTATAGTTTATATAGAGAAGAATTGCAGAGTGTTAATATTTTTTTTTAAATTATAAATAATAATGCATTAAATCAATAAAACAAACATTACACACACTACCAAGTATTTGACACACACGCATATATACTCTTTTCAAAAATTTCAAAAATGTAAGATGAGCGGCCGGTATCTGTCAATGCCAATCCAAACTCACATTCTATCTTTTTAATTTTTCGTTGCTTAGGATACAATCCGTGCAGCCTTAATAAAATTACGGTCGAATTTCGACCGACCAACTAGTCTTAATAAAAGCCCAGCTGTATGACGTTTTAAGATGATGATGAATGCATCATGCCATCAATTGAATCTCTGTCAAGTTACATTATACTCATATTAGCGACAGCTATTGTATTGACAAAGGCAACCTAACAACGCATGGCCTAAAAAGACGCACCATAGTGTCTCAAACCGGTAAGCTGTAACGCACTACAATAATGTAACGAAAGCTCATATGCAGAACATACTTATAAATGTCTGCGGGGTTTTCAAGTCAGGTAGCTCTGCCACACTGAGCTTGCAAAAATATCGGAGGCAGTAAACTATTGTATTGAAAAAGACACACAAGGTGTGTAGTTGAAATTTCTGATATTCCTGCTTTACAATCAGCCGTGTGTGGGAGAGTGATGCCCTATGTGCTACTCGTTACTATTTTGCTAAAAAGCAACACGGGGTTCTCACGATACAAATGCAGTACTGTTTCACTAGGACTGCAGAAACAGCAAAGGATTTACTGAAACTATTTCTATTGATACATGTCCAAGGTATCGTAGGTACTATGTGCAGCAGCTAGGTAGTTAGATGCACGCTGAGACAGCGTCGCGTCTGTCTCGTTTTAATGTAGGTAGCTGTTTCACTATTTACAGGCTGTGAGAGGGAGAAAAACTGTGATTGTCCACGTGGTTAACCCCCGCCCTCTTTCTACATACCTATATATTTCACTGGCTGAAAAGAAAAACAAACCTTTTATTTACGGTAATGGTGACTAGAACTATAAAAACGCTCTGTAAACAAATTTAAAAAACACTTGAATGTTGAAGCGTAGAGTTACCACATGAATGTGAATTACGTTACGTGATCATCTTTATTTTGTGTTTTATACTTAAACAAAATGAATGACAACAAATGAAGTTTTCGTGGTACAGGAATATGTCTACCTACATAATGTGATAATTATTTGATTACAAGAGTTGTAGAAGCAGGTCTGTATAATTTCCAAAAAGACACGGATGTCCTCTTCAAAGATCCCCAGAATACGATTAATTATTTCAACTAACTGAATATATTCAGGTTAAAAGTATAAGTTTGATCTTTCAAGATTTCTGAAATTAAAAGCTTGATTATATCTACAATTTTTGGAAGAATATTAAAATGTTCATAGTTATTGGTCATAGTTTTCTTTCTACGAGTATATCAAATTTTAATAAAAAAACACAAGAGTTCGTTCACTAACGACACAAATTAAAATGTAATGCGGTTCTGATGTTAGAAAGCCTGCTTCGGTCTGCGCACGCCTGAACTTGGAGCCTATTATGAGAACCTACGTGTCGAGCTCGGAGCTAGTCTAGACTGCCTCTCCTATTACGTGGGGTTGATACAATTGCAACAAGGATTACTATCATCAGTTCGAAGCTTTGCATTCTGCAATTAGCTCCCTATCTGCGACACGGTGCCTCGTATATACGTACCTACCTCTAGTATTGCTGTTGCATCGAACGCTATCGTGTTACCATGGAGATGTGGCAGCTAACTGCTTAGTTTTCTGCAAGCCTGGTGTGACAGGGCTAAATAAGTCCAAGGTATCTGATACCCAGCGTCTTTGAATTTCTCAAAAATAGTTTAATTTAGTATAGATTTCTAAAACACGAGTTTTAGAAAACAAAACTGTATTCTTGACCCTTTCACTTTCCCGCCAAAATGTCGAAGGTTTTACTTTCCTTTCTTTTTTTAAAATTTATTTATTAGAAATTTTACAAAAATAGTTGACCTTACATTCTGCCAAACTGTATGTAGTACAGTTTGTCGGCAGCATTCTCTAGGAAACACGTTAACTACATACTAACTTAGATTAAAACAGGTATGAGACAATATTACCTTACTACTAAACTTATTATAAGTACCTACCTATCTATTGTTACACTTTACACACAGTGTGTAGGCGTAGATGTATAGCACACCCTCAGAGCACACCCAAACCGAACAAATAGAAAATCGTTCATTCCTATCATTCATTCCCAGCATTCATTCTCCTCATTCATTCCTTTTTGTGTGCATGTGTGCAAGTTACAAGTGCGCATGTCCAATGCACTCGGTTTAACTTTACAAATATACATATACAACTAAGTGCATTGGATACAACGCCATCGCTTCGCTTTAGAGACTGCTCCTGCTGATTTCTGCGAGCCTGGTGCGTGAGGTAACGGCAAAGCGCGATTCAGATGGCTGCAGACAGTGCCGCCATCTATGATCGGCTTTGTAAACTAAACACTACATTGTTACCGACTTTCAAAAGTTTACGTAATCCCCAAGCAGGTACATTCATTTTACTTCGCTTAGGGCACAAAAAGTATTTAAATTCAGACTAAACTGGCTATATTATCTCTTACTGCCAGAACGTTGGCAAAAAAAAAAACGTTTTGACACCACTCACAGTATGAAAATCCGAATAGTTTAGGAAGGGTTGAGGATGATGGAATAAATAAGAATGAAGATTTTTTCTTTTTGGTCTGGTAATTCGTGATTGTTGTGGGATTATGTTTAAGTATGTTATATATTATTTGATTTTATGTTTATTTGGTTTGGTTTATCTGCATACTTTATTTCTTTCAGACAAAATTTTGCTTTTGGTACTAACACCTTGCCAAGCGAACCAGAACAGAACCCATTTTAACCGACGACCCTTTATTTCTTAACGTTCGTTCCTACTACATTTGATACTTACATGCAAGTTTCGACTGAACCACAGCCTTCGGACGGGAAATTTCATCAGTGTAGATACATAGATAGACTCTTTATTGCACACGGAAACGTCAAATACACGAAAAGTCTTACATTTGTTGTGTACAAAGGCGGCCTTATCGCTTAAAGCGATATCTTCCAGGCAACAGTGGAAGACGGACAAACAAACAGCTTTCGCATTTACAATATTAGTTCGGAAGGAATTATAGCCGGAGTGGCTGAAAATACCAAAATTGCTATAGGTAGGTATGCTTACAATATTTGAAGAATTCCCTCAATTCCTCAATGATTCCATCATCAGAACTGAGTTCCGGTGCCTGCCTTCTTTTGCTTTGTCGTAGTCGCTTAACTATCTTAATCGAGATATGTTATCGCCACCCGTGAAATACTTAACATTGAGGAGTTCCGGTTATTCATCAGTTACACTTTATTAAATGATACTTTCTGAATGCAAATGCTTGACTTATTGCTAAAAATACCAAAATCGCTATAGGTATGTCTACAATATTTAAGGAGTTCCCTCAATTCCTTAAAGATTCCATCATCAGAACTAGATTTTGATTAAAATGGGACCAATCTGGAAGTATATCCTTTCAAATGAAAAAAGAATTTTCCAAATCGGTGTATAAATGACGAGTTCTGAGGTAACAAACATTAAAAAAAAACATACAACCGAATTGATAACCTCCTCCTTTTTTTGAAGTCGGTTAAAAAGGCTAGCTGACCCGGCGGACTTCGTACCGAATTTTTTCATAATTTTTTTATATAAGCTATGTTAGTCAGCGCTAATGTAGCATTCTAATGGTAAAATAATTTTTTAAATCGGTCCTGTAGTTTTTGAGTTTATTCGTTGCAAACATACATACAAATATACAAAGCTTTCCTCTTTATAATATTAGTATAGATGTCCTTCGACTGTGGTTTAGAATAATATCACCTTAATACACTTCTGCTTCAATGTAACAAAAAGCAAAACTTTTGCAGCTTTGTACTCATGCTAATTTTGAATGTGATTGATTGGTGACATGGATCTAAGCCATGTCATTTTCGCGCCAACGCTGCGGGGTTCTCACAGAATTTAGCCCTGCCGTACCAGGCTTGCAGAAATCAGAAGGAGCAATTTAATATCTATCACAATGGAGATGCACTGCGGCGGCGCGTTGTCTCGTCGCGTCTAAGGTACTTGTACAAATAAATGTAGTGGAGTACATTGGACATGCGCACATTGTGATTTGCGATTGTAGTTGAACCTTAAAAACCTTAACCTTAAAACTTCTTGGCGGTAAAGTAAAGAGTCATAAATCTTTTGTTTTATTTTCATTATTCATGACGAAACAAAACAGTACAACGTTACTTTTCAATATCTCTTAAGAAGTCCGCATTTAGTTAGTTATTAGTATAGGTAAGTATTACTGTATCTTATTGAGTATTTTTGAGAGAATATCATATTATTATATCATCTAACATTTCTAATAACACTCATTATATCTCTCTGACTAGACTCTCGCTAAATGTGCAAAACAACACACACCAAAAACATTAAACAAGAAAAAAAAGAACATCTTTGGATAGCAATTTCAAATCATTTGAAAGAAGTGTACATGTACCCGCATAACGCATAGCTATGTAAAGCAAAATTTTGTCATTGGAAACGAGTTGGCTTTTGGTTGTTTTATTTTGCCTTGCTGTTCATAGTATGATGATTAGACAGCATCGGACACATTGTCATTTTTGTAGTTTACACTTTCGCGTCTCGCTCATAGATAGCGGCACTCTCTGTAGCCATCTGATTCGCGCTTTTCCGTCGCACGCACCAGGCTTGCAGGAATCAGCAGGAGAATTCTTCATAGCAAGTAGTGCAAAATAGCATCGGATTCAACTGAACTTGAACTGTACAAAATATTATGTGGAGTCTGAGCACGTCTGAGGTCAAGCTGAGTAAATTGGACATGCGTGCTTGTAGTTTATTTTATAGATAATAAAAGTAACGTAATACCTTGGAGTTCGATGGCGCAGTGGATAACGTGCCCGATCTGCGACTTCTAAGGTTAAGCAACTTTCGCAAAGGCCGGTCATCGGGTGGGTGACCAAAAATGTATCATCTCGACCTCCTCCGTGCTTCGGAAGGCACGTAAAGCCGTTGGTCCCGGCTGCATTAGCAGTTGTTAACAATCACCAATCCGCACTGGGCCCGCGTGGTGGTTTATGGCCCGTTCTCCCTATCCATTCATAGGGAAGGCTGATGATGACCTTGGAATTGTTGGCGGGAAAGCAAACAGTCCATGAATGCAGTTTATGACCCGCCCGACTTATAAATTCTATAGTTTGTTCTGCTGTATTACTGAATTGTAAAATGTGACCAAGTTTTGTTTAAGTCGTAATTTTAGCACTTTTCCATCAAGTCTTATTACCATGCTGTACTATTTACTCATGTGGTACTACTGTGTATGTGCCGCATTCAAGTTGTAAGAGCTTTAGCATGATTGCACCATGGATTATGGTGTTGGCAAACTAAAAAAAAACAGTGCAACTCACTCATAGATGGCGGCACTGATTGCAGCCATCTGAATCGCTACCGCACGCACAAGGACTGCAGAAATCAGCAGGAGTAGTCTTTATAGCGAGTAGTGAAATTTTTAGATTACTCCTCTCTCACAGATGGCGCACAAAAGTCGTAAATTTAGCATGCTTTTCAACTTTAGCATGCTTCGTAACTTTAGCATGCTAGCACTGGCATGATTGGACAAAGTCAGGAACATTGCAGTATTTAGTTTACCCTGCCGCTCACAGATGTCACTACCTGCGTAGCCATCTGAATCGCGCTATCACGTTGTCGGGGTTCACACGAAATTCAGCCAGGCAGCACCAGGCTTGCAGAAATCAGCAGGAGTAGTCTTAAATGTAAAGCGAAAGCGTCGAATCCAATGCAGTTATGTACAATTTATATCTGTCGATTGTCAAGCGGAGCTAGGACATGCGCACTTGTAGTCATGGGCGTACCCAGGGGGGGCAGGGCGGGGCGGCTGCCCATCCTGGAAATCTCGCAGAACATGTATGAACTCGCCTAATTAATCAAAGTGTAAACGGGGCCTTATGCTCTAACTTTTAAAAACCGCGCGCGACGATGGCGGATGAAGATTACCGAATCTAGCCAAGTGTTCGAACGCTCGGCTGTATTCGGTAATCTTCGGTAGGGAGTTGCGAGCTGAGGTTGCGAGCGACTAGCATTTATTTTATTTGACATGTTATTGTTTTGAAGGAGCTAAGCGCCACCGCAGACACGCTACTCTTAGCATCGGCGATCGGCAATTTTGCGACTATATCGATGCTGTATTACGTTTTGGTGACTCTCTGCGTTCGATCGCAGTAAAATCGTGAGATTCTTATCGATGCAGCATCGCGATTTCGCGACTTCATGCGTTTCGGTTCGGACGCGGTATCGGATCACGTCTTTTAGCGACTGCTCCGATGCTGGATCGGCAACTCGATGCAAATTGATGCGACCGGGCATCCGAATGTGTGCGGAGTGTAACGTTCAGAAGCTGTGTCGTGTTTCCGAAAAGTGACTCAATCGCTGCGTTTAGCGTTTTTAAGTGCGCGGTATGGAATGTGTGGTCGCTGCATTCAGCTTCTAAAAAGCGGCTAAATCGCGGATCGCCGATGCTAAAAGTAGCATGTCTGCGGTGGCCCTAAATTAAAATATTCATTTAGTGTCTATATCAAAGTATAGAAATCTGTCTGATTGATATTGTGTTGTGATTGTGACACGCACATACATTCTGCATGCATGCATAGTCAAATTTACTTTTATTTATTTAACTGGGCACCTATAAAGCAGGATCATTTGCGGCTGTTTGCCCTACACACTACACTACATATACCAAATCGGTTAATAATTGTGACCTGTTGTAGGTGGTCCCTTTAGATTTGGTATTGTAGAATAACGGGTATTTCCGTATATAATGATTATTAACCCATCGTCATGGTAATGGTGTTAAAAGATGCGGATGCAGGCGAGAAGTGCATTCAAGTTAGAATTGTGTTATTTAAAATAAAATGTTTTTTTTTTCGTAAATTGTTGTATTTATTTTCAATGCTCCGATTCTTGCGGGGACTGCGAAATCTGTGAATTTTTAATTATTGAATTAAGCACCCATTATTTTGAGGACGAGACAAACACGGTAGACAAAATAGACGTGTCCAAATTTTTTTTTAGGTACAGGATTTTTAAATAAATAGTTTTCTCCTTAGACTTGGGTACTAGGATCACAGTAATTTCGAGGAGCTATGGTTGCGCCTCGTGCATATTGGTGTAACTTCACACATGTACGACGTTTCCGATTAGGACTCATCGGGGGGTGTACGTACGTGTTCTCGCGTCGAGATTGTCGTTGCAAGTGTTGCATGCGACACACATCTAAAACGTTTAAGGCGGAGTTTGCTGGCGAAGGAAAGAGATATCAACAGTGCAGTATTTACGTCCTGAATATTGGTGAAATTGAGGATAGGTCTTTTATAATATGTAGGTATCTACATATTGTGAGTGTATGTATGCACCCCTTCAGTTTATGGGTTCCTGATCAGCAAACAGCAGGACTGAACCGTAACGATTAAATGAATGAACAAAGCGCATGCGCCGGGCGACGGCGCAGGTCACCTGACAAAGGATGCATTTTTATTAGAGGTGGGCCGAATATTGGTTTGGCCGAATACGAATATTCGGCTGAATGTTCGGTTTACAATAAAACGAACCGAATATTCGGCCAAATAATACGGTTCATTTACGCGCGCTTTGCTTGGCCAAAGTCAAAGTAAGTTAAGTGCCGTTGTTTATCATGAAAATCATCATAATAATAATTGAAGTAAATCATACTTGAGTTTTTAAACACAAAACGTAATCAATGTTAGTTAAATTAATGGATGAATTTTATATTTAAAAATACATGTTTTTAAATATAAAATTATTATTTAAAAAAATAAATAATGACGAATTAAGTATTTGTTTATTTTGTTATCATGGAAACTGTCAAAGCAGTACGAAGTCCGCCGGTCAGCTAGTCTTAATAAGTATTTATAATATATATCCCCCTGAACGTCGAGCGACCAGCAGGTGGCCGATAACAATTAAAATTCTATTGTGTCTGGGTATTCGACGCTCGAGCTCATATTATTTAATATTATAAAGAGGAAAGCTTTGTATTTTTGTATGTATGTTTACAACGAAAAAACTCAAAAACTACTGGACCGATTTAAAACATTATATCACCATTAGAATGCTACACTCGCGCTGAGTAACATAGGATAGGCTATATTAAAAAAAAGCCGGGTCAGCTAATATTCCAAAAATGAATTAATATGGCGATATCACATTAAATGTGGGAGCTTGATGGCGCAGTGGTTAGTGCGCCCGGTCTGCGATTGCTAAGGCTAAGCAACTTTCACATAGACCGGTCATCGGGTGGGTGACCAAAGATTTATCATCTTGAGCGTGCTTAGGAAGTCACGTAAAGTCGTTGGTCCTAGCACTCTTCAACAACCATCGTTCTTTCCATCCATCTATAGGGCAGGCTCCTGCCCCGGCAGTGGGCATAGAATGAGAAGACGATGATCATATTTAATGTTGGCAAAAAAAAAAATCAAGTCAGAACTAGACTTTTCACAGCAACAGCTAGTTTGAAAAATGGAACTCGGAATATGTCACGCACGCGGTCCGCGATGCGGTCGCAACCTGCCGCACTGGTACTAGGCTCGCAACACTAGCGAGTAGTTGTAGTTGGTAGCTCGGCTGCCCCATTTCAAAACATAGTAAGGACCTAAAAGCAAATTTTACAGGAGAGCGTATAAACGTAAAATAGGTCAGCCTTTGAAAAATATTTTTCTTGGGTAAGAAAAAATCTATCAGTTGTATAATATATTAAATACTAAACATGAAGTATTATTAATATATTGATTTATGTGTATATTACATATTTTAAACCCCTTACTGACTTTGAAAATTGAGATGCTGTGGTTTACTACACCTAAAAATCTGTTTCAGAACATAGTAGGAGCTTTTACTAGGTTTTGCTATAGTTAATTTAGTATTATCCTAGTAATTCAAATCTAGTAACTGTATATACTGTGTAAATAAAATAATAATGTAGTAAGTAGGGAATGTAAATAAACTCACAATTTATTTAATGATATGTTTTAATTAAAAATACTTAATGCAGACATTATTGTCTTTCGTAACAAAATCAACCAAAGAAAAAGAAATATTAAAATTCCTTAAAAGCTATTCAGCTGCAAACATTTGCCCATAATTTGTCAAATCTATTGAAGAGTCATGACGAGTAAATTCATCCAAAATGATCTTCGTGATTCAGGCATTAAACACACCAATTTATTAATAATTTCTCCTTTTTAATTTTGTTTTATACCCCTTGGATTGACAATACTTTTAGGCAGAACAGTGTGATTGAATTTTTTGATTAGAAAGTTAAATTCCTCGAGGGGTGCATCGAATCTGAAAAACATTAATCAAAGTTAGTTAAGTTAGTTTAAAAAAGAAAACTAAACATTACATGATAAAAAAACAAAAAATAAAATTGAATTAAAAATACTGTTAAAGTGTTTTAATGCAATGTGTAGTGTTAATGTAAACTTTAGAAAATAAAGCTTAATGAATAAATATATTCAAAACAATGGCGTAAAAATCCATAATAGCAATGAACTTTCGTTTTCACGGCCTGCCTGGAGTAATAAAGGATAGTCGACATCTCCTCTCCTCTAACCAGTGCAATAGCGCATGTGCAACGGGGGTGGGGGTGTAAAGGTGGGTATTGCCCCGCCCATATTTCACAGACTAGCTACCTGTCTAATGCCTATGCACTCCTGGTACCAATCTAGCTAAAATTCCAAGCATAACTTTTAAAAAATCTGAATTGTTGCTATGATCAGGCCAGGCGCTCTCCGCGATTTAGGTATGAAGCTAGAAGTAGCCGGCGCACATTGGACCGAAAATCTGGTTTCATAGACATATATAGACCTGTAATAAAAAAAACTTCTCGTTTTTGTTGAAACTCGCTTCAGGACCCTTAGATAACTCCATATAAAGTAATTACTAATCTAATAAGATTCTGGCACAGAAATAATTTTTTGAAAAAAATAAAGTATTAGATTAGTAATTATGACCTTATAAGGGTCGTATGGTTGTTTGGTATGTTTGTACTGCATGATCATCATGATGTAGTTTTATATTTTTAATAAAATAATACCCCGAGAATCCTTTGTGTATTTTTTAATGCAGTTAAATGTTTTTTATATTTTTTTTTCTTGACAATCCTTTGTGTATTTTTAGCTTCTTCTTATAGATAAGGATTTTTCCATTCAAGCACACTTGAAAATTTTTGCACTTTTTAAACTGGTCTAGATTGGTTTTGATTTGATGAACGGGTAAGAGATAGTTAATATTAAAAAGAAAACATGACTATCGCATCATTGATGCGACAATCCCCAGTCGCCGAGAGGCAAAACATCATCATCATCATCATCAGCCCATTTTATGTACCCACTGCTGGGGCACGAGCCTTCCCTATGGATGGATAGGGAGAGCGGGCCATAAACCACCACGCGGGTCCAGTGCGGATTGGTGGTTATTAACGACTGCTAATACAGCCGGGACCAACGGCTTTACGTGCCTTCTGAAGCACGGAAGAGCTTGAGATGATATGTTTTTGGCCACCCATCCGATGACCGGCCTTTGCGAAAGTTGTTTAACCTCAGCACTCTCAGACCGGGCGCGTTAACCACTGCGCCACCGAGCTCCTCGAGAGGCAAAACGCTCGGCTATATTTCCCGAAAGTCAAATACCATTTGGGGCAAATTATGTCACGATTTTTTTATGTTTAGCCGGTGTAACCTGCATTTGGCAAGAATGATGATAAGCCAATACCCATACTCACGTTTTGAATCGTCCAAAGATTTTTATCTACTACTAATGGTTATTGGCTTGGAGTAATAGTTTTTTTATTAATGGGAAGACCTTGGCCCATGCTCGGGAGAAGCCTTTTACTTTACTGATAGTGATGTTTGTGTACTCTGTTTGGCCGGTGGAAGGGCTACTTTTGAGTACCTACGCCTGGCTAGCTACTACCATCTTATCTTATTATGTCGCTATGACATCAGTTTAGTATCTAGCAATGTTGAGTTCCGGCAGCTAGAGATAAGATATCCTGTTCCTCATGTATGTGGAGGTTTCCAGGCGAAGTCCGTTTCCTTAACACCAGGTGGGGTGAAGGCCAAGTGCAGCGTAAAGAAAGACGAAAAAATTCACAGATTTCGCAGTCCCCGCGAGAATCGGAGCATTGAAAATGAATACAACAATTTACGAAAAAAAAAACCATTTTATTTGAAATAACACAATTCCAACTTGAATGCACTTCTCGCCTGCATCCGCATCTTTTAACACCATATATACGGAAATACTCGTTTTTCTACAATACCAAATCTAAAGGGACCACCTACATGTCACAATTCTTAATCGATTTAAAAAAAAATTCGCCATTTTGAAGCTTAACTAATACACTAGGACCCTTTTTTACATTTTTTCTTAAGTCGTTTTTTTTTAAATATTTACAATTTAGTATACAAACACCCCCCAAAAATCCGGATTTTTTTTACATTTTTCGAAATTCCAAATAAAGTTTCCAACCGATTTTCAAAGTTCAAGCGCTCACACGTGTCTCGATCAATTCCTCGACTCTTGGTATTATTTCCATCACGATTCTCTCAAAATCCTCGGAGCTATGGCCAAAAATACGTCTCAGGCGATTTGCATCTGATAACCATTTTCAATGGTAAAAAGAAGACTTTGCTTTTCGATTCCCGAACCAGCACTGATACAAAAGCTATATAATGATTTCTCATAAAAATATAAAAACTAAGAAACAATTTAATTATTTTCAATGTTTACATTTTGTCCTACTCATGTTTCTACCTAATACGCAAACAGCTTATAAATAAAGTTTATGAGAAAACGCGCTTGCCGGGCGCTTTCTGGTACTCCTGCCCGATGACTTTCATACGAATTCAATCAGTTAATTAAAAAAGTAACACAATATTTTGTTAGGGATTGGTTCATTCTCGTAGCGGTGATAAAAAGGTTGTGACATTGACTACCCCTTCCAATTATTTATTTATTTATTTATTCATTAATGGTACACAACACAGATTATAGCTAAAACATGAGTAGGGTACGTATTAATATATAAAATATTTTGCTAAACTACAATTCAATAATATTTTCACACATCATGACTTAAATATCTAGACTATAAACATGTGCTTTAAGTTATAGTTTAAACAAACAAACAAACAAATTAAGTTTATTATATAAAAACTAAGTTGCAGAGGAAGGTTTTAAGGAAACTTTTAAGCATTCTGGAATCCTGCAAGACTGAGATGAAATATATCTACACTTAAATTATTATTACTGTTACTGAGGTGATATAGGCGGCACTTGCGCACTACAGGATTAAAGAAGGATGTGTTGTTTTTGCAGACTTGAAGAACAAAAGTGTGCGGATCGTTATCGCGTGACCGAAATTTTGTTTTAAAATTTAAAAGAGCCAGTAAATTAAAAGAATCTATGTGGAAGTGGACAATTTTGTGTAAGCACGAAAGCGCAGTGTAATTGCGTCTGTTTTCTAGATTATCTAATTTAAACCTAACCAGTCTATCTTTATAAGATTTTATTTTGAGATTCAATTCATGCCTGAAGCTTAACTGATTTAGGAACTTCTTCTCGACCCTTCCTATGCGCTTAGTATGAACATCATAATAAGGTGACCAGATAACAGAGTTGTATTCCAGAACAGTTCTAACCAAGGTGCAATAAAGGTATGTGAATGTGTCCGGATTTTTGAAATCCTTGGTAGATCTGTAGACAAAACCGAGCATCTGGGATCCTTTCTTTATGACATGATCATAATGATTACGAAAAGTCAATATATCATCAAAAAAGATACCTAAATTTTTTACGAGATCTTTTCGACTCAACACATCATCATCAATTTTGTAGCCGTATTTGAATTTATTCCTATTACAAGTGAAAGATACCACGTGCCATTTGTTGATATTTAAATGCATACAGTTCTGTTTACACCATTTGGACACCACATTCAGGTTGTCTTGTAGTAATTGTGCATCAACAACTCTGTATAGCTTAAGGTCATCGGCATAAAACAAACTATGACAAGTCAACTTCGAAATAGGCAACAACGAGAATCAACAACCTCAGAGTGAAGAACACCATCATCCAAGTTCGTCTCCATCATGCAGATAAGATCGTAATCGCTGTTGAGAACGTTCAGATACAAGTCAGTTAATTTTGTTCTAACTCTATTTACATTTTGATAATACAAAATCAAATTAAAAAAAAGACTAAGTGCTAAACACACACATCAAAATATATTCTTAAAAACTGTTGAATAAAGAATAAATAAAAAGTTACAATTTATCTAATGATTTCTCATCTCTTACAAGGATACTACTAGACTCGTAATTCTTGCGTACAAATATACGACCATACCTTACCCACACATATTTATATTGTTTATCGTTTGCTATTTTCCTAGTCTTTGCGTGAAGAGCCTCACACTCCGGAGAAACGTGTTCTACGACGTAGATCCTACGCGACTCGCCGGTCAATCCAAGATGTTTGGTATTGAGTTGATCGTTTACGTGTGATTTGTTGTATCTTGAGACTTGTGATAGCAGAGTATCTCGTAGCCGGCGCGTTGACAGTGTAACGAGTATGTTTCGAGGGCGATTGGAAGAAGGGTTCATTTTAGCGACACGCCGGCATGACTGGATATACGAGTCATCAATGGACATCTTTAGTGTTTCAGACAAGTTCTTCAATATGTTAAGTAAATTTTCGTTCCGTGATTCAGGCACAGCTTGTAGTTCAATATTATAGCTAAGTGATATGTTTTCCATGGTATGTAATCTGGTGTGCAAAGTATGGACGTCTTGTTTTAGTTTCAGATTTTGGTTTTCCAGAGATGTAATCAAATCATTTTTAGCATTTATTTGTGCATTTAGAGATACTTGTTCCTGGCTCAAAAATCCAATAGCGGCATTAAAATCATTTTTAATTTGACGCGCGATGGTGCTTACTTCCGATTTTACAAGTTTCCGTCAGTTTACAACGTCTTCCTGTAACACCATACGCAACTCCTTCATGGCAGAGGAAAGAGTTGTTTGCAATTATCAAGTAATGCACTAATTTTTGAAGTGAAAACTTCTTTAGCGGCGTTGTGCACTTTTTTTTCCATGGTAACGTCGCCACGTTCAGCTGTAAAACAACTAGTATTTGTAGCAGACACCTGGACCCGCCGCGCGTCACTATTCAATATATTGTCCAGCGACATGTTCATGGAATCGTTGCATGTCGGTATCTGATGTTGTCTAACAGGGGTGTTAACGTTAGATTTCTACGACGTGTTACATAATAACACACGGGGCCGATCCGCTTCGCCCGATAATTGGTACTAAATAACAAGAATTGTTCTTTAGTTATATTCAAACATTGGTGATGATATTTTTGTTTACAATGCTGGCAAACCATGGAATGGTCTGATGTGATATTCTCGTTGCAGGCGCTACAAATCATTCCGGAAATATCCAATGATGTTTCCAATTTATGTAGGTAATTAAGTCAGCTGCGGGCTTCGTCTATGATCTCTAGTAACAATGATTATTACTTCAAAAACACACTTTGAAATTTTCTCAAATTCGTTGATTGATTTTAAATAAATTCTGCAAACTGTTTAATTCCAACAAAAAGACAATTTTGTTATTTTAGAAACTGTGGTGGTTCGAACCGTGGACGATATGGTTCTAAGAATTCACAATTTGTCCATTGTTTTTCACTGATTCTGTTGTTTTGTCACTATTCCAAAAGGGGAAAATTATATTCAATGTTTATGTTTGTGTTCCATTATCCGCAACACCACTGTTTGTTTTTATAACTGTCAATTTATTTACACACACACTGTTTTTACGAAACTGATCGTAGTGTTTCTGCTAATAACCCTAATCCTCGTATTTCACAGCACATTTAACACATGAAAGTAGTATTACTTGATAATTATAAGAATTAAATTTAATAATAAACAGCAAATACGGAGACCATCTATATGCACACGCCGCCACCACCTAGCGGACTGGATAATTAGATGTGAACGACCATGGAGCGGGACGGCATGCGACGACAGACGGTGCATTATTATTGATTTCTGCAGTCTAGGTCGTGCCTAGGGCTTGCGTCCTTCTCTCACTAACCATAGGGGATGAAAGCACACCTACGCTTTCATGCAGCCCTGGTAGCTTGCAATGAGAAAAATACAACGTTGCACTTTCCGCTGCACCCCATGCAAGGTTATTTTGTTTGCTTGCACATTTTAGATTAATAAAATGTATATTGCACATGCTTGCATCAGGAACAATGTGTCAATAAAGCTAATTAGTATAAATTATAATGTGTGAACCACAAACTGTTGCTCTACATAGGTAATTTTAAGTTTATTAGGCTCTGGTAAAAACAAAAAGGCGATAAACGCTCCGTAAAACAAAAATAACCTTAGTTTAATTACAAGACATCAGCATTTGTAGAGGCTAGCGCGTTTGAGTTAATGGTGGAAGCTAAGCCACTTTTGAAGTACTCGGTCTCCGGATGGGTGTCCAATTGGTGGCTGTGGTGGAGCTTTTGGCTGCAATCCTAAAACATAAAGCTGTGTAAGTTCTTATATTATCCACAAACATTTATTTTATTAGAAGGTCAGTAACAGAATAAATATTGAGCACGAGTTCGCTAATGTTCCAAAAGATTTAATTTACTTGTTGCATGTTCGTTCATCGTTCATTCATTGGGTCGATTGCCGTAGACAGAATGAAAAGCAGGGCTAACGAGGGCTAAGTACTAGGACTGCATAAAGTAGAAGGATACTACTATTTCATGAATAAAATGTTGTTTATGGTTCGCACGCTTAATAATAAAGAGAAATAACTTAAAAAATAGGGAAATCGAGTTCTTGTAATAAAACGCAATATTTTAGCTTAATTTAAATAATTTAAATAATTTTAGCTTAATTTCTCTTAATTTGAAAATTCGGCGGTTTCATCCACTTTTTATATTATAAATAAGTTTAACTTTTTAATCCCCATAAACCCCTTGAATAACAAATATTGATATTTTGTCTAGCTAGGATACGTACGATTGTTTCAATGAAAAATAGACATTTAAGTTAAGAACAGAGAGATCTCTCTGATACCTCTCATGTCCCCTCGACACCTCTCGCCGTCCACCTAGCATCATTAGAAGTGCTATTAGCTAAAAAGTTTTTTGTTTGCTTGAGAAGAATTGATGGTTTCTCTTGGCTTGTTCGTTCCGATCGAAAGCATATTATCTTTTTAACAGTCCAAAGGGGTCAGGAAGAAAAGCACTTCTTTTGGTAGCGTTTTTGCTTTATGGTTAAAGACATTTATTTCTCTAGAGAATTTACAAAATCCACTTACAGAGAAAATACAATGTTAAATAATAAAGTTAAATTTCGTTTGGCTATACCTATAAAGCTCGCACATAGTAACTACTTATACATTTCGTCAAAGTATGACGGCGAGTCTGCGACTCTTTCACGAGATCGCCCGAATTCATAAATAAATATCTTATCAGGTACCTACACCAACATGTGTGCATCTGATGTTAAAATATGAAATAAATCGTTCCACTCAAAAAAACTTAAAAAAAACGATCTAAATTTTCTTACTAACTACATTGACACGGGTCGAACCAGGCGTTTGCATTTTATCTATACTAATATTATAAAGAGGAAACCTTTGTATTTATGTATGTATGTTTGCAACGAATAAACTGAAAAACTACTGGACCGAATTAAAAAATTCTTTCACCATTCGAATGCTACATTAGAGCTGAGTAACATAGGCTATATTAAAAAAAATATATATAAAATACTAAAAACGATAATTTAATTTTCCAATACAAAATGATTTGTTTGTTTTGTTGTCATGGAAACCATTGATATATATTTAACTCAATGATGGAAACTGTCAAAGCGGTTCGAAGTCCGCCGGGTCAGATAGTAACGTATACGTTTACGTTAACGAATCCCGCTTATTCACTTCTACGAGTATAATATAATTTAATGCCACACAGCTTTCCTCCTGCCGGAGTTCAATCGAGGTTACTCTTTGGGATATTGATATTAAAGGCAGGACAGCCTGCGTCGCGAGTGCACATACTAGATACCTTTTACGTTTTATGAGAGCCTGGTACACATGCGGCGCTTTTGCGTCCAGTTTGTACGCGATGCCAAACTTCAAAAGTTTTGTTAATGTAATAAATAAATAACAATTATTACTGAGATAACTATCATCATCATCATCATCAGCCTATACTAGTCCACTGCTGGACATAGGCCTCTCCAAGTGCACGCCACCGAGCACGATCCGCGGCTACTCTCATCCAGCTCTTGCCAGCCACCTTGCGAAGGTCGTCGCTCCACCTAGTCTGAGGGCGTCCTACACTACGTTTGCCGATGCGCGGTCTCCACTCGAGAACTCGTTTACCCCAACGGTTGTCGGTTCTGCGGCTAATATGACCGGCCTACTGCCACTTCAGCTTGCTGATCCGATGGGCTATGTCGATTGCTTTCGTTCTCTGTCGGATCACCTCATTCCGAAGTCGATCCTTCAGAGAAACTCCGAGCATAGCCCTTTCCATAGCTCGCTGAGCGACTTTAAATTTGTGGACCAGCCCTACCGTGAGTGTCCACGTTTCGGCTCCGTATGTCATGACGGGTAGGACGCACTGATTAAAGACTTTCGTCTTTAGACTTTGTGGAATAGGCGACGTAAAAACCCGACGTAATTTTCCATATGCTGCCCAGCCTAGCTGTATCCTTCTGTTAGCCTCTTTCTCGAAGTTGTTTCTACCCAATTGCAAAATCTGCCCGAGGTAGACGTATTCCTTAACAACTTCGAGAACAACGCCTTGTACTGCAATCG
Organism: Eudonia mercurella; assembly: GCA_963082485.1. Lineage (NCBI taxonomy): Eukaryota > Metazoa > Arthropoda > Insecta > Lepidoptera > Crambidae > Eudonia > Eudonia mercurella. The sequence continues at coordinate 5,032,493 of OY720022.1, forward strand.
GTCCCGGAAAAGCATGTTCGTTGAACATAACCTTGGTTTTGTCCAAGTTCATCCGGAGACCGATGCGTTGAGAAGAATCAGCTAGGCCGTTCAGCATGTACCGTAAATCCTGCAACGTTTCGGCCACGATGACGATGTCGTCCGCGAATCGCAAGTGTGAGATGTGTTCGCCGTTGATGTTAATGCCACGTCCTTTCCAGTCCAGCGTTTTAAACACATCCTCCAATGCATTTGTGAATAATTTGGGGGATATCACATCCCCTTGTCTCACACCTCGATGCAAGGGGATATGCTTAGTTTGCTGGTTCTGTACTTGGACGGCCATGGTGGCAGCATTGTACAGACACCTCAACACTTGGATATATCGCCAATCGACTTGGCATCGTTGCAGGGATTCTAGAACAGCCCAGGTTTCGATAGAGTCAAATGCTTTCTCATAGTCCACAAATGCTAAGCACAGGGGCCGATTATACTCTTCGGTCTTCTGTATAATCTGCCGCACTGTGAAGATGTGGTCTATGGTTCCGTATCCTCCTCGAAACCCGGCCTGCTCTGGCGGCTGAAATTCGTCGAGTCGGCGCGCAAGGCGGTTTGTGATGACCCTTGAAAACAGCTTATAGACGTGGCTTAGGAGCGAAATGGGTCGGTAGTTCTTCAGTAGGGTCTTGATGGATGAGGATGAGATAACTAACTTATTAATAATTACAAATATTATTAAATAAATTAGTAAATTAATTAATAAAATGAATAAATTAATTAATCGACAAAATTATTTATATGTCCCGTTTGCAGTGGAAACAATGGGTCTATTGAGACAAGGGTTTGTTAAAGAGTTAAGAGGGCGTATAAACCTAGAAAAAAAACAGATTCCACCCGCGCCCCTTTCACGCCCCGCTTTCGTCCGTGCGTACGGCGTGGCGGCCAACGCAACAGATTGGCAGGTCGCTCCCTCGTGTGTACTCGTGTTTAGTGCGATCCCGCACAGTATACCTAAAATAATCAGATAAAAACCGGCTAAGTGCGAGTCGGATCACCTAGCTGTACTTCGAAACACTAAAATACTCTTTGCTGGTGGTAAATAATACGCAAAGGTAAGTAATGATATCATATATTTTTATTATATATTGCTACTTTAAATATTTAATATTGTTTTATTTTATAAAGGCGTAGGTGCCATAAAATCTTTAAGCATTTTTGTATTATGTAGATTATTTTTTGTATCATGTAGATTATATTATCCCTTTCAGTCGCACTTTGCTATCGACAGAAGTAACTGCAACAGTCAGCGGTTGCTGTCGACACGTTAAAGGTCAAAGGCCTACCATCCGACGCTACAGTTACCTCTATTGATACCAAAGTGCTGCTCGTGTGTAAGTGCTCTTACTGTTATATCTCTTCTTCAAAGAGTGTCGACAATGTAAAAAAAGAAGTCTAATTTTATTACAAAAATATCGCTTTATTTACATAGATTCATAGGTTTACATTTTTTTTTCAGAATTTCTTAAAATGTAACAATCTTTATAGGACTTACTATTGAAATTTAATGAAAAATTTTATTGTTTTTTTAATGGTAAAAAAAACTAAAATATTGTTTACACTTAAGATAAACAGACTTTCTGTAATCAAAGTCAAAGTCAAAGTGTCAAATATTTTGTATTCAAATAAACTTTAGAAAAGAACTTTTGAATCGTCCAAACATTTTTTTTACCTACTACCCATTCAGGACGTCTATTTTTTAGTTGTGGAGAAGAACTCCACAGTTTTAATATAAGTAACGACATTTACAAAATTATATGCCGTTATCAACTTATACAAGTTTAAAATTACTTAAAAATATTTTAAATTATAAATACCTGTTGGGGTGATTGAAGCATTTTTAACCCATGCTGTTTTGTCTTGAATGTAATCAGACACTTTATAATAAGCTTTTTTACAAAGCTTTTCTTTAATGACGATTTTAAATTAAATCATAAGACAAAAGAGGAATTCTCTTGCAAAATGTTTGGTAATATTTTAAATAAATGTGTAATTAATTCTAAGAAAAGCCCGTCTCAACCTACAATTATTAAAAATGTTCAGTCAATCAGTATGGTTCACCAGAACATTCAAGGAATGATGGGCAAAGATCCAGAGATTGAATTGTTCATGAACGATAATAAAGTTGATATTCTGTGTATTACTGAACACTGGCTTAAAGATCATCAGTTCATGTTCAATTTTAATAATCATTTGGTAGGTAGTTCGTTCAGTCGAGTAAATTCAATTCATGGTGACTCCTTAATTATAGCTGATAAGAAGTTAAAATTAAAGGAAAGAAAAGACATAATGAGCCTCTCGGTTGAGCAAACAATAGAAATAGCTTGTGTGGAGCTGGAGCGACTTGTTGTATTAAGTTATACAGGCCTCCGTCAGCATTGTATGATTATTTTGAAAAAGTAATGGATGAAGCATTATATAAAATCCGCAATGTAGGTAAAAAGATAGTTGTTTGCGGTGATTTTAATATTAATTTGTTAGAAAAGTCTACAGGTTCTATCAAAATTAAAAATTTATTTCAATCATATAATTTGAATAAGTTATTTTTGGAGCCGACTAGAATAACTGCCACTTCGGCCACTTGTATCGATAATATATACACTGATCTAGTACCTCTGTCTAAACTCATTATTAATAAATTAGACTCTGATCATTGTGGCAAAATGGTCAGCCTTCCACATCAGTGTCAGCAAGTGAAGAAACAGATTATCACTGTTGTACCAAAAACTGCAGGTCGTCTGGAACGCTTCAAAACAATCTCTATGATAATATATGTTATGTAGAATATAATGATAACCCAAATAAATTTTATAATGATTTCTTTTATAAATATTGTTTAGAATTTAATAAAACTTTTATTCCAAAGATGATCTCGGTTAGTGGTACTGTTACTTTTAGTGAATGGGTTACAATTGGTATCCACAAAAGTAGAAAGCGACTTTATGAGCTATATGATGAACGCAACTATAACACCAGTGAAGATTTCAAATTGTATGTCAAAAAATATTCTAAGTTATTTAAAACAGTATGTCGATTAGCAAAGGCAAAATTCCTGAGTTCAAAGATTAAGCTAAGTGATAACAAAATAAAAATGACATGGAATATTATAAATAGTGAAACTGGAAATGTCAAAAGTCGTAACAATGAGTACAAATTGAGCTTCGAAAATCAAATCTTAACTTCTGATGGTGATGTTGCTGCGGCATTTGAGAAGTTTTTTACTGATATTCCAGTTTCAACTACAAAGACTTTGGACTCGTCCCCCACTGTAGCTGAAGCGGTTCTAAAGGAAAATGTCAAACCTAGTGAAAACCATTTTAGTTTTAAAAAAATTGATTTTAGAGATATAATTAAAACTTTTAACACTCTTAATAAAAAAAAAGTCTGCTGATTTGTGGGGTAATTCCGTTGACGTCACTAAATCCGTTATTGAGACAATAGCTCCAGTTTTAGCTTGCATATTTAACGAATGTATTGACTGTGGTGTTTTTCCTGACCTAATGAAGCACAGTAAAGTAATTCCATTATACAAATCAGGTAGCACATCTGACCCCACTAACTTTAGACCAATTTCTGTGCTACCCACATTTAGTAAAATATTTGAAAAGATAATTCTGGACCAAATTCAAGTTCATTTTTATAGAAATAAGCTTTTACATTCATTTTTCAGGTATCGCGAGGCATTTCATCTGCGAGCTCTTCGAAATCTACGAGATCTTCGAGCTGGATTGTACAGTCAGCAACGACAGACTTTTCATGTGTTAACATATAAAAAAATCAATATTATGTTTACATTCTATGGTTTTTATAAAAATAAATATACGAATAGCTTTAAATTAAACAACTGTAACGAACTAACAGAGTTGATGAGAGATTTTTGCGTACGAGTTTGACCGGATAGCATTCATCGGCTTGTGAGATATTACGACATTTACGAGCTGCAGCAGTTCTGAAATACAAAATAATTGTAAATCACAAGTTTGTACGGTAATATACGAAGTATGATACAATACTTCCAGAATAGCTAATTCAACTTAATTATGTACTGTGAAAAAAAATTACTATACATACTGCCACCAATACGAGTGGTCAAAAGCATCGTTCTGTTTTGCATATACTATACCCGGTACCCGCGTCGCCGTCATTGCTTCAGCGCTTCTAATACATTGTATAGTGAGCTCTAAAGTTAATGCGTAAGGGTCGATATTTCAAGGTGAGACTACTCATCACCAATGAAAAGAAATAATAACAATATTATGATAATAATATTATATTTTAACGAAATATTTTCTCGGCGCCCTGAGCACAGAAACACAGTCCTCTCGTCTCAACAGAGTGATCGCGACTAATCGATGAAACAAAACATGCCTGTTACCTCGGGTCAGGTGCGACAGACTGCAGCGTTCTGCACGGAATAAGAATGTCGTAAGCGCCGAATTAGTTTTAGTTTATTTACTCGTAAAATATACATTTTTTTTTCAAATCGCTAATACAGTCGCTCGGTAATATAATTTGATATTATGTGTTAAAATATTGGCTCAGTAATATGCGTCAAATTGAAAATAAATTGATTCTAGTTGAAAAGTAGACGTAAGTTTGTGATTTTATTTTATCGATAAAATTTTAATATATTATGTTTTCGCTTAAGCCAGTCCCTTTCAAGTATGCTGTAGTATCTATGATATTTTTTTCGGGTAAATCGTGGTTTATCTTCTTGTGTTAAAATCAAATCTACGATTGGTGATTTACCTTTATACCCCCTCTTAAGTGCTCGCCTTTTTGAGGCCTCCCGGTGACAAAATAGCTGGGAGCTACCTCTGGCAGCGTGTTAGCTTGGTAATGCAGGTGGTATTGCAAATGGGCAATGTTTCTTGGGACCGTACCCATTAGGCCACACCAGTTGGTGGACATCTTTTATTTATAGGTATTTAATTTTTAATTTGTTATTTATTTTTCTGTTTTTTTTAAAAGTCAAATTATGTTTCTATTTGTTGGGTATAATATCTCTAATCGTTAAGTGTCCAGGCGATTATTCCGTAACTATTACAGATATCAAAAACTTTAAACTGATATCGAAAGTACGTTACCTAATGAGTAAAGTGACATCAATAACTTTTTTTAAATTAACGAGAAGTATCCAAAATTTTGACATTAAACACTCCCATACATTTAGTATGAGATTAGTAGAAAGGTTTTAGTTTCCTTATTTTAAGTGGTCTAGTACTCATTTTACCTTAATCATATTTTATGATTACGTATGATGTGATAATAATGATTTTCAAGCAGATACACGTGCAGAATAATAACATCTGCTTTGAATACAAGCAACATTTTGTACTTACTAAGAAATAAATATTATTTAATTAAAATATAGATTTATTACTCCGTTAGGTTAATAAACAGTTTCCTTTAATATCAGTACTAAGCTAAAATAACCTTTTAAAATAAGGAAACTAAAACCTTTCTACTAATTTCATACTAAATGTTTATGTAGTGTTTAATGCCAAAATTGTGGATACTTCTCGTTTGATTTAAAAAAGTTATTTTATTTTATTTTTATTTATTAAGGCTTACAAAACAAGTTACAGTCTAAGCATGCACTTAATTTGTTTTACACTTTTACATTGAACTAAACAGTAACTCTTAAGATGTAGGCACAGTAAGATCCAAGTAGGTATACAGGTACTAATGATGAGAGTTAATACAGTATTATGATCTAGGTTTATACTAGTCTCCTAAAGAAAAATAAATAAAAAATAATAATGTAGAAATGTTTAGATGTATATAAATAAAAATGTATTAAATGATATTCAAACAAGGGCAGCATGAACTTCTTATTAGAAGACTAAAAAGTGATTTAATTTAGTTAAGATTAAGTTTTTGTTAAGATAAACCTTATAGCAAATAAATAAATAACAATTACTTCCTATAATTTGGCTTAAAATTCAATTTAACTGTGAATTTAACCCTAATTGTCTGCATATCGTCATTTGGAGAACACACGCATCATTTGATGAACGCCCTCATCATTTCGGGGAACACCACTAAAATCAAAGAAATGCCATTATTACAAAAGGTATTTAGGAATAAAACCTGATAATATTGGAAAAGGCGGAATCCCTATAGCTACCGCAGATTTATTTATATGCAAGTGAGCGATATTCACTTATTTAGTTAATTTAAGAACATAAAATAGTCATGTAGCTTAATTTACAGCGACACTGTCCTTAAAAACGTTTTAAATAAATAAATTAATTAATTCCAAATTTTGTCAAAGTTTTTTAATTTCGTACTATTGGCGACATATCTCCGCTATCGTAAAGGGTAAAAATGTGATATATAATTTATTTTTTTATTTAATTATAAACCTCCGAATAACGTTCCCCGAATGATTAATTTTAGTGATAGCACACTTAAAAATTGAAATTTCAAGAAAGTATTTAATTCTATGCTCTGCCAAGGTAAATATAGTTTAAACACAAGTTTAGTTATGATTTAGGGTAATTATCAATATATTTAGCTTCTACTCTATAGCATCATAAAACAGAATTCAGAATTTTCCACCTTGGTGATTTTGAGCCAGCTATGTTGAACCATTTTCCACTAGAGCTAAACTAAACTAAGATATGAAAATTATACGATCCTATTGGTTCACTGTTAATGCAGCCGGGCGTTAGTCCCGTTAATCCCGTTACAGTCTTAACGTGTCTTCTAAAGAAGGGTGGAGCTCGAGATGATACATTTTTTTTTTGATGACCGGCCTTTTGAAAGTTGCTTAACTTTACCAATAATAGACCGAGCAAGTTTACCACTGCGCCAACGAGATCTTCAAAAAGTTCCAATTTCTAAGTTCTTCAAAAATATGTAACGTAGAACATATTTGTCATTCAAATTACAAATCTGTTTTGGTGAAACCTATAATATAATAACAATTATTATTATTATTGTCTTCCTTATTTGTTTTCTTTCTTAAAACTAGATTTTTACAATATATTAATATAAAAACAATAAATCATTATAAAAACCTAATCCTAGAGTACCACCAGCAGCGGGGCAGGGCCCAAGCTACCGGTGGTCAGGGCTGCAGAGTGAGGAACCTTCTGACAATACGTGCCGTGTCTAGGAGTACTGCCTTTTGCATCTGACCCTTAACCCAACCTTTCAGCGAGAGCCTCTCTAGGTGTTGATCGAGGCTCTTCGCTATCAGACCGTTTGCCGAAACGACTATCGGTACAATAATGGTTGAATCCACATCCCACATGGCGGTAACCTCGTGAGCCAAGTCAAGGTACTTACTGAGCTTGTCCTTCTCGGCTTTCACAAGGATCTCATCATGAGGTATGGTGATATCTACCAGTATTGCCCGGCGCTGGGATCGGTCGACCACCACGATATCAGGCTTATTGGCGACAATAGTCCTGTCCGTAATGATAGAGCGATCCCAGTAAAGCGTTGCATGACCATTTTCGAGTACTGGCGCAGGTGCGTACTTATAGTACGGCACCTCCGATTCATCAAGGCCATATCCAAGACCAAGTTGCTGGTGAATTATTCTGGCTACTTGGTTGTGTCTGTGCAAATACTCTCCGTTAGCAAGATGAGAACAACCAGAAATAATATGTCGGAGTGATTCACCTGGACGGCGGCATGCCCGACAGATGTCGACCGTACCGTCCCTCATAATATATTTCCGGTAGTTATTCGTCTTGATAACTTCATCTTCAATGGCACAGACAAAACCTTCGGTTTCCCCAAAGAGGTCACCGAAACGTAGCCAGTTCACCGAGGCAGGCAAATCTACATCAGGCCCAGTTAGAGCCCGATAGTAGCCCAGTTAGATACCTAACGTCAAAACAATGTTAGTGCTCCCAATTTTAATATAAACAATATCAAGTGACGTTAAACTAGGATAAGATGGCGATACGCTTGCGATACCTTAGCATTCGTGCTTCCATATTTGATTCCTTTTACGTCCGCTGCTCAATTTTTATTCAAATTGTTGACGATGACGATACGAATACTTTTTCGCAAATGTTCGTGCTTGCCCAGTAGGGCAAGCACGGCTTGCAGTAACCGCAACACAATTTATCGTCAACAGGCGAATGCATCGTTCGATGAAACGTTACTGCGATAAAAAGTTGTTATGTGAAAAAGTATTATGGGTTCCGATACATATTGTAATATGTTTTTACGAATAGTTTCATCGATAACTTAATACTTTTATGAAATGTTCGATATACCGTTTTTCTGGTAATCAAAACAACTTTAAAAGATTTTTTTTAATTAACGTTTTTCGATGATATAAAACAGCGATAATTAACTATTTGATGAATTGAAAAAAAGTATATTAAAAATCGTGGAATAATTTTCGGTAAAATGAAATTCGATATCAAAAAAATCTGTATTCTAATAGACGCCCCTTATTTACCCGTGCCTCACCAAGCTTGCAGAAACTTGAACAGTCACGCTGCCATATCTCCATGGCAACACCATGGCGTCTGATCCAACGGCAATACAAAATGTATATGCGAGGCAAAATGTCACGGACAGGGTGTTAATTGAAGAATGCAAACTTTCGAACTATCGGTAGCTGCTATCATTGTTGCAGTTGCATCGAGCCCACGTAAAAGGCGAGGCTGTCTAGACTAGCTCCGAGGTCGACACGTCGGTTTTTATATTAGGGTCCAAGTTCAGGCATGCGCAGTCCACAGCAGGTTTTATGGGTCACAAGGTCGTCTCGAGAGTAGAGAGAGGGCATTCGGTAGGGGGCGGTATATTGCATTTTAATTGTGTCGTTGGTGAACGAACTCTTGTTTCCCATGCTTTGACTATGCTTGAAGTTGTTATTATAGATGCCTGCCCCTGTGCCCGACTTCATTTTTATCCGTCAGTTTTGCCTATGTTCAGCAGTGGACTAGTATAGGCTGATCATGATGATGATGATGATGATGATGATGATACCAGATTAGGCTGTCTTTTTTCGGAGACGGTGGCCTTTGCTATCATTCGTCTCTGGTTGAAATATAAACTTTAAATTTCTTTTCGAACATGAATCATAATAATATAGTAATAATAATGAATAGTCAGAGGTTTTCGCAGTTTCATAGGGTACCCTATTTGGGCGCGGCGACAGTAGTGTCAGTGCAATACATATATAGGTATGTAGAAAGGGGGCGGGGGCTATACACGTGGACACGCACAGTATATCTCCCTCGCACAGCATGATAAAAGTGAAACAGCTACTTCCATAAAACGGGACAAAGCGATGCTGTCTCAGCATGCATCCAGCTACCTAGCTGCTGCATCATATTATACCTACGATAGCTTGGTCATGGTTCAACAGAAATAGCCTTTGCTTTTCTGTAGTCCTAGTGACACCAGACGGCGTTTGTATCATGAGAACCCCGTTTTCCACATACATGGAAATGAGACAGAATGGCGGCAAAATAAAAGTAAAATTTACTACTTACATATATTGTAAAAAAAACTATAGTGTGTTATGAATTTATGGACGTTTAGTCCGAAATGTAAACATGTTCCTTTTGATACTAAATATATATTTTGTTTATGTAATACGATAGTATTTTCAATTATATCAACTTAACCGTGACTGCACTTTTGTCATATTTTGCTCTGCGCACCCTTAATTAGGTTTGTTTAATTAAGTTATGAAGATCTTAGGATTTTGTTGTTGTAAACTATCGACATTCCGGTAGTATATTACATAAAAAAATATAAAATACTCGTAGACAAGAAACGAGAAATTATGAAAGCGGCATGGTTTGCAAACTCGACAGAGTTTGTCTCTTCACGCGTAACACTCAACACGTTATTACGAGTACACGTTATTACTCTCTACACTGAGTAAAAGCTTGGAAAATTTATTCGGTATTTTGTTTAAACCATTCAAATATGAACCGAGTGAAGAAAAAACACAGAATACATATTCCAAGCTTTTACTCATTATAATCTATTAACAAACAAACAAAATATTATTATAAAATATACATAACTTGTATATTTTACTTAGTTTTAATGAAATAAAAGATGAATGTTTAAGGTAATCCCAGCGTTGCTATTGCATCGAGCCCACGTAAAAGCTCCGAGCTCGACACGTTGATTTTCATAATAGGCTCCAAGTTCAGGCATGCGCAGTCCGCAGCAGGCTTTCGGGGTCACTAGGCCGTCTGGAGTGTGGGGCTAGTAGGTAAGTAGGGGTCGGTATGTTGCATTTTAAATGTGTCGTAAGTTAACGAACTTTGTGTTATTTGTAGTGTTTGATACAAAAACATTTCAAAAAGTTAAAGTTGTAAAATTCAACTTTTAAAATTGCATGATAAATAAGCTTAAAATTTTTGAAAAACCTTTTTGTTTCATATTTTGTTCAAAATTGGTAGTTAAACCTAAATTTAAAATGTATTCAGCTAGTTTGAAAAGTCCGGAGTACAGTGCGAGTCTTTTTATAGCGTCAACCATATTAAAGCGAATGAAACTATACTTACCCAATATCATCAACAAAAAAACCTTTATTTTTTATTTTTTTATAGTCCTTTTGATATTTAAGTCATCATTCTTTGAACACTTTCTTATTTTTTATTGACAATGATTTATTATTGAGATTTTTTATTATTTTCGTATTAGTACTGTTATTTTCAATTGAAAATGTTTTTGTGTTATGATGTAGGCCACTTAGTTGAAAATAATAATATTTTCCATAACACGGGGTTCACCGCTGGTAATCAAACAATTATAAATAGGTCTTAAAAATAACTAAAAATATATATTATCTTAATATTTTACGTTGAGTATTTCGAGTCTAGCTTCAGCCAGATTAATATGTACACTTTTTAAAAAATCACGCTGTATAGTGGAAAAACTGACAAATCACATTTCTATCTGGTTTTAAAGGGACATTCGCGTCTGCTTGGAAATGAACAGGCCTACTTGCCTGGCGATGGCCATAACAGTGACACTGAGCTTAATTGGGGGATGGTGATAGTAGCGCCAGTGCAATATGCAGAAAGAGGGCGGAGTCTAACAACGTGGACAAGCACAGTATGTCTCCCTCGCGAAGCCTGGTAAATAGTGAAACAGCTACAGTGAAACACCTAAGATGCCTTTAGCATGGTTCATGAAAATATGTAGTTTCGAAAAAGCCTCTGCAGTTTCTGTAGTCCTAGTGACACCGGACTGCTTTTGTACCACGAGAACCCCGTTTTCCTTATACATAAGGAAAGATATAGACATAATGGCGGCAACATTTGAATGTTGAAGTTAAATGCTGCAGTGCTTTGTTGCTATGCATAATAACTGCGTCGGTTGTAGTGAATAAATATGATATCACGCTCCGAAATAAATGGAGTTTATTTTTGAGTTAATACACTAATGCGATAATATACATCACAGTCAGTTGTATAGTGCCCTGCGATCGGGATGCTAACTTTTCTCAAAGACACGTGTTATGGCGCCAATATGTTACCAACAGCTACCATATTTTAAGATCTGCGGCATGAGCATCTCTCAAATAGAATAACTTTGATGCCAGTCCATTTTTTTTAAGCCCTGCCAATAGTAAGTGGGAATAGTGAGCTGAGACTACGATTCTGAAAACGCCATTTTATATTTAGCCAAAGCTGAAGCACAAAAATAATAAAACACCTAGAGCTCTGGGCTATATGATCCATCGATCCTACGATTTGAGGTAGTAAAACTTTTTTAAATCCACTCATATATCTGCTATAGCTTGCAAGAAAATGATAATGCTATATCGGAGTGGTATTGAAATAACAATTTGTGCATATTTTTAATGATTTTGTATTAAATTTACTCCCAAGAAAACGTTTTATAATTCTGGCTATACCTACCTTGTAGTCGTACTTAAATCCATGTTAGTGGCATAGCAGTGTTTCAACAATTAGAGATAAGGCAACCAGGACCTCAGTAGTTGAAGGCGCCAAGTGGAGTACACTTCCATCTTTAGGCTTATCATCAGGTGAGATGAAAGGCCAAGTGCTTACCTGCGGACTCCTGCGGACAAATAAACAAATTTGATAAGGGAAATTCGTGAAAAGTGATAAAACTATTTATTTTAATATGATTATGCCTAATTAGTACACTTAAAATCATTTTTAATTTTTCAATGTATTTTAAACATTAGTTAACATTGTTAACATGTACTACAAAAGCGAGGTTGATCGGGCCGCTGACCTTTGTTAGCTCTGCTCTACTGATTACTTATATTTGTCTTACATTATTATCATGCTCAACCATTTGGTCAGTAAATAAACGAGACAAATATTTTTTTATTTATTTTTTATTTATACAAATATATAATATAATTATATTATATTGTAAGTTTTGATTGATATACGTCGTCTTGGTTATTCGTAGCAGTGATGCTACGAGAACCAGCAATAATATAAAATGTCACATTGTCTATTTACTTCAAGTATTGATTAAATTATGATTACGATATAATTAATGCCGGACACCTTTCTCCTGCCGGAGTTTAATCACGGTTACTCTAAAGTTGGGATATTGATATTCAAGGCTGGACAGCCTGCGTCGCGGGTGCACGTACTAGATAGCTCTTACGTTTTCTGGGAGCCTGGTGCACATGCGGCGCTTTTGCGTCCATTCTTACATGCCCAAACTTATATAAAATAATTTACTGGAATAACAACTAATTTATTTTATTAATTTGATTAATGTGTTTGTGTTAACTTGTTAAAAACATTTGGTCAACATTGTGTAGCCAATTACAATTTAAAATAATATTTGAATTTCCACGATTTCAATCCACTGCATTTATTAACTTGTTTTTTTTAATATCTAATATATGTTTTTTCTTCTTTATTCCTCTTGTTCTACTTTTAATATTCGCTTTCAATTTGGTTACCGTAGATGCCACTACGAAATGTATCATAAAAAACTTTAAAAAATACCTAATCAATGTGTTTTAAGTTTACAAATAAAATCTCGAATGTAAACGCAGCTATAGCTATTTGTTTAAAAAAAAAGCCGCAAACTTTATGAGTAGTACATCTTGTAGACTAAATATTTATTTATTGTTTTTATTTATGCGTTATTTTTACTTCTTTTGGCTATAAGGTCACTGGACTCATATGAGATTTTAATGTTTTACACGTGCAGTGTAAAACGTCGTTCTATTATAGCAAACTCATTCTCGCCATCTATCACTCTATCTAGTAGTTTCACAGCCTAACACCCGTTTTCTAAGACGTTTTTTCCTCGACTCGACTCACAGCTCCTTTCCTCAGTCGAGTTGAGGAGAATTTGAGGGGGCAAGTGTCAAACTCAAGGTAACCCACGACTTACCATAAGGAATACTCAAGCGTTATAAACGGCTTTGCAAGTGCTTTCTTTCAGTATATTTCATAAACCATATAGGAAATGGATTTTTTATCACTATATCTTTATATATATAAATCTTCTGTGCGTGTGTATGTTATTGAACTCCTTCTAAACGGCTCGACCGTTTTGGATGAAATTTTCTGTGTGTTCAAGTGAATTCGAGAAGGGTTTAGATTTACAATTAGGCCCGGTAGGTGGCGCAGCTATAGCGGTTCATCATAGGATACGGGTGTTCTAAAGCGGACGAATGATTTGTAAAAATGTATTTTAAAATCTCGTTGATTATGTCAAATAGCATGTCCTTGATGCTTCTGTTTTCCTGGTGGTAGCACTCCTAGGAATATGTTTATTTATATAAAGTTGCGGACACCATCTAACATCAAACTCTGAAACTACGAGCTGTAAAGGTGCAAACTAACTGTTGCAGTTCGCGCTGCTTATTCCTAGCATCCGGGATGTTGTTTGGTTTTAAACTAAGCGTATGTAAAAATAAAAATAGGCTATGTTTCACCATCCTTTTTCTTATTTAATTTTTAATACTATGAAAAATGCATAAAACTATATTTATCACGTCTCTGCGATGTCCAGCGACTTATGTGGGCTTTCCTCCATACATCCCGCTTAATTATTAACAGTTTGATGAAGGTAATAGGTATATGCACTACACTAAATATCATAGCAATACCACAGCATCATCGCTTGTTTGACACTAAAACTTAAATTATCAACACTGATTCTCGTAGCAACGTAGTTCGTAGCATTGTCCTGCTACGAACTACGAAGCAGACAATATTATCATGCCGTCGAAATTGTGCTTGTACAACAATTATATTACATTTAGGTACATGAAAATTAAAGTCTGAAATAAAACGAAAAATAATGTCAAACTTTTGGGATTTCTTTATAACGTGAAAGTACTCAGTATATTATGTTCGTTGCACACCATTTTCTTCTGTATTTTGTTAAGCTTACTTGTCATGTAAAAATATTTCCTTAGCATGTCGTGCAAAAATACAATTTTGCCATTGAAATTTAGTCTGCATGGCATTTGTTTAGTTGCAATGCTGCCGACGAGGCCTTGCTTTCAGTACAGTGTTTTTGACGTCACCATCGTCGGTATTAATTGCTGGTTGGTGTGCCGGGATATAAGTCAAATTTATTAAAATTCAAATTTCTATAAATAAATAATTTTTTTTCAAACAATTTATTATTGCTTTTGAACTTTCTCATTTTTTTACCTTTTACCATTAAGAACTTGGAACATGGATTTCAAATGTGGAGGAGCACAGAAACTGCCCATCAGTATTTAGTTAATAAAAGTGTAATGGTTGCATACAACAAGAATGTTAATGTTTTGCTACATGACCAACATATAATATTATTTATTATTTATTTTCAAAACCGAAATAAGGTTTCTAACGTGAGTGTTTTATTACTTTTGCGAGATCTGGTATTTGTGAGCAATACAACATGCTTTGGACCTTGATAAGGCACCACTGAAGGGATATCTTTTGCCTTTTAAAATAGATGGCATGGTTGGAGTAAACAATCGTTGTACTAAATTTTAGTTCCACTCTGCGCCGTATTTTTGTTAGCTGCTTCTAGGTCGGTATTTGGTCTATTCTTATACCTCCTTAATCTTCATGGGCTCCTAGCAACTGCGCAACGTAAAAATGCTGTTGAGGCTAGATTTTTGTTGAAGCACTTTTTCATATCTCTCTCTGAGTGAATAAGTTAAGTTAATGTTAATGTTAATGTTAATGTTTTAGGGTAATGCAAATAAAGCGATATTTTTATTTTTTAAATACATCATAAGGGACATACATGGTCGATGCCGCCGGCCGGTTCGAATATCGAGTATACAAATATTATAAAAAGTCAATCTCTGTCAAATTTTTTACAGGTAAAATATGTGCGTTGTATGGACAGAAGATGAATATTTTTTAAAAATAAAGCGCAAAGGAGGTAATATGGTTATTTTTTTTTTTTTAATTTATTTTCAAGAAAAATATAATGTTTGTTACAAAAATTAATATCTGCCAAACTACATAGCAGTTTGTCGGCAGTAGTTCTCATCTAGGTTTTTTTATTTTACATTTGAACTGTTACTTAATATCTTCTAATTTACAACTAATTATATCTAAGTAGGTATCTATGTTATGTTATGACATTTTACTTAATGAACTATGACATACAAGGAAGCAAAGAGAAAAAAAAGAAAAAAAATACTGTACCTATAATACTACCACATAAAAGGTTGCAAAACAATAATTATATACTAATACTACTCAGTACTTACTTAATACACACTATAATTTGAATTTTAATTTGGATTTGGACTACCTTACGAGATAACACATTTATTTATGCATCATTTATTTATGCAGCATTCCAATGTTATGGGCACAGTGACAAATAATGTTTTTTCAAAAGACACTTTAGGTGGTTTTTGGAAATGACAGTTCTAAGTAGTTCCGTTGGCAGCTCATTATATATTGTCGGAACAATCCATCGCCTCATACGCTCTCCGTAATAATTCGTGACTCTCGGTACTCCATATTTTGTCCTAGTAGACTGACGCGTTGGATAGCTATACTTCCGATCCTTCTTGTGCTCGTTATTATTAAATTGTTCAATTATTAATTTAAGTTTTACTTTTTTGTCTATAGGTACAATTTTACATATTCTATATAGTTTTTCATACTGTTTTTCACACTCGTTTTTGATACTTTTGTTTACTAGTAATTTTAATAACCTTATTTGCAATGCTTTAATTTTATTGATGTAAACTGGGAACGTAAGACCCTACCCAACTCGTAATCTATAGTTGACTCCGCAAGTGCGTGATACAGCATACGTAATATTCCTCTACTTGTCATAAATTTTAAATGATACAGTTTACCCATTATACTGCGTAGTTTTTTACAGATCTGCTCAACATGCAAACTCCATACAAACTTATTATCTATGGTTAATCCTAGATATTTATAGGAATTAACCTGTTCCAGATTTTGACATAAACAGTTATCTAAAGTACTTTTGCTATGTAAACATTCGTATGTGTGACCTTTAATTGGGATATTTATATGTTTTTCGTGTTTATATGGCGAAGATATTAACATGCACTTTGTTTTAGTTATATTTATCATTATTCCATTGTCATGTGCCCATTTAATGATGTTATCGAAATCTTTTTGCATTTTAATTTGTATAGCTTTTGGATCCTTATTACAATACACTAAACATGTGTCATCTGCATACATATATGTAGTACTTGACTTTATAACGTTGTTCATACCATTGACATGTATAATGTATCCTACTGGTCCGAAAACGGAGCCAGTCGGAACTCCGTACTTAATTCTACCTTCATCACTGTTAGTTCCGCTGATGCAAACTTCTAATGTCCTATTTTTCAGATAATTTTGAAACCATGCATTCGTGGGTCCCCGAATACCACATTCTTTCATAGACTGCAGCAAGCCACCGTGATCCAACGTATCAAATGCTTTTTTAAAGTCAATAAAAATAGCCATTACTAGTTTTTAGTCATTAAGCGCGCTATTTACGCCATCAGTGAATTTAGATAGTGCCATCTCTGTGTTCCTGTTAGGCCTGAACCCGTATTGCACATCTGTGATTACATTATTTGTCTCTAGAAATTCTGTTAATTGTTTGACTATAATTTTTTCTGTTATTTTATTGAGTACGTTAAGTATAGCTATTGGTCTATAGTTCGTGTATTCTTGATGTGACCCTTGTTTGTATATAGGTCTGATTATAGCTTTTTTTAACTCATTTGGATAATCGGCTTTTTTTATCGACATATTAATGAAGTTTGCTATTACAGGACTGATTTTCTTCTTAATGTGTTAGTAGGTGTATATTGGGCATTCTACCCCACCTTCCTTCGTTCGGGCTGATGCCCTCACTCACTGCGGTGAGGTAGAATGCCCAATATACATCACATTCATGACAAGTGTTCATTGGTCGTTGATTTCATTAAAATTTTATGCGCCGAGCACCACCCATCTGTTTATATAATATCTATGTATCATGACTTTAACGCATTCAATTGAAAACATCGTAGCTGTATATAGTCTTGTACAGCTATCAACTGATGATGAAGTTTGTAAAACAAAAACAATCTTTAAAACTAGAGTGTCTTTGTTCTCCTTTACCGACTGAGTCAAATCGACATGGTAGATTACTACCCAATACAATTCGCTGTGTCGTTTGCGGTCCATCAAATTGCGGGAAAACCAATTTAGTGATAAGTTTATTACTGCATAAAGAGGGTTTACATTTTCGTAACCTGTATGTTTATTCAAAATCCTTGTACCAGGCTAAATACGTATTTCTAGAAAAAGTTTTAGATATGGTGCCCGCAATTTCATACAATAAATACAACCATAACAGTGAAATATTGAGTCCACATGAGGCTTTACCTGATTCTATTATTATTTTTGACGACGTTGCATGTGAAAACCAAAATAACATAAGGGATTATTTTGCTATGGGACGTCATAAGAACATTGATTCTTTTTATATAAATCAGACTTATACAAAAATACCTAAACAGCTTGTAAGGGACAATGCAAATCTCATTATATTGTTTAAACAAGATGACATTAATTTGAAACACGTTTATGATGAGCATGTTGGTTGTGATATGTCCTGGTCTCAATTCCGAGAAATGTGCTCAGCTGTTTGGAATAAGCCTTACAATTATCTTGTGATAAATAAAGATTGTGAAAGAAATAACGGATGCTACAGGTTAAAATTTGATACATTTATAATACTAGACTACAGTACATAACAGGTTGATTCACTGTGAATGAATTACTCTCATTCGTGATTCAGGATCAAGCAGTACCCTATCTAAAATGGAGAAAAATTTGAAACAACAAATTATAAAATCTGCTGCAGCTGTAAAAAGAAAAGTTGAGATGATAAAGGAAGCAAGAAATTCGAATAATATGGCTCTGGAAACCATATTTAAGCCTATAGTCAACCCTCTTACCTTGTTAGTTAATAAAAATGAAGAAAAACATCAAGAGCATAAAAATCAATCTATGCCTTCTGTGAAAAAAATTAAGAAAGATCAAAGCGAGACCTTGTCCTCTTCTAGTGAAGACTTCAATGATATATATAGTGAAGAAGAAGAAATAGAATCTGACAATGACTTACACAAAAACAAAACAATTTCAGTATCACCATCCGTAGACCACAATGTCAGCGAGGGGTCATTCAAGTCCTTTCAGTCATCACCAAACGTTAAAGATCATACACTATCATGGTCAACATCATCGAGTGTAATGGGTAATATACCTTTTGGAATTAGAAATGAACGAGGGAAATTGATGCTTGGTAAAACCCGCGTTTATGATGATGGGAAAATCCTAAAAATAGGAACGTACAGATTGAATAAAACAGATGGATTGAAAGAGCTCTTGTTTAAAATGAAACCAAATTTAAAAATTACTACAGAGGAAGATTTAAATAATTATAAATTACTTTTATCAGAAACTAATGCACACAGACGCAATTATGATTCATCTAAACCAATAAAAAGCAATAAAGGATTTAAGTACATGAATATTATAAAACCTTTATTTAAGTTTGCTAGAAATGCAACTACAAGTGTGGAAAGTCTTTCACATGGAGAAGGTATTAACGTACTAAAAAAAGTTAAAAAAAATACGGACTTGGTTTATTGGGATGATCCGAATGAGTTAGTAGAACGTTTGAAAATACTATTCGCCTCACGAGATGCGGGTAACACTGGCTTAGATAATGAAATTATCGCAATTATGGAAGAACTGTGGGAAGCAGGAATAATCAAGAATATGAAATATAAAGAACGTTTGACAGGGAAATAGTTCACTTTGAAGAACGCATCAGTGCAGCAATGAACATTGACAAATTTGGTCATCATGTTCATAAGCGTCTACGCTTAGCGGAATATATTGATACCTTCAGCGAAACATTGGTGAAGTCAGATACAGGACACTACGATTTGAAATCATCAAAACTGAAAGGTTTAACGGCTCCGGAAGAAGACGACGAAGCAGTAAATAAAGCTTATTTAGACAAAACAATTCAAGAAATAAGAGACGAAATAAAAAAAGTATCCCTTGATGTTAAGAAATACCTAAATAGCTTGGAAAAAGCGACTTCAAATCGTTTTAGTAATTTATATTATACTAAAACAGAGATTGATTTTTTGATTAACCAAAAAAAATAAAAATGAGTAAAAAAGACATCGTCAATGAACTACACAAAGCAGCAAGAAGAAATTTCCCGCGTCGATGTACAATCATAAAAGGAATAGATGATTTATGGCAAGCTGATCTTATGGATTTTCAGAAATATTCACATTTTAATAAAGGATTCAAATACATTTTGATAGTTATAGATACTTTGTCAAAATATGTGTGGGTGAATCCTCTAAAATCAAAAGAGAAACAATGTGTTACACATGCGTTGCAAAAAATACTAACCAATTCTTTACGAATACCTAAATATTTACAAACTGATCAAGGCAAGGAGTTTTATAATGATACTTTCAAAAAATTATTAGTAAAATATAATATAGTCCATTATTCTACCTACTCTGTAAAAAAAGCTTCTATTGTAGAACGAGTAATACGAACGTTAAAACAAAACCTTTACAAACTTTTCAGTTTGCACGGTCATTACCAATGGCTGGGTCAAAATTTAGATTCGGTTGTTAAAAACTATAATAATACTACTCACCGTATAACAAAATTTAAACCTATTGAAGTTAACAAAGAAAACCAGATGGTTGTAAAATCTAACATAATTAAAACACAAAAACCTAAAATAGTTCGTAAACCTAAGTTTCAACTTGGTGATCATGTTCGTATTAGCAAATATAAAGGAGATTTTTACAAAGGTTATACTCCTAACTGGTCAACGGAGATATTTGATATAGTTAAGGTAAATAATACGCATCCACCTACTTACCATTTAGAAGATAAACACAAACAGAGGATTTTAGGATCTTTCTACGAATATGAATTACAAAGAACTAACTTTCCTGATCTTTATCTCATTGAAAAGGTTTTAAAAAGAAAAGGTAGAAAACTTTTTGTTAAATGGTTAGGTCTCAGCGATGAAGAAAATAGTTGGGTGGACAAAAATGCGCTTGTTTTATAGTATAAATAAGGCATTGCTATTTGATATAACTCACTCGAAAGACCTCAATGAAGGAAGGAAGTGGTATTATTAACAACTTAATAAATAAATTACCGTTTGAGTTACATCTCCCTGGTTATCAGTTTTGTGGTCCCGGGACAAAACTTCAAAAACGGTTACAAAGAGGTGATCGAGGTATAAATAAATTAGACGAAGCTTGTATGTATCACGACATTGCTTATAATAACAGTGATTTGAGTGTTCGACATAAAGCCGATTTACAACTTTTGAATATGGCTAAGAAAAGGTTGAAATCAAAGGATGGTGGAAAACGAGAAAAAGTAGCTTCATGGATTGTAAAAAAAGCAATGCAAGCAAAACTTAAGGCTGGAGCCGGAGTTCGGTCATTTATGTCAGTTGTAAAAAAAATACAGTCACAATTAAAAAAACTAAAATCTAAAGACAATCATACTGCTATAAAATTGGCTCATGCAGCTGCAAAAAAATTGTTTATAAATAAAAAAGGAATACGGTTGCCCCGGTGTATTCCTATTCCGAAAAGTGGTGGTTTCTTACCTCTGATTCCAATTTTCGCTGGATTATCAGCTCTTGGTTCACTTGCTGGAGGTGCAGCCGGTATAGCAAAAGCTGTCAATGATTACAAGGCAGCTCAGAAAAATCTTCAAGAATCTGAACGACATAACAAGATGATGGAAGCTGTGGCTCTAGGAAAAGGATTGTATATCAAGCCCCATAAAAAAGGAACTGGTTTATATCTGAATCCTTCAAAAAACTAATGAAACGGCTACCCAGACGCCCTCTCACTAATTTCGATATATTGGAGCATGCTACTGATATTCCACACTTTCGAGGAGTTTTCATGAGAGATGCACTTCCTTCAAAACCAAGAAAGATCGAGTGTGCTATTATAAATTTAGATAGTTCTGATAATCCCGGAACCCATTGGGTAGCCTACGTTAAACATAATGACTACTGTGAATATTTCGATAGTTTTGGCAATCTAAAGCCACCGTTAGAATTGATTAATTATTTAAGGTACATAACTGTAAACTATAATTATGTACAGTATCAAAAGTTTGGAACTATAAACTGTGGTCATCTTTGTTTGAAATTTTTAAAAGACTATTGGAAAAAACATTTAAAATGATAATGAAATAAAAAAACTCATCAGTACAAATATGTCTTTCACTGTGTCAATAACTGGCAGAGGAGAATCGTTGATAACAAATTACTCGCCAACCTTACAATTACGTGGAGAATATGAGTGTGGACTCTTATATTTTTCAACTTTCAATTCTATCCCGAACATAGATGAAAGAAATAATAAATTTTATTATGGCAAAGACAAAGTAATCGAAATACCTGAAGGGTCCTATGAACTTCAAGATATTTGTGATTTTTTGAAAAGTAATATTATGAATGCTGCACTAAAATTAACTTGCAATAATAATACATTAAAAACATGCATTTACTGTTCTGAAAATGTGTATTTCAATAAAAATGATTCTCTTGGTAAAATTTTGGGTTTTGGTATGGATACAATAACAGCTAATATAAGCACCGAGTCTCGGTATCCCGTCAGCATTTTATCAACAACTGTAGTGCGCATCGAATGTGATGTAATCAGCGGGTCATTTGTGAATGGGAAAGCAAGTCATATAATTTACGAATTTGTTCCTAACGTACCACCAGGCTATAGAATCATTGAAATACCTAAAAACCTAATTTATTTTCCCGTAAATCAAAGTTCAATCAACTCTATTAATATAAAGTTGCTAGACGCTGAAAATAAGCAGATCAACTTACGCGGTGAAGAAGTACAGCTGTATTTACACTTTAGAAAAAAATGTTAAGTTTTAATAAAACCCCATCTACATCTACTGTTCAAGTCATTTCCAAAAGATCCTCTCAGAAAAGAACACCGCTTCGGTTAAAGAAGAAGCTAACTAAAAGCAATAAGGAATTTTTAAAACTACTGGGTTTGTTAAAATGAATATTTTAAATATTACTCAACCGGCATCGTATGATAACAGCATCGAAAGTTTCGAATATCATTCGTATAAACCATATGTAACAAGTTTTAACAAGAACGATGAAATTCGAATACCTATTAATCAACAAGATTTGTATGTGTTGCCTGCACTCAGCAGTTTGTACATTGAGGGCAACGTCAATGTGTATAAATATGACAATACTACGAAACAAAAAGAAAGAATAACAAGTGTGCATTTTGTTAATAACCCTGCATTATTTCTTTTCCAAGACATTCGATATGAGTTGAATGGTGTAGAAATAGATAAGGTAAAAAATGCGGGGATTTCCACAACTATAAAATCTTATCTTTCGTTGAATGAAAACGAATCGAAATGTGCAAAAGTTTGGGGCTGGTCACCTACAGGTACGACCACCGGCAACAATGGAGTATTCTCCGCATCAATACCTCTGAATAAAATATTGGGTTTTGCAGAAGATTATGAAAAAATCATAATTAACTGTAAGCACGAGTTAGTACTGTTGAGGAGCAACACAAATCTCAATTCTTTGAAACTATCTACAGATGAAATCGTGGAGGATATAATAATAAGTAAAATTGTTTGGCGAGTTCCTCATGTTAAAGTATCAGACCGTGAAAGAATTAATTTATTAAAGCATTTAGAGAAAGATCGTCCCATTACAGTGGCATTTCGTAATTGGGATTTGTACGAGTATCCATTATTGCCTAAAACACGTAAGCACGCTTGGTCTATTAAAACTTCATCACAGATTGAAAAACCACGATTTGTAGTTATTGCTTTACAAACTAACCGTAAACATAATGCGACAGAGTCTATGGCAGAGTTCGATCATTGCTTTATTCGTGATGTAAGAGTATTTTTAAATTCATCTTATTACCCTTATGAAGGACTGAATATTAATTTTGCTGACAACAAATTTTCATTAATATACGAACAGTATGCAAGATTTCAGCAGTCTTATCACGGCCGCAGACCAGAGCCGTTGTTGAGTTTGAAAGAGTTTAAAGAAGTCGCTCCTTTATTTGTTGTTGACTGTTCTCGCCAACATGAAACGTTAAAAGGATCGATTGACGTACGTGTTGAAATAGAAGCAGATCAAGAAATACCTGATCAGACGGCTGCATATTGTCTTATACTGAACGACTGCATATTTGAATATAAGCCTCTTAGTAACATCGTTAAAAAACTATCATGAATAACGATACGATAATAGTGGACGTGCAAGGTTTTAAAAGTGAGAAAAATGAATTTATATTAAAAGAATTAGTTATATGCACATCCGAACACACTCAAATCTTTTTAATCAAACCTCCATATCCATTCTCAACATTGACTCTCGAAGAAAGGAAACATGTTTGGTGGATAGAAAGAAACCGAGGATACCGATGGAGTGAGGGATATATTGACTACAGAGAATTTAAAAGACTCATTAAACCTTACTTAAGAGAACGTAAAATTATAGTGAAAGGACAAGAAAAAGTTAAATGGGTGCGAGAATTATGTGGGCATGAAAATGTTTTAGATATAAGTGATAAAGGTATACCTAATCTCGAAACCCTAAGTAAACTTTACTGTAAAGATATGTTTGCATACAATTGTTTTAACCACATAAAATATTGTGCATTGAAAAATGTTATTTGTATAAGAAAATGGTTAATAGAAAATAATGTATCATTGTCAGATTTTTTTTTAAATAAATAAATTAGTGTACCTGCCTGTAAAATGTGTTTTATTTTTAAATATTCTCAGTAATTAAAAGTAAAATAATACAACATAATATAACAGAGTATTATTTATTAAAAAACTAAACTAAAATACATTAATCAAATTAAGATTATATTAGACACTTTTTTTTTTTAAATAAATGTTTCTCTCTGTAGGTTTTATACGTGACTAGAGATGTTACGTAAAAAAACCTACTCGAGATGTTTAATTTTCCAAAAAATATATATTAATAGCTTTACAGACTATAGCTATATCCACATATTTTTTTTGATATATTATTGATGAGACCTTCAGTCTGATCCATAATTTGGTCGACGTGTTCGACCACCACATACTGCGCTGACAAAAGGGTTGAGTCATCGTCATCGGATGCTGCGGCTTCTTGTTCGAGGTCTATAATTTCTATTTTTATTAAACGGCGTCCTTTTGCCGGCGCACTTTTCACAACAAATGATTGCTGTGGGTTGTGGAAATGTTTGAGGTAGGATCTTTTCTTTATTTTTCTCTTGCGAGTATTTTGCGCATTCCGAAATTTGAGCTGCAACGGGGACTCTTGCGGCTCCACAACCCAGGGCGGAAACATCTCCGACCATCCTGCTAGAGGATCTTGCGCATTTTGTAGTTCAGGAGATGGTGAAAGTGGTTCTTCACGTGCTAGGATGGTGCTATTTGACATATTCTGTAAATAATAATAATAAAAATTATACATTTGAAATCAAAAACTCTGTATACAAAATTTTACTTCAATAAAACAAGTAACTTACCATATTCAACGTTCGCGTGAAAATAAAATTGTATTTTAGCAAACGTACAATATTTATACCTTTGCATCTTGTTCGTGTGTGTGTGTGTGTGTAATGTAAACAAATCCATAGCTGATACAGCAATAAGCCTGCATTGACAAGTATAAACTCAAGCAAGTTAAGACTTGTTTCTAAATCTTATTTACTAAGTACTGTACAATTACTTTGTATGTAAATAGAAACTACTGCATGTAAGTATTTAATATTTAGGTATGAATATTTAAGTACGTTAATATGATATGAAAGGGAAAAAACAAAACAAATTTAAGTGCATTATTATTATATTTATTTCATAACAAAATGATATTTGGCTAACAAAATGTTTTTATCATACAATAAAATGTATTCTTATATTTATTTCATAACAAATTTATGAGATTTGGTTAACAAAATGTTTTTTTATCATACATTGACTTATAATAAGTATATTATTAAACATGCTCTACCTATAAGTATACCAAACAAACAAATGTTTTACAAATATGTAGATATCAATTAAAATCAATTATTATTTTAACATTATAATTATTAACTTTATTAAAGAATACAAACATAATTCAAAAATTTAATATACTGGTGTGTCCCCACGCCTTAGTAGAAACGTTATCTTTCGCTATCAAGCGCTTGTCATCATCACCAGACAAAGCTATTTTATTGACAGCACATGTGAAAATTTCATGTTTAATTGATTTAAATAATACATTTGTTTTTCGAACAATATCGCCCTGGAAAAGTGTCTTTTCATAGTCCGTGATACTGAATTTATGAATTATATTTTTTCGAATACCCTTTGCTTTTTTTATTATGCTGTCTACAGTTTTAATGCAATATAGTTTAGATCGAAGACCTACAAATTCAGATATAATTTTCCCCCCCATTTCATCTTTAAACAGACCGGGAACTTTTTTATTTTGAATAGGTAAATCATATACATTTAGAGTAGAGTAATTACTCGTGTCAAAATAAGATACAAAGTGTTCTTTTACATCACTATAAAAATCACGAGTCTGTATGAGATAAACATAGCTATCTGTATCCGTGTAACACATCTGTACGTTATTGCCGTAAAAAGGCTTAATGATAGAGTAGTGGAAATCATACATATGGCTTTTTGATAATTCTAAAACAGTAAAACCAATGTATATTGGTTTATTCAGAATAATTTCCTCTGGTTTTAATTGCACTGCAACTAAATTTTCTGTGAAAACTGTTGCGCTATGAAAATTAGGACGCGCAATGAGTTGTTGTGCACTTTTCCGTTTCTTCGTTATATTATTTTTGTCAGACCACTGATTTACAAGATCAACTTTAACTCGTTTTTCATTATTCTCTAATGTTTTGCCGAATACACTATTATTTAAAAGTTTAAAAAAATCTTGTTCAAAAGTTGACACGCTATTCTGTCTTAAAGAGGTATTTAGATCTATGTATTGTTTCAAATAGGGACTTTGTCTAAAAGTTATAACTCGATGAATTTTTTTAAGTAATAAACCATGCTTCAAACTAGTTTTTAAATGAATGTAATGTATGACATATGTGAATTTATCATACAAATTTGGAACGAGTTTATGGGTTTTTCCTCCAGGTGGGATACATTTTTCGGGACAAAAGGGTAAATCATTATGTAAGTTGTGTAAATGTTTTGGATACTCTATGTCCACTTCAAGTATAAAACCATATGGTGCATCATCGGGAATTTCATTGACATCTAAATTAATAATTTCATTTTGTTCCAAAAATCTAAAATTAGACAACGGTAGGTATTGACACATACTATAACCATAAAGATTATTGCAATCAATATAGCTTAAATATGAACTAGGTTTAGAATTATCATAATCAGTTAAATATTTATTGTTTGCTTTAGCATATCTATGCGAACACAAACACACCCCACCTCTAATACCGTTTTGTAACATTCTCACCATTGACAAATCGTCAAGAAGTTCGAGTTGTACCCCGGTTTTCAATAACATCGCGTCGAAAGATAAACTTGGTGCAGTTAAATAAAAAGCTGGATCTAACTGATAATGTTGTTTGCAAGTGCGTCTAAAATTTTCGAAAATATCTGCTAATAAAAGCACATCGGTTTTCAGATATAAATCTGTGTAATTTCCTAAATCGAACATATTAAAAGTTGACCAAATTAATTCTGCATGTTGATAATCTTCAGAAGAAATATCCTGATTAGTGAGTGAACTATAAAATGAATCTCTTTTGGGGAGGGATCGTTCTTGATAACGCTCCCAACAATTCATATACTCATAGGGATAGACGCCTTTGCGAATAAGTAATTTAAATTTATCTTCACCAGGAAAAAAACTTTTTAAATGTTTAAATTCTTCTGGCTTTAAGGTATCTGCCAATTTACTTAAACTAGTTCCCAAAAACTTAAACGAATCAACAAAACGAAGTTGAAAAAACTGATTATTTGACACTGGTACAAACTTCGTGAAAGAAATATAATTTTCTTTAGTTTTTGGAATGATTTTTATGTCTCCAGGTACCTCACCTAAGGCTTTTATGAACAAATGGCAATCGTATCCAGCTAAATTGTGGAAAAATATTGGAACGAACAAAGGACGCTTATACTGCAAATTACAATACGAGTGCGCGGCTCCACGGTATCGACCCGTCATATGACAGTGGTCGCGAACTCTATCTGAGAATAGAAAGTTTTCACAAATATGACAAAATTTTGCATTAGTAAAATCAGTTCGCTCTTTTTCAGTAAAAATAATCGAAGTATTTAAATTTAGTTTTTTATAAATTTTTTGTACATCTTCTATTATTGATTCAACAAATTTATCAACACAATCGGGTCCACGATGAGATACATAGCGGTTAAAGCTAGGATTTTCACAACACACAATGTAATATGCAAACGCGACAGGCACGTGATGGTGCAAAATCGTGGTGTTTTCACCAGCGGTAGAACAACCATAATCAGTTTGCAACATTGATTCAAAGTCTGCATAAATACAAAATGGAACATTTTGTTTATGATCATAATTCTTGAATTTAATTACTGACCCTTTGTCAGGTAGTACTGTTACTACACCACTACACAAATGACTATCGACTTCCTCCATAGTGTTAAAAAATATAAGACACAAATCACAGAAATACAACTTTCCATGGTGAGCTGTCACCTGGCTTCTAAAAAGTCTGGAACAATCTTTAATCAAACAATAGTGGGTGGTATTATTACTTTCAAGCAACAATAAGTGTATAACTGTATTGTTACCATTTTTATCTATTACTGATTTATATAATGGACCTACTAAAGTTTTGTTGTTTTTTAAACCGTAAATAATAAATTTGAGGCATGGGTTATTTTTTTCAAATAACTTTATATCTTGAAAAGTAACAGGAAAACACATTCCCGAAACATCGAACAGTTCTTTGAAATTAGGATATGATGAAACTCTTTCCGGGTGCTTTTTAACAGGATAAAGGGCAGCAGTCACGCACCATAAAAAGCAGCACTGATCTTTGTTTTCAATATTCAAACACGCCTTTTTTGATTGAATTAATTTAGGCAGTGGTATAAAACTTGAGCCACCTAATGGTTGATATTTATTGAGGTTAACCTCTAAGTGCGAATTGTTTACAAATGTCCATCCACTATCACCGTCCTCAAATTCCTCAATACATTTTCTAAGATAATGTACAACGTCAATAAACAATTGATTGAAATCATAATTAGAATATAATATTTTATTTTTTGTGCCAAAAGATTTTATTTCCTGAGAATTGTCTTTAAATTTTAAAAATGTAGCAAACAATTCAAAATTTACTTTTAGACATGTATGAGTGTTGAGATACTCATCTAAGAGGGGCTTTATCTTTACACATATTTCTGTAAAAAACCTATCTACCGATCCTAATTGTTGTTCATTTGTAGCTACTAATTTATATGTTACTATTCGATTGCGGAATGCAGATGATACGATTTCCACACCATCGCTATGTTTAATTGATCGGTTATTTTGCTTATGCAAATTACTCCTCAAATGACCTACCCAAGACTTATTAGGAACAGCTGTGTTACACGACGCACAAAACGGCATTTTAACTACAGTATAAAAAAAATATGTATCTAATGTCACCTACCTATGTATCTGATTAAATGAATAATGTATTATTAGATCAAAAATTCAGTATCTTACTTACATTATTTTTATTTACGTAGTACATACCTACATAATATAATTGAAACATAAAAAGCAATAAAAATACAACTAAGTTATTATTACCTACTTAAAATTAATTTTGTCGGAGTAATGAACGGGCTCCGAGTCCTCAAACACCATCCACGCTTGCCCTAAGAAGGTCTGCAGCGCCTCCCAGGATGGCGACGAGTCTTCACACTGCAGCTTTACTGAAACCAGCGCTTTTTTGTAGCGCACATCGGCAGGGTTGTTGATGTAATCAGCGCTTTTGTAGACTTTAAGGTCTATGAAAAATTCTCCAGCGGTGGACGCGGTGCGACGGCTCGTCCCGGTGGAGACTCGGCTGGCGAAACTGGAAGTCACTGTCGCACCAAACTTTGGACGGCTACTAGCTGCCTCCTCCGACTGCAGTATTTGGAACAAATCGTCTTTCTTGTTTCTGCAAAAAACAAAAATCATAATTATTATAATAAATAAAATAAATATAAATATCAGACAACATCACACACACACATTAATCTGATTCCGAGATAAGTAGCAGCACTTGTGTTACGAAAAATCAGAACCAACAGAAATATTACAATTATATTGATATAAAACACCTAGACAGAACAAACACTAATGTTCATCACAAAGTGTTTGACTTGGGTGGGGATCGAACCCACGACTTCTGACGCAGAAGGTAGGATTAGTACCCTTGCGCCAACGGGCCGTCAATGTAAGTTATGTCAAATCATTAAGACAACATAATCTGAATACGTATTTATAGTACATAATAATATATTGAAAGTAATAATACAAACAATAATGTAAAAATTTAAACAATGTTTATAATTTTTTTTATTATTGTTTAAAATAAATGTTTATATAGAAATAATACTACTTTACAAACACGAATGTTCATCACATAGTGTATGTTCTGGGTGGGAATCGAACCCACGATCCATGACCATTAGCGCAGAAGGTGGGATTAGTTGTTACTCACGCAAAGTTCTGCGCCAATGCGATTATGTTATAATCAGTAATATTATATGAATAAGACTTACTTGCGAAAGGATGGTAATTCGAATGTTCCTGGTGAAGCGGCTCGTTTCTTGCTGCGTTTGGGCTCGACGATGGAGCTGGCGGCGCTGCTGGCGCTGGCTGAGCTCTTGCGTTTGCTTGCTGTTGTGCTAGCCGCGGTTTTCTTTTTTTTCTGAGGTGCCTCGATGATTGACGGGGCATCAAACTCTGAGTCAGACCTGTTGAATAAAAAAACATTATAATCATTGCACTCAACACATTGTAAATAAACCTGTAAACGTGTATGAAAAAATTGATACTTACGTACATTTTGTATTGTGACGTCACACAAGCTATTTAATAAATTTATTTTTTATTGCTCTTGCAATATTTACTTCTGCACTGTGGTGGTGGATATAGTGGTGGATACCCAACTGAATTAATTCTCGAAATGAATGAATTTTCTTCAGTGTTTGGTATTTTATGCGGAAAAAAAGTCTGTTGTCATCAAAAATACCCCAAAGTGGTCAAGCGTGAAACCATTATTGCGCAATTCAATTTTATTTTACGTACATATAACTTTTATAAGTTTATAAATTCTAAAAGTAGTACTTGAACAAAAACAGTAGCTAATGATAGATTTAATCATTTACGTTTCCTTTCAAAATTATAAACTAAGTATTTCAAAGAATATTAATAAATCAGTATTAGATTAAATAACTTAAATTGGAACTCGATTTAAGTTTTACTCATAGTTTTTTTTGATATTTTAAAATGTATTAAACTCAGTAACGCAACCGTACCCAGGGTGATGTATTATATTTTTCCTGTAAGCTTAGCGGCATTTACAAATAAAACATTTTATTTTCTAATGGTTTAAACTTTGAGCCATAAGGATATGAAAATGATATCTTAATAATAAATTAATCGCATGTTATAAAATTGTGTCATAAGACATTCTATGTTCGTGCACATATTTGTATGCGGTTACCGCTTGAAATTTGATCATAGCCGCTGCTTGCAAAATTGATGACTTAACTTATTATATCTGTAGAGATGTTTCAATAACAATAAAAAGATTGTTGTAAATGATAATCGTAATCGTTCTTAAAACAAAGAAAACTATTATATGGTTTGTGAAATGATTACTATAGTGTAAGATATTCAACTTTAATAATTGGTTCCTTACTAATAACAAAGTCGATTACGTTTCCATGCCATTGAATTATTAATTTAATTTATCGCTAGTACGAGTAGATTTTTAAGAGGAATGGTTGAAACGTATGTAATATTGGTTTATAGTTAATCAACTGATTAACAATAATATCTACTATATGAACTTTAAAATCACCAACAATACAACCAATCGATTAATGTGGAAGTGATGAAAATTTCATGAATCATTGCATTTTGGACATCACTAGTAAAGTCCTAGAGCGGAATTAAAAAGTTTTTAATATACTGATCTACTGATGACTGAAAATTCTTGTAATTGTTGGTGTTTATTTTAAGAATCAGCTAAACAATAAAAACAAGCTATACGTTAGTACATAAATATAACCAAATAACGCTTTCTAAATATACTAGTAAGAAAGAAGGACCAGTAGGGTTTTTTGATGTGCCGTGAAAACGATAAAATATTTACAAACTAATAAAATTACTTTAAACTAATTACATGCAATTATTTGTTATTTAGACAAATACAGTTGTTTAAGGTAATTATAAATAATTATGTTTATTTTCACTCTGGAAAAAAGTACCTAAAACAGAAATTAAGAATTTTATGAAATTTCCCTAAGAAGAAGATTATGAAGTTTTCCTAAACATTATAAAATTATCTTCTCTTGAAACTTATCTAAATAAAAATTGTGATAGTAAAAAACTACCAACTCAATCACAATTTTTCATTTAAGTACTTAATGCAAAAAATAATTTAAAATCTTAACACTTATCTATTTTGGTTTAGTGTTTATGTAACTAATTTTACATTGTACAGAAAGCCTAGTGTGAGTTTTGTTTACTATCCGTATTCACTTACCGTGATTACGTTTACGAAAACAAAAATTAGTATGGCATTGAAAAAACCCCTTCTGGTGTCCTAAGAGAAGAGTTAACATTTTACCATACAAATTTTCGTTTTCGTTAACGTGATCGAATGGCGAATGAAACTCGCACTAGCCACCCTGTAATGTCAAAATTAAAATGTACATCTCTTGGAGTTTCATACTCGCGTGGGATCAAATTCATGTTCCCACGTTCGGAACCATTTCTCACAAGGCATCGACGCGCGTTCACTGCTTCATACGTAGCATTTCAACACTTGTAAACTATTTAAAATATATTATTGGTGAAAGTGGAACTTATAAATTTATATAAAAAGTGTGAATTCAAACGAGAAGACCAAAAATTTAATGTAAGTAAACCTATTTATACATTTGTTTAGCGCTTGTTTCACTGATTAGGAGATACTTTCAGTTTACTTGACAGTTTTATGTGAACTATCTGTTATAATAGCTAATCAGAACTTACTTAGACATTATGAAACAGGCCCAGTCTCACAATAATTTTCTATAAGTAAAACTTTTTTCTATAAGTAATCTAGAATACTATGAGCTAAACTAAAGTAAAAATTTGAAACAAATATTAAGTTATATTTTTTGCATCTTAATTAAAAAATTAAAAAAGAAAAAATCTTGTTTTTCTTGCCAATGATACTTATGATACAAGAAAAAGAAAATCATAACGTAATTTTTATTTCCAGGTTCTTAAAAAAACGCTGAAGAAGAAGATATTTAACCATTTACATAATGTAAGTACACATTTATAAAAATAATTTCAGACATTTTTTTGTCTATCATCATCATTATCATCATCATCATCATCATCATCATCATCATCATCATCATCAGCCTATACTAGTCCATTTTTGCCCGATATTTTAAAAACTCTACTGTTATTTCTTGATAACTTCAATTTTATTAACTTTTTATTTATCTTTTGACATTTACATTATAATTTTTAATAATACAATTTTTATTTTTATTTTTAGATTCTTCCACTGGCGAGCGCTGTAGAAATTCGTTTAAGGCCACACTGACAAGGATTTAACTGCTTCTTTTTGTATAAAATAAATTATTAT
The DNA here is from genome assembly GCA_963082485.1 of Eudonia mercurella. NCBI lineage: Eukaryota > Metazoa > Arthropoda > Insecta > Lepidoptera > Crambidae > Eudonia > Eudonia mercurella. The sequence continues at coordinate 5,065,944 of OY720022.1, forward strand.
AAATAAATACACAACCTCCTAACCACCTAATCCTTCCCAAAAATTTAATGTTTCCCAAAATATTCCCTGAGTATGAGGTGATCGAGAAAATGTTGTAAGTTACCATATGATGTGGTGACTGAGGTATTTTTGGTAATGGTACAGCTACCACTCACTTATTCACTTATAAGTGTGTGACAGCTAAGGTAAACAAGGTTATGCAAAAGGTAATTTTTTTAGTTATTATTTTAGTAGTTACCTTAACGAAGTTTGAAAAGATAGGTCGGTGCGTGATCTTACCATGGGCTCGCAGAGAGATACTTACCACGGTTCTCTCAGCCGACACCAGTTAGGATTCAGATCGGTGCGTGACCTTACCACGGGCTCGCAGGAAGTTACTTATCATGGGGCTTCCAACCGAACTGTTAGATGATGCTCGGTGCGTGATCTTACCATGGGCTCGCAGAGAGATACTTACCACGGTTCTCTCAGCCGACACCAGTTAGGATTCAGATCGGTGCGTGACCTTACCACGGGCTCGCAGGAAGTTACTTATCATGGGGCTTCCAACCGAACTGTTAGATGATGCTCGGTGCGTGATCTTACCATGGGCTCGCAGAGAGATACTTACCACGGTTCTCTCAGCCGACACCAGTTAGAATTCAGATCGGTGCGTGACCTTACCACGGGCTCGCAGGAAGTTACTTATCATGGGGCTTCTAACCGAACTGTTAGATGGTGTTCGGTGCTACTTATGGAGCTTCCAACCGCACAGTAGAAAATGTTGAAGTATATTTATACATCTCTGAATAGTAATATTTAAATAAAATCAAAGACCAAAGAAGATATAATGGTAACGGTACAGCTACCACCCACTTATTTACTTATAAGTTTGTGATAGCTAAGGTAAACAAGGTTATGCAAAAGGTAATTCTATTAGTTATTATTTTAGTAGTTAGCTCAACCAAGATTGAAAAGGTAGGTTGGCGCGTGATCTTACCATGGGCTCGCAGAGAGATACTTACCACAGTTCTCTCAGCCGACACTGGTTAGGATTCAGATCGGTGCGTGACCTTACCACGGGCTCGCAGGAAGTTACTTATCATGGGGCTTCCAACCGAACTGTTAGACGGTGCTCGGTGCGTGATCTTACCATGGGCTCGCAGAGAGATACTTACCACGGTTCTCTCAACCGTCACCGGTTAGGATTCAAATCGGTACGTGACCTTACCACGGGCTCGCAGGAAGTTACTTATCATGGGGCTTCCAACCGAACTGTTAGATGGTGTTCGGTGCGTGATCTTACCATGGGCTCGCAGAGAAATACTTACCATGGTTTGCTCAGCCGACACCGGTTAGGATTCAAATCGGTGCGTGACCTTACCACGGGCTCGCCGGAAGTTACTTATCATGGGGCTTCCAACCGAACTGTTAGATGGTGTTCGGTGCGTGATCTTACCATGGGCTCGCAGAGAGATACTTACCATGGTTCGCTCAGCCGACACCGGTTAGTATTCAAATCGGTGCGTGATCTTACCATGGACTCGCAGGAAGTTACTTATCATGAGGCTTCCAACCGAACTGTTAGATGGTGTTCGATGCATGATCTTACCATGGGCTCACTGAGAGATACTTACCACGGTTCTCTCAGCCGTCACTGGTTAGGATTCAAATCGGTGCGTGACCTTACCACGGGCTCGCCGGAAGTTACTTATCATGGGGCTTCCAACCGAACTGTTAGATGGTGTTCGGTGCGTGATCTTACCATGGGCTCGCTGAGAGATACTTACCACGGTTCTCTCAACCGTCACCGGTTAGGATTCAAATCGGTACGTGACCTTACCACGGTTCTCTCAGCCGTCACTGGTTAGGATTCAAATCGGTGCGTGACCTTACCACGGGCTCGCCGGAAGTTACTTATCATGGGGCTTCCAACCGAACTGTTAGATGGTGCTCGGTGCGTGATCTTACCATGGGCTCGCAGAGAGATACTTACCACGGTTCGCTCAGCCGACACCGGACAGGATTCAAATCAGTGCGTGATCTTACCATGGGCTCGCAGAGAGATACTTTCTACGGTTTTCTCAGCCGACACCAGTTATGATTCAGATCGGTGCATGATCTTACCATGGGTTCGCTGGAAGTTACTTATCATGAGGCTTCCAACCGCACAGTAGAAACATGTTGAGATATGTATACATCTCCGAATGGTAATATTTAAATGAAATCAATGACCAATGAACACATGTCATGAATATGATGTATATTGGGCATTCTACCTTACCGCAGTGAGTGAGGGCATCAGCCCGAACGAAGGAAGGTGGGGTAGAATGCCCAATATACACCTACTTGTGTTTTAAGTCCCTTACTCTAATTTGATCCGTCCCCGGCGACTTGCCGCAATCCAGTTTATCTATAACTTTTATTACATCTTCAGTTGATACTGTCTTAAATCGAAAACTCATATTACACTCATTTGTATATTGTTGCCTGTTTAAAAAAGTGTGGTTACATGTATGTTTAATATTATCAATCTCGTTCGTGAAAGTGTCGCAAAATTTATTACAAATCGTTTTTAAAGACTGTTCATTTTGCATAATATATCGTTCAATAACAGCATCAACCGAAGATTTATTTTTTCCAAGCCAATTATTTATTTTACCCCATATTTTACGCATATCCCCTTTACAATTATTAATATCTTTCTTTCTATGATTATTTTTTTTTTTTTTTTTTTTTTTTTATACGTAGCACGGCAAATGACTCCAATTCACCTGATGTTAAGTAAATATGGAATCCAGATGCGACGATAACTGGTGCAGCGTGAGAACAGCGCAGCGTCAGTTATCCTCACTTTGCCGGCCCACAAGGTGCCTCTTCACGCCTCGTTTGAAGGACCCCATATCATAGGAAGGAGGGAAAACGTGTGCTGGCAAACTATTCCATGTTTTGGAGGTGCGACAAAAAAACGAGTCACCAAATTTCTTAGTGCGCGATGGAATATTAGAGACAGTGAAGCGGTGACTCCGGAGAGCAGCACGTGTACTCCTATGGAAGAAGGGAGAAGGTGGGATGAGGTCAAAGAGTTCTTCAGAGCACTCGCCATGGTATAAGCGGTAAAACACGCTGAGTGACGCAATATCTCTTCGCAATTGCAGAGTTTCAAGAGTATTTGTGACGTCTGCGTTGCCGATAATGCGTACAGCGCGACGCTGCAATCTGTCCAAAGCATCGAGAAGGTACTTTGCGGAACCGTCCCAGATGTGCGAGCAATACTCCACGCAAGACCGTACCTGTGTCTTGTACAAAAGGCACAACTGGTCAGGCGTAAAGAATCGCCGCACCCTGTTCAGAATACCGAGTTTTCGCGAGGCTGTTTTGATCACGGCTTCGATGTAGTCCTTTTGGTTCAGATCGCAGCGAATCGTCATACCGAGCATGTTGATACTGCTCTGCAGGCTTAGAGATGTACCCTGAAGAGTTGGAAGGGGAAAGAATGGTGACTTTTTTGCCGTGAACGCACACACCTGTGTTTTCTTGGCATTGAACTCAACAAGATTATTGGAGCCCCATTTAGATATGAGGTCCAATACCCGATTGATTTTGAGTTTATTTACACATTTCTGTACTTTATTCCTGTATTTTGTATATTCAAGTCTATAATTATTATTGCTGGGGTTTGATTTCCACTTTCGAAATAGGTTATCTTAAGTTTCTATCATATTTAATAATGAATCACTCACCCATGGCTTTTTTTCTCTCTTTTTACAATGTAAATTTAACCGTGATGTGTTATACATATACAGCGTGGGTAGGAGTATACCGACAAATTATAACCAAAGATTCTAATGCCTATTTGGACAAAAAAAAGTAATATAAACATGGGCCAGTAAAGCCTAATTTTCGAGATATTAACTTTTTAAGTAATTCACAAGTTCAAAAAATCTCAAGGGTAACACGCCCTAACTATTTGACGTAATCACACACACCTTCAAACAAGTACATAGTAATAATTAATAATCAATGTCTCACACTGACGTTGACTTCATTCGTCGTTTATCGTATTTTGTCGGAGTCTTTCGTGAAGTTTGACGTTTTCTATTTCACTCTTTGAACTTAGGTTTTGTTTACAAGGAAGTACTGTCGATAATTATTATTTTTGTTCTAAAAATAAAGTAAGTTAATTACGCAGTTTTAGACCCATATTGATATAACATAATTTACTCGTAATACCACCAGGAATCCTTGGTTTCAATTTGTCGGTATACTCCTTCCCACGCTGTATATTACAAAAAATTAATTTAATTTTACTATATAATATAATAGGATCGTCAATATCTAGCAGTTCATTCTACTTCTGTTCATTTAGCTTTCGCTCAATCAATAAATTGTCTAAACCTATTAGACATACATTTTGTATTTGCTTACCTATAACAGCTGTGAGTCCTATTAAAAAATGATCTGCCACTTTAAACCTTAATACGTACGCTTGCATCGCACTCGCGTTCTCAGTTCTTACAAAGACGTGGTCAATGCAGGACGTAGTATGCCGCCCCGCCGAAATAGCCTCGCGAGTCACGTCTTGTATTCCACACTGTAATCCCCGCGATGACAAAGCATTTAGGTAGGTGTTTGAGATGTTGTCCAACCTCTCGTCCAAAATATCGATGTTGTAGTCTCCTATCATGATTATATCTTTATTACTATGTATTCGCCGTATGACTTGTTCTATCTCTGCAATAAATAATGGTTTGTTCATATGTGGTGGTCTGTATCCGGCTATAATATCAACTTCATAGCTCCCTGCTTTCAAGCTGCCGTGCAGTAGTTCACAGTGGCTTATGCTTGTATTATATATTTTAAAATAAAAATGTTCCTTTATATATATAATTATACCTCCTCCTCTCCTGTTTTCTCTAGTCTTAGAATATAAGTGAAACCATTCTATGTTGAACATATTTACTTCTTCTTTCTGAACATTAACTTCTGTTAAGCAAATGACATCTATGTTGTGCATGCAGTTTTTTATAAGTGCTAATAGTTGATTAAAGTTTTTCCTCAATGAACATATATTTTTGTGTATTATATGTAATGCACCTTCGTGCTTATTTATATCATCGATCCACGTTTTTATTTGTGTATATCTCACATAATCTATGTCATGGTACTGTGGATGCGGATCAAAGTTTGACGACATAATATTATTTATATTTTTTATTTATTATATTATGTTATTTTATTATTACTTTTATTGTATGCTAAATATTAAATCAAGCTAAATTGCCGACTACTCCTGCTCCTTATTAACCAAGAAAGAATTAATATCACTCTCAAAGCGTATTTGATGTATTTTTTTGTCTGTATCACTTTTTCTTATAAGTATTCTAGCATTTTGTATCCATATATACTTGTAGCTGCCCTTTAATTGTGTCTTAACCTCCCAGAATAAGCGGCGAAGTTGTAGCGTTACGTTTTCATTGATGTAGATCCTTGTGTTATTGTTGTTCTTGAGTATTGTATTGTTAGTGATAGGATATTTACGTCAGCCGAGCCACTCGCTTCGATCTTCACGTGATTGGAGTGTAATAATTATGGGCCTCGAATCTTTACCATTCTTTACTTTTCCAACCCTCCATGCATTTTTTATTTTTTCTGGACATACCTTCAATTCTCCTGCAATCACTTTGGCTATCTGGATCGTACTCATTCCTTCCTGCTTCTGGACATTTATCAATTCTACGTTGCAGTCTAGCTCCTTTTGTTCTAAGCCACATACTCGCTCCTCTAATGCCTTGTTGCATTTTTCCAAATATACGTTTTTTTGTGCTAAGTTTTTTATTTTATTTTCCTGTGTTTTAATAGTACTTGTCCACTCTTTGTTTGAGTCTTCCAACTCCACAAACTTTTTTCCAAGGTATTCTATTGACTGGTCTATTTCTTTATTGTTTTTTTTCAGCTGACCGACTGTATTTTTTATTTTTATCTCTTTGCCCGGCGCCGGCGGCGGTGTTCGCTTCATTTAGGCCTAGGTTGACGTTTCCGTCGGCTCTAAGCATCAATAATGAGTAACCCTGTGGGCGGAGTCACCCCACCCGGTGCGCAGGAGGCGGGCTGTTGCTGCGCCTGCACTTAGGTCGCAGCTACTGATATGTATTTGTCCCTCTTCGATGCTACGTTAATTACTATTGTTATCTTCTTTTATTTATCAAAATATCGCGCACAATTATTTTATGAGAAAAAAACGTCCGAACGCTTTCGCGCATCCACGAGAACTCGAGTATTTAAGATATCATTATAAAATATCATTGATCTAGAGTAAAAACAATTGAAATTGTCCATGTCGCGCTACTTGAGTGGTTTTCGTAAGCGGAGAAAAATTTAAACGCCAATTAATTAATTACTTTTTACAAAAATAAGTATAAAAATATAAGTACGCGTTTCTCGATATGTGCATATGTTTTTAATCTTTTAATACGCGTAGATCAAATTTCTCAAAAAAAGGAAAGCTTTGTGTTATACGACGATGCACTGTTTTATGGTATTGCAGTTTTCAGTTATTATGAAGCATTTTGAAATTGTTTCCTGGTTCAAATTTTAATATGGTAACTTACTCCTGGCGCTGTAGCCCCAAGGGAGCATTGGTGACAGATATTATTGTGGTTGTAAAATAGATGGCATGGGTTGTGTGTGTAATTCTAGAACTAATTGCGAGTTCCACGTGAAGCTGCAACACCATGCGGCGCCCGCTGCCGCTGTGCGTTCGCTGGTGCTTTTGCTTGTGCTTTTACGTCGGTATTGATTGCAGTGCGCTGCGTTAGTGCTCCTTCTTAGTCCTGGTTTCCTAGTAAATGCGGAACTTAAAAGCGCAGTTAGCGCAGCAGAATGTCGAATATCACTGCTATATCTCCTCCTACAACTTTGTGGGTCCCTGGTATGGTTGCAGCGTAAAATTGCAGTGTGCACTGCGTTTGGATGCAGGTTGTTCAAATGCCTTCTACATGTTAATTGGACCCTAGTATTGGTGCTAATTAAATATACAGCAGTGCAAACAAACTAAAATAAATACTTCCATTTAAAAAAAATAAGTATTATAAAAACTAAAGCAAGTGACACAGATCTATTTTTTAATACATGCTTTTTGTGAGATTTTTTGGATAATGTGCAGAGGTTAACCAAAATTAACTAATAGTCTGCTTTAACGACAACAATTATTTTGTGTCATTGAGTCGATGTTTATTGATTTATTTATAAAAAATAAAAGCAAGCCAATTTTCGTAACGCAGGTTTAAAAGAGCGCTATATAGCGCTCCATTTTTAAAACAAATACACAAAAACAAGTTTCAGTACATAATAGTTATAAACTAACCAAACTTTATTTAATAGTAAATTAAAGCCATAATATCTATTATAACTTTGATTTAATGCTCTAAGATTATAACCGATTTAAGTAGACAACTCACATTAGGCACCCAGTAGTAGCAGCATGTCGGTAGCATCGGCAAAGAATAAGGATTCGTTCGACTAATATGCACCAACGCAAAAGACCTCCCAATCTGCGATGTGCGATGGCCTCCGTGGTAACGAATAACGTTCAAGTTTGTGGAGCAACCGGGGTGCGAACCGACCAGCGGGCGGCAGCGTAGGGCTATTATAATACTGGTAAGCTCGCTCGGAACGCCGCCGTTGCCTGGATACGTGAATGCGTATCCTGGCAACGGCGTTCCATTGCTAGGTTCGCTACTAGGAATGCAGAATATAACAGGAGTTAAAACGAAAACTGAACGGATTAAAAAGAAAAAGAAGGTCGTCTTATTTATTGTTTGAATGCTTTGAGGTTTCCAACGTAACTTGCATCGACATCTTCCGCCGATGTTACGCTTCGTCACAGTGGAAAAGAAGAAGAAAAAGTTTGAAATTCGCAACCTGTTCGGTGTCGCACCGACCGGGCCGAACCAAACTTTTATTTCGCAAAGTTTATCATGATTATCATTACCGTAATACTAAAAAAATTCACAGATTTCGCAGTCCTCGTCAGAATCGGAGCATTGAAAATGAATACAAAAATTTACTAAAAAATAAAACGACGGGTTGCACTCTGGGAGTGCCGGCAGAAGTGAAAACTTGAATATTAACGTTGTGCATTTTTGATATTTTGGAATGGTTAGGGAATAATTTTGCACGAATTGCTTTAATTATCAGTATAAAAGTACTCTCATTTATGTGGTAGAATACAATATTTATTTATTGGGCTATCGTACACAAACATGACAATTTATATTACATTAAAAAGTTATATTAAGTTATATTAATAATTTTGCACGAATTGCTTTAATTATCAGTATAAAAGTACTCTCATTTATGTGGTAGAATACAATATTTATTTATTGGGCTATCGTACACAAACATGACAATTTATATTACATTAAAAAGTTATATTAAGTTATATTAAAAATTTATATTACGCCGCGCCAGCTGTCTACTCTCCATCCGTCTTACGAATTTTCGATCAGGACACGTGACCTGTCGCGAGTTTAACATTTTTTACCCATTCCAAAAAAAGTGCACAAAGCCGCTAAAGAAGTTTTCACTTCAAAAAAAACTTTTATTTTATATAACATATTGTATAACAAATTAATTATTATATTTTAAACTATATATTATATATGTATATATATATATTATTAATGTCAAATGATATGTCACATTACAAAAATATAAAACCTTTAGGCGTGAAAGAGGAACAAACATCCATCTATACATCCATACAAACTTTCGCATTTATAATATTAAGTAGTATTTTCAAAATTCCAACTCGAATGCACTTTTCATCTGCTTCCGCATCTTTTAACACCATTACCATGACGATCGGTCAATAATTACTCCAGCTTTTTATGATTCTTAAAAAAATAAAAATTATTCAACAAATCAAATTTCCAACTTGAATGCACTTCTCGCCTACATCCGCATCTTGGTCAATAATCAAAGAAGTTACATCACTTTTTATATACGGAAATACCCGTTTTTCTACAATACCAAATCTAAAGGGAACCACTTTACAGGTCACAATTATTAACCGATTTTCAAAATTTTTTCGCCATTTTGTAGCTAAACTAACTCTAGGACCCTTTTTTTAATTTTTTTTAAGTCGGTCAGTCGGTAGGTCGGTTAAGTCGGTTTTTTTTTTTAAATATTTACAATTTAGTATACAAACACCCCCCAAAAAACCCGTTTTTTTACATTTTTTAAAATTCCAAAAAAAGTTTCCAGCCGATTTTCAAAATTCAAATGCTAACACGTGTTTCGATAAATTTCTCAACTCTTGATACAATTTTTATCTCGATTTTCTCAAAATCCTCGGAGCTATGGCCAAAAATACGTATCAGGCGATTTGCATCTGATAACTATTTTCAAAGGTAAAATACATCATAAGAAACGATTATAATAATTATGCCCCACTGCAGGGGCTTAGACCTACCCTCATTAGAGAGCGATTGGGCGTCAGAACTAAAATGACATAAATGAAATAAAAAAATTAAAAACAAAACACCCGCCTGCATAAGAAATAATAACTAAATAGATAATCAACTGAAAAGGCCGGAACAAGATAAAAATTCGATAATTACATAAAGCCAGCGAAATGAATCGAAACAATATCAAACATAAGTACTGTATGCAATTAAAAATATAAAATATCAATACGGTAGTCCTTCGAAATTTTATGCAACATCATAAAAACATAACACTCAGTCGGAGGCACGCACAAAGTGATAATGATTTGACTTATCATTAAATTTTATGCCTCCGACTGCATGTTATGTACGATGTTGCATAAACGATTAGTACGATTACGATTTTAGTTGTATACAGTACCTTATGTTTGATATTGTTTCGATTTATTTCGCTGGCAACATTTCTATAAGGAATATGTTTCAGAGTTACAAAGAAGGAGTAAATGGGGCAAACATGGCAACCAAACACACCTTGACGACATGGTGTTGGTCAAGGACGACGGAGTGCCTCCCAACAGATGGCTGCTCGGACGAGTCGTTGCAGTCTACCCGGGCACCGACGGAGTCAACCGAGTGGCGGATGTCCGGACCACTACAGGCACCATCAGGAGGGCCTTTAACAGGCTCTGCCCGCTTCCAGTTTTGGAACAGCAAGTTCCAAGGGGGGCAGCTTGTTGACGCATCAACGGTGAACGGGAGCTCGCGGCGCGGCCGCGCCGCGCCCTCGGCGGCCCGCGGGCACCGCGACCCGAACTAGCCATCGGCCACCGGGCCGGTAGACACTTTGCGCACCGACGCGCCCGCGCACGCAAGCGTACTTAACTATTAATAATTTTTCACCTATGTAATTTGATTTTGAGACGAGTACAATATTGTCATAGTATTCCTTGTTTTTTTTTATTGCCGAATACATCGGTCTACAACACCCGGCTGTCCTTCAACGAACCCGCACCAAAATGTGTTTTATGTTTACAGAAATAAAATCTTTAAGAGAGGATACTTGTAAAGTAGATGTTGTAAAATATTGTATATAAAAAACTTTTTACATTTATTTATATTTAATCGCTATTTTTACTCCTATTGGCTATCAAGTCAATGCACTTATGAGATTTTAATGTTTTACACGTGCAATGTAAAACGTCGTTCTATTATAGCAAACTCATTATTCTATTTAGTATTTTCACAGCCCTAAAGTCTTTTGTCATAATTTTTAATGTAGATAAAAATCTAAAAGTTATATATAACTGCCGCTGCATGTAAAAACTGCACCGTTACTAGGAACCCACGAAGGTGCAGAAGGTATCACACGTGGACACATGAACTAATACCGAGCAGCAGCCAAAAGCACGGCGCCCGCCGGGTAGCATTGAAATTTTTATTAGCCTTAAAAAATAGACATTGTTGTTATATATCTCTAACGATTCTCTAACGAGTAGCAAAACTGCTACAGACTACGAAGTAGGCCAAATCTAAAAACAAGAGTTAGGTGGAAGCTCTTTGTGAAGAAGCCAGATCTCGAGTACAGTCAACTTTCAGTCAAGTTTGCTATCAAGACTGTATAATCCTGGGGTAAGCACTTGGCCTTTATCTCACCCGATGTTCAATGATCTTACCTATTGAGGAACTGGCTATCATATGTTAAACTCACCTGCTTATGTATACAAAGACCAGTAAATAACGACAATGGGAACTGATTAGGATTGACTTGAGTATTCATTTCTGACTACATTTTTCAGAAAGGATTGACGCTTTTTGTGTTAAACCAATGAGTAATGTGACATTAAAGTAGGTACTTACTTTAAACGAATATAAATAGTGATAAGTTACAGTACCGGTCGGTGCGGAGATTCTTGAAGGAGGCCTTTATCCAGCAGTGGACGTCTTTTGGCTAACATGACTTATGAATTAAGTATAAACAATACTATTTTCGATAAATAGAATCGCTTTAATGTAGTAACTTTCACTTTTATAAATATACATATATACCCGTATATATACTACTTACACATGTGTAAGTAAATTACGTCAAACTATATATAGATATTGATATTCCGAGATTGGGTACCGGGAAAACAGGAATATCAAGGAGATATTATTTGGCGAGTTTTACTATGAGAAGGCTACGGCTACGTTGCCAAACATTCATAAAGTGTTAATTAAAAAAATAACAACTTAACTTATCTGATTTATTGGTTTTTTAATTATTATTTTGCCAGCTTCTCATTAATTAATAATGAACAGTTTTCTTTTACAAGCTTTTGTGATATATATCTTACTAGCTAACATTCGATTATTATTTTCATGTTTTTTTTATTTTTTACTAATTAATTTTTATGCATCTTACACAATACTTACTTTTATTTTTAATATTGGAGCCTGTGACAAATACCTCAATATATTTTATTAAGTTATTTTTATGTTTTTTTATTACCTATCAAAGCTTTAATCGAGTTTATATCGACGAGACCTTGTATCTTTTGTTCTACGGGTAATAAATATTGTTCGTGTTTCGCTATAGCGTTTATTGGGCATTCTGTTTTTAGATGCAAGATGATCTCGTTGTCGTCTGCATCACAGTCGCATAACGGCCTCCCCTTACACTTGAATCGGTGTAAAAGTAACCTAGAATTGGTTTTTTGCCACTCGCTTGTGCGCACTTAAATCTAGTACAGTATTTGGTATTTTATTATAATAGTGTATACCTTGCCCCAAGAAAGAACCAAGGACCAAGGACCAAGGACCTTCTGTAACCTGAACAGTGGATGGTGGAGGAATGATGTCGGTATGATCAAACTATACCGACATCATTCCTCCTGTACCATGGAACGTCCAGTTGATGGCATTCATATTGTTTGTAAACAGACAAATTAACTTTACACGTCAAGATTAAAAAGTATTTTAAAGTTTATTTACAGGACGTATTGACGGCTCTATTAGATACTAGATATGGCAAAACAATGTTTGTTATTAATTTGTACTAGCTTTTCCTGACTCGAAGAATACAATCAGATCATAAAAACAAGGGTTTGTGTAATAGGTAGGTATGTAGAAAGAGGGCGGGGATTCACCACGTGGATATGTACAGCATCTCCCTCGCACAGCCTGGTAATAGTGAAATAGCTACCTACATGAAAACGAGACAGATGCGATGCTGTTTCAGCTTGCACCTATTATACCTAGCTGCTAGCACAGAGTAGTAGATGCTAGTTCACCTTAAAGCTGCAACGTAACCGGACGGCTTTTATGATATTAAGTACCTCCTGCAACTTCATGGGTTCCTAGTAACGAAATGTATAGCAAGCGGATTTTTGTGTTGTGACGGAATTTTGCGTTATGATGCGACCCAATTAAAGTTAATTTAAGTTAATTCAAGTTATTCAAAGTACACTTATTTAACCCGGGACGCCCAGCCGTTTCACCGCGCGACTTTTTGTCAAGCCCCGCGCGTACTTCCTGCCACCCGCGCCTACCGAGTTAGTTCAGAAAAAACGTCACTTTTCATTTATTAGTCTACTAATTTTTTATTTCAGAATCTGGAATAAATTTCCAATACAAAGAAATAAGAATATTTGAAGATGCCATAAACTATAAATTTATAAGACGAGAATAAAATGCTAGGCTGCGCGGCAGTGGGTCATTTGCTAGAAACAATTCATTATAAAAAAATATTGCTTTACAGTTTATGAAAATATAATTCTATGAAGCTATGATAAATAACAAACGATCATGTATACTTTTTAGTACACTTTCCACAGAAAATATAATAGAAAGTGCATTGGCCGCCGCACGTAATTCGCGCGAATCTACTACGATCTTTGAAACTCAATTTCTTTATTTCAGGTGAATGTTTTTAGATAGAAATGTATAATAATGTGATGCAAAAGGATTACTGGTTTTATAGAACTGTAAAAGAAATACATAAATATTGTATATTAGTCGGTAATTACTTGAAAATGTTCTACAAGGGTCCAAAAAAAGTATGCAAAAACTTCAACGCCCTATTTCAACTTGAAGCATATACATAAACATTGATATTATTATGAATAATAAGTTGATTAGTTCTAATTGCAGTTTTTGATGTTATTCTACTTTCCTTTCATAAAAACAACTGAAAAAACCATATTCGAACAAAGTAAATGACATTAAAAGAGTGAAAAAAGCCGTCCGAATTTGGTCGGCAACAGTAACGCGTTCACTCACTCTATTTGAACAATTTATACGTCATTATAAAAGGAATTTCATAACTTCCAAAGTCACACAACATTTCATCCAAATCCAAGCAGTAGTTCTTTCACTATAAGACAAAGTTTTGCTTGACTACCCTCGTACCCCCTGAGCGCTGACTCAGCCTTCCCGGTAGCATAGCGGTTACTGCAGTCGACCGGATTGCGGAAGACCCAGGTTCTATTCCTGGCTGGGTCGGGTGGGCGTTTAATTTTTTCACTGTATTTTATAAATGTGTGTACAGACGCCAACACATCACCCTATCCAAAACTGTCAAATTTGAAAATGTATCGATTTTCAACCATAATCTTAATTAAGGCATTAAGTTCAAAGTCTATTCAGGAAATTTGACAGTTTGTGGTGGGTTGATATGCAGGCGAGTGTACAATGTCCACACATCAATGTAATAATACTATATATTTTTTTTTATATTTAAACTAGCTGACCGGCGGACTTTGTACCGCTTTGACAGTTTCCATGACAACAAAACAAACAAAACGTAGACAGTTTCCATGACAACAAAACAATCAAATCATTCGTCCGCTTAAGAACACCCGTATCCCATGATGGATCCCTATAACAGCGCCACCTAACGGGTCCAATTGTAAATCTAAACCATTCTCGAATTCACTTGAACACACACAGAAAATTTTATCAAAATCGGTCCAGCCGTTTAGAAGGAGTTCAATAACATACACAAGCACAGAAGATTTATACTTATATATGTATAAAGATTATTATAGGGCATGGTTTTACATATAAAATAGTCTAATTAAGCTGGGTTTAAATGTTAGGGGTAAATTACGTAGGGGTTAGGGTATAAAACATGTACTCTGAAAGAACACGTTTGTTACTCTATGTCGCCAGGTAGCCCTTTAATTTTGACAAGTGCGGGACGTGCGTCTGTTGCAAACCTCTTTAAACGATTCCATGCTTACCCGACATTCATTATTTTAGTGATCCAAGTTCTAGTAAGCCAGTCAACAGTCTATCTTCTATATTATATCCATTATTTTATTATTTTCAAAATTGAGTAGTTAGAATTCTCGTTTTAGTAATAAAGTAGGTACTAAAAAAAGTTTTAAAAGATTTTTTATTTTTATTAAAATTACTACTGAAAAGAAATGTATATTAAATTAATGTTGATTCTCGTAGCAACACTGCTACAAACTACGAGGTAGTCTTATTTCATACCGTCGAATAGGTATGCAATAGGACTATGCAATGCAACAGTCATAGAAACTTGTATCTTGAACAATGATGAGAAAATAATGACAAAGTACACACATTCACTAAAAACATATCGCTAAGAGGTTTATTCATCATCATCAGCTTATTTTTATGTCCCCACTGCTGGGGCACGAGCCTTCCCTATGGATTGATATAGAGAGAACGGGCCATAAACCACCACGCGAGCCCAGTGCGGATTGGTGGTTGTTAACGACTGCTAATGTAGCCGGGACCAACGTCTTTACGTGCCTTCCGAAACACAGAGGAGCTCTAGATGAAAAAGTTTTGGTCACCCATCCGTTGACCGGCCTTTGCGAAAGTTGCTTAACCTCAGCACTCGCAGACCGGGCGCGTTAACCACTGCGCTATTAAGCTGCTTAAGAGGTTTATTACAGTTTCAATTTTAGAATTAGTTCTGAAGTTAAAAGTCGGATAACGATCTTAAAAGATAGTTTTGAGACGTGTTGTTTTAATACGACAATAATTATATGTAAGTTTATTACATTTTTAGTAATAAGTTTTCAACGAACTCATTCGACCTTAGCAGTCGTGCAGCTCCTTTGTTTCATTTGTACGTGTGCTTTCAATCACATGAGGGTATTTACTCATGTGCTTTCAATGGTCGTAGATATAAAATCTCCTCAATGTTTCTGTTTTCCTGGTGTGAGGACAGCTCTAAATATGTATATTTATATTATAAATAAAAGCAGAAAAAACCAAAGTCAAAATAACACCATCTAACGTCAAATTCTCAAACTACTGGCTACAAGATCGTAGTTAATAAAAGTGCAACGTAAAATCGCAGTTTGCGCTGCTAAGTAGCAGCGCAAACAAGAAGAAGACGCAAGAAAGTTCTTGCATTTCCCTATCCAGTACATTGAAACTGATCTTTTACGTCTTTATGAGTCCCTAGTAAACGTTCAAGCTAAAGTGCAGACCTAGCTGCTTGCCTGCGGAATCCAAGCACAAGGAAACTGGTATACCTCCTGGTCTCTGAATCTTCATGGGTTCCTAGTCTCGGCAGCGTAAAAATGCAGTCTTCGCTGCCTTGTCCTTGCATCCCGAACATTGAAACTTATGTCCTACATTTTCATGAGCTCTTAGTGTAAGTTCAGCGTTATGCAGTTTACGCTGCATAGAAAATAGTATATTATGCAACTAGTGAATAAAAGACGGATTTAATGCGAGGGCCATAGATGAATCACAAGCAAGTAAAGGATTCTAACGAGTGAATCACGACCGTAGGGAGTGGTTCATGATGATTGAATCACGAGCGTAGCGAGTGATTCAAGTCTTAGAATCCTGAGCGAAGCGAGTGATTCATGGCCTTCGATATAAATCCGTCCTTTATTCAAGAGCTACATACTATACTTTATACCATGACTACGAGAAAAAGAAAGATTTAAGCGAAAATAGACATTTAATGAAGAAAAAAGAAGAATTAATAATATTTTCATGGCTCTGGATACTAATGACAGCAAAGAAAAACACAAAACTGTTCTAAACTCAAGCAAGGAGTTTGTATGTCGAACAGTTTTTGCATGTTATCGAGTATATTTTGCGCAAGGAGGTTATGCATATAGTATTGAGATGAAGGTCGAGTATATTGGTGTGTTCTAAATTCAAACACCAAAACAGTGATTAAAAGGGCTTTTTATTCACTGTTTTCAGTGAATAAAATACGCTTTTTAGAGTGGAAATGGTATAAACATTTAATTGGCAATGAAAAGATCTGCTCTGATAAAGGTACAATGTAAAAAAGCAGTTTGATTAATGAATAAATAAACCGTTAGTTAGGCATTTGATGATAAGGCATTTATTAAATGTTAATTATGTAGTTATTAATTATGTATGAATGCGAAAAATTATAGAAAACACAGCGGTATATAAATATACTGACATAAATGTACATTAAATTTTATGTTGCACTGCGATTGTATAAAACATCTACACCTTCGCGTATAACCCCAGATTAAATAGATCCGTGTATTACCAATGATCCGATACGTAGCTTTATTTTAGTTTGTTAAATTATACCTAAATTATACCACGGATATCATTCGGATATTTATTGAGACAAAAGTTTTTTTTCACAGCTGGTTTACAAACCAATTACATAGTTTGTATTGTCCTGGTGTAAGTACATCTCAGAATAGGTACTACGTACTAGTGACTACACAATTTCAACCACTGGGCGACCAAATTCGACTGTAATTTTATTAAGGCTGCACGGATTGTATCCTAAGCAATGAAAAATTTAAAAAGATAGAATGTGTAGACAGATTACGGCCGCTCCTCTTCCATTTTTGAAATTTTTGAAAAGAGTATATATGCATGTGTGTCAAATACATATTATGCGTATGTGTCAAATACATGGTAGTGTGTTTAATGTTTGTTTTATTGATTTAATGTATTTTTATGCATAATTTAATAAAAATATTAACATTCTGCAATCCTTTTCTATATAAACTATAAGTGTGCGAAATTTCATACGTGCTGCGTCCGTGCAATATTCGTAAAAAAGGGTACAAAGTTTTTGTTTCACGTAGTAATATATAGATGTTTCTATAAAATGATAGCTTATGGAGTTGTATACATACATGTTCAAAAATTGTGATAAATTTAAGAGCCGTTAATTAGAATCACAGCAATCCAAAGTAAAATTCTGAAGCTATACCATATGATTTCCTCTTTTCGTAGGAAAGTAGTGTAAGAAATTCCTTATCTTGCCGATGTTCGGCTGCTTTGTTCTTTCCGATAATGCCCATGAGCAAGCAGCTAAGAAACAAGAAGTATCCTGATTAACATTAACAAATCAAATGAGAAGCTATATAAATATACCTTCTAAAACAAATGACTGAACCGTCATCACCACTATTACTATTTTTTAAACTATTATTACAAATTTAACCATTTAAAAAAATAACTTTATTTTCTTTAAAATGTGTGTTTGTATAGCGAACCTACAATGTTTTTCTTTTGCGACGACGTACTTCTGAGCGTTGCTTTTAAGCACAGAGTAGTAGAATTACTCATGTGCTTTTAAGAGCACGCTTTTGTTTGAACCAACCTAAATGTTATTTCCACTTTAAACTGCAATGCTACCGGTGCCGTGCTTTTGGCTGCTGCTCGGTATTGATTGCAGTGTGCACGTGTGATATCTCCTGCACCTTCATGGGATCCTAGTAAACGTGCAACGTAAAAAAGCAGTATGCGCTGCATTTTCCTTCAATGCCTGCAGTGATGCCTGCAGTGAATGCCTGCAGCGCTTCCACACTGCATCTGCATGCAGTTAGTTTCATCTTGTACGCAAAGCAAGCAAGTAAACAATACTTCTTAGTTACTTTTCAACACAATTACATTAGAAAATAATAAAGTAGACAATAGGTTCATTTAGTAAAGTGGGATGTGGAATGTGGAGAAAGAGAGAGTCGCACGGGTAAGTATACATATAAAACTGAATACTTTCTTTGAAATTGTCTCAAGAAGTTCGCTCGTGGTCATGGTTAACATTATTGAAAGTTAAGGTTTTTAGGGATACTTACCTATTTATATATTTTATATAAAATTTTCATATAAAATACAGTGAAAAAATTAAACGCCCACCCGACCCAGCCAGGAATCAAACCTGGGTCTTCCGCAATCCGGGCGGCTGCACTGACCATTATGCTACCGGGAAGGCTGACGTAAGCGCTAAATTTTATCACTGCTTTTTGTTTCTTTGAAATGCTTTAGAGCGACATTAATGCCATCTATCCAAAAGTATTTGCAACCGATGGACATGCAGATTCATCTTTGCAGACGAATACCACAAATTGATAACACAACGCTATAGTAAATTTTTACTTTTATTTTTAAGTGTTAATTGCTACACTTAAGCTTATATAAATATTTAATTCAGCTTAAGTGTAGCAATTAACACTTAAAAATAAAAGTAAAAATTAATTTTATATAAATTTATTAAAATATATAAATAAATAATAATAATAAGTAACAAAAATTGCATACTAGTATCTCTTCCCTTATTTTACGGTAGGTATTACGTGTAATTACGTGTAAACCAAGTGTAAACCGAATCAAATCAAATAAAAATCATATTCTTAAAATAGCTATTTAGACTTCAGTTTTAGGTGACCCCTAAGCCATTTTAGGTCACGGTTAACATGGCTTAGGGGTTATTGTTAACTTAGGAGTCGGCGGTGAAATCAGGCATTAATGTAGGCATAAATTTTAATTTCAAGCATTTTAGTGCTAAATTGAATAATATAATTAGTTGAAAAGAGAAATGAAATGCTCTTTTCTGTTCTTTGTAGTCTATGATTGATTTATACGTGTATGACATAATCTAACTTCTTATAGGTTATGGCTAAATATCATATCTCTGAGTTTTCTGCTATCTTGGTGTAAGTACAGCGTGGAACTATATACAAGTTAAAACACCATCTAACGTGAAATTCTGACATCACTTAGCCAGTTGGACACTGCCATCTGCAAACATATACAAATATATGCATGCCACGTTTTACTATTAAGTTGTTTAAAAAGATTCAAAGTTAAGATTTTTTTTAGTGTCACACAAAATATATCAGAGTTTAATAAAATTGAAAATCGGCTACATACGAATACATAATTATTAATCGAGACTAGTATGCCGATGACGACTCTGTATACAGCATTGCACAAATATAAACACGAAGTTTTTCAAAATGTCCATAATTAAATGTTCTAAACCGTAAAGGAACGTAAAACAAATCCAGAATTATGTAGCAGGCAGTAGTTTAATAAATGATTTGCTCATTTATTAAACTAGGCAACTAGTAGCGGCATGCGAGAAACTTAGAAGAGTGAAAGGATTTAGTGATTAGTGCTTAGTAAAAATGTGAGAGAATGAGTATGACACGTAAATGTATTTGATGAGATACATTATAGTCATTAACGACATCTATCTGATGTCGCATTCGTTAGCTGTGCAATAGTTGGTTGCTGCTTTTGAGAGTTCTGGTACTGAATGCTAGTTCCACTTAAAACTGCAATGCTACGGCGGCGCCGTGCTTTTGGCTGCTGCTCAGTATTGATTGCGGTGTGCACGTGTGACCTCCTGCATCTTCATGGGTTCCTAGTATTCGTGCTACAGTCTGTGCTGCATTTTCTTTGAATGCATGCAGCACTTAAAACTGTATTTGCATGCAGCCTCAAATTTTGCACGTGCCGTTTAATCGTAACTTTCCACAGTCTAGAATATTGTCAACGATATATAGAAGCAATACCTTCAATTATCAAACTTTTGGCACCTACATGCCATCTATTTATTTTAACTAAAGTTGATGTGGCAAATTCCAGAACTAAAGCTAGTTGCACTAAAGCTGCGTTACCGGCGGGCATGAAACCGCTTAAAGCATAGATTCCATGCTTTCAGTCTAGTGCTTTAAGGTCGGTAGCGTGCTTCGTGATTGTGTAGTTACAACTTGAGTACCAGTATATTATAAACCTCCTACATCTTTGTGGTCTCCTAGTACAGACGCCACATATTTGAATCCAGAACAATGAAACTGATTTGCATTCCTACTTGGGTTTCCCTCCAGTATAGGTGCAACGTAAAATGCGGTTTGCGCTACAAATTACCTCTTTGACACACCTTGATTAGGTAGCTGCATAGCGGTAAAGCATAAAAATAATGTTTTAGACGCAGGTTAAGTTTAAAAGGTACACATGCAATTAATTATTACAATCATTGTTCTAAATTCAAATTAAGTAATGAGAAGGTAGGATTTTTATAGCCTCTTTATAATTATAAAAGCAGTAAATGTAGTGAAGTGACGAATGTAAATACATTTTAATGAACAGTATAGTTAGCAGGATATACATTTTATATCTTCCACGACATCTGTTAATAACTGTTGTGTAAGTATGCAAGCTACGCAGTAGTTGCTTTTGGACTGCCCTCGGTGGCGACAAATACCTTTTCGCTTTTGATACAGATGGCACGGTGAGTATTGAAATTGCTGGTACTATTATTATGTTAGTTCCACTTTAATCTGCAACGCCATACCTCCTGCAACTTCATGGGTTCCTAGTAACTGTGCCGCGTAAAAATACAGTTTGCACTGAGGTAAACTTTGACCATACTGAGTCGTCAACCTTTCATCATGAAGGAGGAATAAACAAAAAATCAAAGTTATTTTCTGAGTTATTTATTATTGCAGAGAGAAAATATGTAGTGAAAAAACCTGTTGTTCACAATAGATTTTCCACACAGTAAGATGATTATGCTAAAAAATAAATGTATGTTCTTATTGGTTTTAATAATTACCTGTGGAACATTGGTGGAGCATTGTTTCGGTTTACAATACACAAAAAGGATTTGCAAGCGTTCATGTACTTCCTATTTTCTTTCAGGCGTTTGATGCGTTCATGTTACAAGTAATGTTTACGCAAACAATAAGATGCACTTGTGCATGAATGTGCATGTAAGTATTACTGATACTGCTGCTCTAATTTTTTCGTAGCAACACTGCTACGAACTACGAAGTAGACGAATCAATGCCGTCATAACGGCGATTAGGGTATTAAAAGTGGCTCCAAATGGTTCGCTCGGTTTGCTCGCCAGTTCTGTTAGCTTGAACTTGGCTTGACACGCTACCGCGTGTCTAACACAGACAACTTGCTTCATTAAATTCGATATTCAAATATTGCCGCCATCATGATATATGTATGTATAATGTTTGATATGAAAACGGGGTTCTCACCATACAAACGCAGTCCAGATTCACTAGGACAGCAGAAACAGCCAGGGCTATATTGAAATTTAAACCATGTCCGTATCGCAGGTGTATAATGATGCAGCAGCTAGGTAGGCAGGTGCAAGCTGAAACAGCATCACATCTGTCGCGTTTTCATGAAGGTAGCTGTTTCACTATTACCAGGCTGTGCGAGGGAGATGCTGTACTTCTCCATGTGGTGAGTCCCCGCCCTTTTTCTACATACCTATATAGTGTCCGTTAAGGTAGCGTACACATGGTCGATTTCACGTTTCTTGTTATGCCATCTTTTAGTGCGTAATTAGAGCGTAGTTAGTGCAAACACAAAATAATTAGTGCCTCTTTAGTTTAAGAAATAAAGACCTTTTTTAGTGTGTACGCTGGCATCACGATCAAGCTGGCGTACCCATGACCGTTCTCGAAAACTACTTATTTTATAGCAACGAAATTTACACACATATTTAGTGTCTAATTAGTGCACACGCTATGCAAAATTTCATAAGAATTGCTTAGAAAGGAACGGAGATATCGAACAAGACTTGTGATAAGGCTGTAAAACTTACTATATAACATAGTATTCTACTATTTTATTTTTTTGTAGTAAGACACCTAAACCATGATGCGTAAAATTATGCGCGACCAACCACAAACAATATGAATGCCATCAAATGGACGTTCCATGGTACAGAAATGATGTCGGTATGTGTTCATATTTTTATTGCAGGAATTATAGAAACAGGTTTGTAGAATTTCTTAAAAGACAAATACAATCCTGTAAAACTATATAATTCCTAATTTTACCTAGTTATATTTAAAGAATATTACTATTAAGAACTAAATCAAGAAATCAGGAATTTGTTCAATTAAGAAACATTTTATAATGCTATATCGTCACCCCTAACATAATGCCCCACATTTCAGACGACCTCGTGATCTTAAAAGCCTGCTACGGTCTGTGCCTGCCCTAAAACTTGGGGTCTATTATGAAAATCGGCGTGTTGAGGTCGGAGCTAGTCTATGCTGCCTCGCATTTAACGTGGTATCGGTGCAATTGCAACAAGGATAGCTGTCGATAGTTCGAAACTTTTCATTCTGCGATTACCACCCTGTTTATGAAGTTGTGCCTCACATATGTAGGTACCTACCTTTTGTATAGCCGTTGCATCGGACGCCATGGTGTTGCTATGGAGATATGACAGCATAAATCCTTAGAATTCTACAAGGCTAGTGTGGCAGGGCTAAATAAATCCAAGGTATCATCTACCCAACGTCTATGAATTTCAAGAAATAGGTGGTTCTGGCGTCATCGTTTTGTTTTAATCATAAAATTTGGTAATAATAATGCATTGTTGAATGATGATTGCCATTGTAGAATGCTTAAAATCATGAAGATAAAATTGTTGTCATCATCATCAGCCCAAAAACTGCTGGGCTCAGGCTTTCTCACTTGAACAACAGCCTCAGAGATCGGGCCATAAAGCATTAAGCTACAGGAGACAATGTCGACTTAAAAGCACTAGATAGCGCCGCTTAAACGAGGGCAGCTTAAACGGAACTAACAAGTAGTACCAGAATTTACAAAACACACCATCTATTTGAAAACTTGTCATTTTCAATTGAGCTTTGGTTTTCTGTTAACTTTAAGAAATGGAATCATTGTGCAACCAGTGACATTATCCACAAAAGAACAACAACAATTAAGACAGGAACATTAAAATGCAAGATACAAAGACGTGCATAGAAATATAAAATAATAAAATAAAATAAATTTAAATTGCGAAAAGGTACTTTGTTTAAAGAATTGTATATAAATCAGTAGGTACACAATCAGCACAAACGCACACAGCATCTAATGCCAACGAAAAAGTACTTAACAAAAGCACAGCGCCAGATGGTGACGTTGCAGTTTAAAGTAATACTATCATTTAGTATCAGAATTTAAACATCAACCATGCCACCTCTTTGTTAGCCGCCAATGAATTATGAGTTATTAAGGTCTAAAGGCAACTAATGCGTATCTTACAAATACGAACACCTACAGACGTCGTTCAGTTGCAGATAGATATCAATATTATTTACTCGTAGCATTGCCTAGGATCTCGCACATCACATTCCGTCATGATTTCTTACTTATCATGTAGCTCACAGTTTATTGATGATGATGAATGACCGACAAACAATTGATTTTCTATTGTATCTGCGCCCGGTGGCGGTCAACCTGTTAGTTACTATAAAAACATAGTAACGCGTTTATTGCACGATTCAAAAGAAAATACAGCGTGAACTGTATTTTACGTTGCCCATGAACCAGGAACCCATGAAGTTGCAGGAGGTATATATAAAGAAAGCACGGCGTCTGGTGGCGTTGCAGCTTTTTGTAAAACTAACACTGATCTTTTAACATTTATCAGTGCCATCTGTATCAAAGTCAAACGATATTTGTTGCCAGCGATGGCACATAATGCTTGGTTCAAAAGCAACTATTGCGTAACTTACAAACACGGCAATCGATAGATGTCGTGCAAAAACTAAAATTTATTCATTCTAATAAAATTATTTGTATGCCTTTCTTTATTACATTCCCAGCCAACTTCGGTTAAATTTGAAAGACAATGGTAAAACCAACTCACATCATAATATTTTATTGCGAATAAGTGTGATGACTAAAACTATGAACTATGCGAATTGCAATACCATAATTATTATTATTATTATATTTGAAGCTGGTTTCGTGAAAATAGATTCACAATTCCAGTGGTAAATATGTTCTTCTACGTTACATAATTTTGAAGAACTGAGAACTTCTCTTCTAAGAAGCTCGTTGGCGCAGCGGTAAACGGACTCGGTCTATGATTGGTAAAATTAAACTTTCGAAAGGCCGGTCATCAAAAATGTAACGTAAAGCTGTTGGTCCCGGCCGCATAAGCAGTACACCAATAGGATTGTTTAATTTTTGTATCTTAGTTTAGCTTAGTTCTATTGGAAAATGGTTCAACAAAGCTTACATTTTTATACTTGTTGACGCGAGTGAAGATGAATGAGTTAAATGTTAAATACGCGAAGTAGGCATGCGAGGAGCAAGAAGTGTTAAAAAATTATGTTTTACGACATCTGGTGTCGTATTTGTGAGTGTACGTACGCCTTTTTTCTTAAAAAGCACGCATCTATTTCAACCAACCGTGGTTGCTGTTGAAAGCTCTAGTACTAAAGCTCTAGTACTTATATAAAAAAATGTTTTAAAAATAAGGGAGAACAAGGAGTTTCCAATTCCAACCTACCAACATTTTTTCCACGGATACTATCTACATATTTTATTTTAACTAGTAGTTATATTAAATGTTGACATTTTGAACTTAAGTGTAAACTATTGATATTTTTAATCATTCGATATTTTAATTTAAGAATTTTTAAGCTTAGGTATATACCTAATTTTCCTAATTTAAATATACAAATTGATATCAATTTTCAATATTTTGATACAATCTACACATATTTTAATTTTCGATGTTTGAACATCGATATTATAAAGGTAAATTTTCAATTTGAATATCTTATATTTGGATATAAGATATCCAAATTTAATATATATTTAAAACATATATTATATATTTGGATTTGGACCCTTCAATGCAATCCCTTAGTGAAATTCGGTGCGAACCCCGAAAAGTGTGAGCTAAAAAGTTCGACGAAACCAAGTTTCTTAAAAAACATGTTTTTTTTAAATATGGCAAAGCGTATAAAGGTAAATATTAAGGTAAGGTTTAAGTCATTATGCTGAAAATACAATACCTACCCATTTGATGAATAGTATTACAAACCAGGAAGAGAGGAGCACGGTGGCGCGGTGGTTAACGCGCCCGGTCTGCGAGTGCTGAGGCTAAGTAACTTACGCAAATGCCGGTTATTTGATGGGTGACCAAAAAATGTATCTTCTCGAACTCCTCCTTGCTTCAGAAGGAACGTAAATCCGTTGGTCCCGGCTGCATTAGCAGTCGTTAACAATCACCAATCCGCACTGGGCCTGCGTGGTGGTTTATAGCCCGTTCTCCCTATCCATTCATAGGGAAGGCTTGTGCCCCAGCAGTGAGGACATAAAATGAGCTGATGATGACCTTGGAATTATTGGCGGGAAAGCAAACAGTCCATGAATGCAGTTTATGACCCGCCCGACTTATAAATTCTATAGTTTTTTTTGGAATATTACAGAATTGTAAAATGTGACCTGAAAGTGTAACAAGTTTTATTTAAGTCGTAATTTTAGCGTCAAGTCGTACCATTACCTTACCATGCTGTACCATTTACTCTCGTGGTACTACTGTGTGTGTGTCGCATTCAAGTTGTAAGAGCTTTAGCATGATTGCACCATGGACGGTGTTGGCAAACTAAAAAAAACAGTGCAACTCACTCATAGATGACGGCACTGATTGCAGCCATCTGAATCGCTACCGCACGCACAAGGCCTGCAGAAATCAGCAGGAGTAGTCTCCATAGCGAGTAGTGAATTTTTCAGATTACTCCTCTTTCACAGATGGCGCACAAAAGTCGTAAATTTAGCATGCTTTTTAACTTTAGCATGCTTCGTAACTTTAGCATGCTAGCACTGGCATGATTGGACAAAGTCAGGAACATTGCAGTATTTAGTTTACCCTGCCGCTCACAGATGTCACTACCTGCGTAGCCATCTGAATCGCACGAAATTCAGCCAGGCAGCACCAGGCTTGCAGAAATCAGCAGGAGTAAATAAAGCGAAGGCGTCGAATCCTATGCAGTTATGTACAATTTATATCTGTCGATTGTGATGGTAAGGCGGAGCTAGGACATGCGCACTCGTAGTTTAACTTTTATTAATGTAACACTTTTGGGTTCTTGGCGGGAAAGTGATGAGAGATGAATGCTGTTTTATTTTACTTTCTAAAATTTGTGTTTTGTCGAATTATAATATGAAATAATGGTTCATTGTTCGTGAACGTGCATGAGTGTTGGCTTATGAAACAAAACAGTGCAACCTCACTTTTAGAATTCTCTCAAGAAGTCCGCGTGTGATCTCAGTAAAGTTATTCACTGGTGCTCGAGGGGTTTTAAGAGAATATCATTTATCATCAAACATTTATATTACCATTAATTATGTACTATTATATTATATGTACTATGTATTATTTTGAATCTGACGTCCTTTTTTACAAAATTAAATTTTCCATTATCCAATATTGTATTCAATAAGCAGGTTATGTAATCTTACGGCATAATGTAAAACATGTAAGGGAAATCGACAACTCTAACTACTGAGAATATCGACAACTTGGCACATTAAAAACATTCTTTATGGATTTTAATTCAAACATTAAGTTTACACAGTAATATGAGAGTCCATTCAAATGAACATGACCAAGACTATTTCTCAAACCAACTTTGTTTATCTGTCCGCAGGTAAGCACTTGGCTTTTCATCTCACCTGCTGTAAGGCGATAAAGATAGTGTACTCCACCCGGCAATTTTAGCTACTAAGGTACTGGTCCTGATCTTACTGACCTTCTCTTCATGAACCCATGTTGTTGTATTGTCTTACGGGTTTCATGATTGTAACTTGTCTTAAAACTTAAAATGTAATAAGTAACTAAGTTAGAGAAATGTAGGTACTCAAAGTGCAACGAACGAACGTCACAAAATTGTAAACAAATCAATTATAAATTATTCAGCTGCAAAGAAAGAAGCAATACGTCACAAAATGGTTATTGATCTGCTACATCACAGAACGGTTACAATGCACCAGGCTTCCAGAAACGACCAGCTACAACTTCGAATGTACGACAAAGAAGTACAATATTTACCTTTCGCGTGCGAATCTACATTAACTGGGCCGAAAAAAGGAGTCAGATTTACAGTGATTGAATGCAGTGCAACAAGGACTGAATCTGCCAGCACTATTGATTTTCTAGAAAACGGTCTCATCACAGTATAATGTATTAGAATCTACGACACCATGTGAACAAACCAGGATACTCTTGTTTCCTTATGAGCGCCTAGTACTGGTGTAGGAAATTTGCAGTACAGAATTTGCAGTGTTGTTGTGAATCGGCGGTGTTGCAATTTAACTTTATATAGCGATCCACTTTGTCGCTTGGTTGCGTGAAAAAACTCCGCGTTTATTCGTTTGGAGACAGACAGTTCACACTTTACAGAATGGGTTAATGATAGAAAAGAATAGAGATTTCACATTACTAATTGCATATTTTATTTTATCTACACTAATGTTGTAACATTCTACTTATGTTTCCAATACTTGACTTATAATTACTACTGTTATAGCGCAGACAACAAAACACTCAATTTAAGCAATTTCACATGATGGTATAATATCCACATCGATATCGTAAAATCTCATTATAACATCAATAAAACGCGACCAATTAACCTGGCGAGCCTTATGTCAAAATCCTCATACAAGTTGTATAAAATTTTGATATTAGGCTGGCTTTTGAAAACAGTTGGGTTATACGTGAAAACTTCGTCGAAACTACTAAACTTACATACACAAAACTCTTTGGTAAGATCTTGTGCCAATTGAATAAAAAAAGAACAACGCGCGCTCGCTCCTGATTGGCCCTGCGCGCGCAGCTGCGCTCTCATTGGTTATTGGATGGTGGATGGATTGGTTTGGTTGGTAATTAACATTAACTTTCAAAATTGTACCATCCAAAATTTGAACAATTATTATAAATAAACTATTGTCAGCTTTTACTCTTGTTGTTTGACTAATTGCATTAGTGAAGATAAAGTAGTGTATGCAACTGCATATAACACGGGTATTAAAACACTCGTTACTATTATGAAACTCGCTGCGCTCGTTTCATAAACTCACACTACCTATATGACAGTTGCATAAACTACTATTTGATGTGTAACATCTTTGACATTACGATCTATTTTCTCGAAACTGTTCAGGCCACTGGCTCCAGGCATTACCATCAGCCAATGTCGGTACCTTGTTGGACGGGCCGTCCCTCACTATAGCGGTCTGCCTCCGTTTAGGCACCAGGTTAGTCCACCCTCACCGCTATGTATGTGGGGATGCTGTTAGCGACCTAGGCCACCATGGCCTCTCATGCGCTCGTAGTGCTGGTCGTATGTTACGCCACTGATCATTAAACAGCATCATCCGTAGTGCTTTTGAAACCGTTGGTTTACCGGCTGTCTTAGAGCCAGCTGGTATCTCTCGCAGCGATGGCAAGATACCTGACGGAATGACCATTGGGCCCTGGAAGCTTGGCAGGCCGTTGGTGTAGGATGCAACCTGTGCAGACACCGTGGCTGCCTCGCATGTTCGCGCCACTTCTCTTCATGTGGGGGCTGCTGCGGTAAGCGCTAAAAATCGCAAACGGCACAAATACGCGAACCTGGGTCGTAAAAATAATTATTTATTTATTTGTTCCGTTTGCGGTGGAAACAATGGGTCCATGGGGGCCGGAGGCAAGGCAACTTGTTAAAGAGCTAAGTGCTCGCCTTATTGAGGCCTCCGGTGACAAGAAGGCTGGCAGCTACCTCTGCCAGCGTATTAGCTTGGCAATCCAGAGGGGCAATGTTGCCAGCATTCTTGGGACCGTTCCCTGAGCCCACAGTTGGAAGACATCTTTTATTTATAGGCATAAAGTTTTTAATTTACTATTTTTAATTCTTTGGTTTTTTTAAGTTCAGTTAAGTTCACATGTTCTTTATTGAGTTCATAAATTGCGCGGCAGATAGGATGTGTCAGTGTGACATGTCTTCTAATGAGTAATTACTGCATTCTCTTTATGATTTGTACCAAAATATACGTCATTGTTAATTTTCTAATCTATTTCTAGACTTCTTGGCGGGAAGAATAGAAAAAATCCAATAGAAAAAGTTGTTCTTTTGTATCACGGGAGTCATCTCGGAAGGTTTGTCATCTCGAAAAAAGTCGACCTGTATACAATACAATTCTTTATTCATGCTTTAAAATTCAAAATTCAAAATTCAAAAACATTTATTCAGTTTAGGCTACAAGTAGCTCTTATGAATGTCACTATGCCATCGGTTCGTAAGTCTACTCTGGGCGGGAGATCTTGTACTGAGAAGAACCGGCAAGAAACTCAGCAAGTGTCCAGCTCTTTTCTCCCTTACAGCGTCAAAAATATTGGAAAATGCCCTATCATAGCAGGACACTTTCCATTACAATAAACACAAAAAATATAGAAGACAACCACAACATGTAAAAAAAGAAAAAACACAAAAAAAAAATAAAAAAATATACGTTAACAAATTTCCATCAGGTAACAGTTGCAATTTCCACAATGTCATACAGTACCACTACAGTTCTATCGTAAAAGGAAAAAAATTGTATAAGAAAAACAAAGTCAAATTATAGTGAATAATACTAAAAATAAGATAAGTATGCGTGAGCAGACCAGCCTCCACAGGCGGCACCCGTTCACGAGTATGACATATGAATCAGCCATCGCTTCGCTCAACCATATTTTAGGGAACGTAACGACCCGACGCACACGCCACCACCGCAGAGACAGTAAAGAGAGCATGACACACTCAAGATACTCTAAATAAAAACTTAGTGATCTATTTAACGCAACGCTGTTTGTTATCTGTAGGACACTGTTGATAAAGGCTATCATATCAGTATAAAAATTATATAAATTAATTTTATTATGATGATTCAAATAGAGTATAGTGTGTTTTTATTATAACCAAGCTGTTTTATCATCTAAATATTCTTTTACTGTATAATAACCTTTTTTGAGTAATAAAGATTTCACATGTTTTTTAAACTTATCTAAAGGTAAATCTAGTACAGTACTTGGTATTTTATTATAATAGTGTATACCTTGCCCCAAGAAAGAACCAAGAACCTTTTGTAACCTGAACAGTGGCATTACAAGTTTTGTCTTATTTCTAGTATTGAAATTGTGTACGTCACCATGTTTAGTGAAGGAGTTAATATTGCAACGTACAAAAACTATACAATTATAAATATATTGAGATGCAACTGTCAGGACACCAATCTCCCTAAAAAGATTTCTTAAGGAAGTTCGTGATCCTAGTTTATAGATTGTTCTTATCGCTCGTTTCTGTAGAATGAATATAGTTTCAATATCAGCCGCTGTTCCCCACAGTAGGACGCCATACGACATGACACTATGAAAATAACTAAAATAAACTGTTCTAGCAGTTTCAACGTCTGTTAACTGCCTAATTTTTCTAATGGCATAAGCAGCAGAACTGAGTTTACCGGCCAATTTCGATATATGAGGATTCCATTGAAGTTTTGAGTCAAGGGTTATGCCTAAAAAGATTGTAGAATCTACCAATTCTAATTGATCACCGTTTATTCTAATATCAGTTGGTTCATTTCTGACATTTGGTAATATAAATTTAATACATTTTGTTTTCTTAGCGTTAAGCTGTAAATTATTAATAGTAAACCAACGGAGTACCTCTGAAAGAGCTTTATTTACATTTTCATAATTAGTTCTACACCTAGTTACATTAAAAATGAGTGAAGTATCATCTGCAAATAATACAATTTCACAGAAGTTCTCTACAAAGAATGGCAAGTCATTAACGTAAATCAAGAATAGAAAAGGACCAAGAATCGACCCTTGTGGAACTCCCATTTTTACATGAGAACCAGATGATTTAGTACCATTTATATCGACAGTTTGTGTTCTAGAGCTAAGATATGACTGTATTAAATTTAGAGCAAAATCTTTGAGACCGTAATAATGTAGCTTCATCACCAGAGTCCGGTGCTCAACGCAATCGAAAGCCTTGGACAAGTCGCAAAAAACTCCAAGAGCGTTTTGAGACTTCTCCCAGGCATCAAATATATGTTTTATTAGAGCAACACCTGCATCAGTAGTAGAACGACCCTTAGTAAAGCCATATTGCTTACTATGTAAAAGGTTGTTTGTGTTAAAATATGTCATCAACTGTTCGAGTATAATTTTTTCATAGATTTTACTTAGCGCTGGTAATATTGAAATGGGCCGATAGTTACTGGGGTCTTCTTTGTTTCCTGATTTGAATAAAGGTATAACTTTACTAAACTTCATAAGATCAGGAAAGATTCCTTTATCGACACAGTTATTAAAAATTTCAGCAAGATACGGTGCAATAGAATGAATAATATCCTTAATTACTTTAATAGATATACCCCATAAATCACTCGTGTTTTTCATTTTAAGTGATTTGAATGTTTTAATAATATTAATTGAATCAATGTATTTAAATTGAAAGGAAAGATTACATTTTGGTACATATTTTTTGAGTAAAGTTTGTGCAGCTTCTGGTGATGAATTTAAATTTGACGTTGTTATTACAGGTATATTTACAAAAAAATCATCAAAAATATTAGCAATTTGTGAATCTGAATTAACTAAGTTTTCGTTTACTTTTAAAGTGAAAGTATTATCCCGTGGTTTAAATTTACCTGTTTCACGGTTTATAATATCCCAAGTGGCTTTAATTTTATTGTTAGACTTTTTAATTTTTTCTTTAATGTAATTAGATTTTGCTACTATGCACACTTTCTTAAACATTTTCGAATAATTCTTTACATATTCCGTAAAATTAACATTTTGGTTATATTGTTTTAAACTATATAGATCATACAATTTATTTCTACTTTTATATATACCAGTCGTGGCCCAGTCACAGAACTTAAGTTTATGAGTAATTTTTATTGTTTTTGGTGTAAACACCTGGTTGTATTCGGTCTTGATTAAGTTAAAAAGATTACTATAAAGTACATCTGGATCATCTTGTACAAAGGGTAATGCATCAATTTTACAAGCTATACTATTTTTGAAACACTCAACTCGCTCTTTTGTAACTGGTTTACAGTTCACTATTTTTGGTTCATCCCTAATATCAAAATCATAGGTCACCTTCAAACCGCAATGGTCAGACGTAAGATTACTAATGAGTGACTTAGAAACAGGGTCATAGTCTGTAAAAATATTATCGAGACAAGTGGCAGAATGTGAAGTTATTCTAGTGGGTTCGAGAAATAAATTTAAAAGATTAAAACATTTAAATAAGGCAAGAAGACGAACACTCGTTGAAGTGTTTTCTAAAATATTTATATTAAAATCTCCACATACTAAAACAAATTTCTTTTTTAATTTTAATTTTCTAAGTACGTCTTCCATTACTGATTCAAAAATATCGAAATTGCCCGATGGGGGTCGGTATACACACACTATTACAAAACTATTGAACTCCACACACGATAGTTCAATGTTACGCTCCACTGATAGGTCTACAATATCGTTGCGATTTTTGTATTTGATATTGCTTCTTACTAATATTAGAGAACCGCCGTGAATAGCTGAGCTTCGCACGTACGCGCTTGCTTGTTGGAAATTATTCACATGGAACGATGTGTCATGACTTCTAAACCAATGCTCCGTTATACAAAATACATGAATTACCTGACTTTTTGCTAACAATTCTAATTCTAAGTCCTTGCCAGCCAAACCCTGAATATTTTGATGTATAATAGTAATGGATGTGGGCTTAGCTTTTGTCTTAGACCTCAGTTTAAATCTGAGGTTGTAACCTTATTACTAGTTGTAAAAGCTGCATTAGTAGAACTACTAATGATTAAGTTATTATCATGAAAAGACTTAGTTATACCACATATAACTGTATCATGTATATTAAAAGCTAACAAATTAGCTATCTGCGTCCTACATTTCTTAGAAAGATACATAGTATCTGACGTCAAAGTAAAGTTATTAATAAATTTATTAATATCGAAATATAAGATGGTGTCACTATGACGACAAATCAAATTAAATAGTAATAAATTTAAGTCATAAATGCGCTTATTTTGTTCCCAGGTTAAATTTGTACAATAGGGAAAAGCGCTAACTATTAACCTGCAATTTGTATCTGATTGCAGTTTTATCAAAATATTAAAATTATTTATAATGTCACGTTTTCTAGTATGTGAACTGTCACCACATAATACAATAACATTTGTGGAACTATTCAGTGAATCCTGTGATATATTATTTACTATAGCATTAAATGATTGACCTGGAGTACAAATATTGGTCATTGAATGGTTAAGATTTGCATTCATAAGCAACCCTAAGCCCTGACCAAGTTTATCTGAGTACATAACTGTTTTTCTTACTAATTTAGTTACATTAGGTTTATGAATTGTTTGAGGAGAGGCCGAGGTAGGACCGGGAACCAAAACAGATAAGTTTTGTGACTTTATCTGAATATTAGAGTTCAGCGATGAAGTCTCTTTGTTTATGTTAATTTCATTATTAACTAATGAGTTGTACCGATCAGCATTGTACTTGCATAGATCTACTAACTCTGTGGCTGATTTGATATGTTCCTCAATCTGTTTTTGGGATATTGAATATTTCTTTGTCATTATGTTAAGTGACTCGTGTAACCGTTGAATATCAGTTTGTAATTGTTTAGTGTCTCGGTCATACATTTGCCTACTTTCCACCAATTTACAGTTATATATATCTAAGGAATCAATAAGGCTAATACGTTCCTTTCTAAGAGCAATGTTTTTATAAAAACAGTTGTTTTTCTTTATCAACTTTTCAGTTTTTCTTATAAATTTATTAATTTTTACATACTTTTTAATTTTAATTTTGCTAATACTAGTTTTTTGGTTGGTTTGCGGAAATTCCTGTACTGATATTCCTCCAGGTGATGCTATAAGCTCATCAAATAATGATTGTGTCTGATCCACTTCATACTGTTTCTGCGACTCAACAAGTTGAGAAATCTGGTGATTGGCTGCACTAAGGTCTCTTTCCAACTCAGTGATGCGGTCCAGTGCCCTCTCATAGGTGTTGTATTGCTGTTCAAAGGTGGAGATCACATCTTGAAGTTGGTCACGCTGATGAAGCACATCCTGGTGTTGAATATGTAGTTGGCCTAATTCACTTTTAAGATGTGAGTTTCTGTCAATCATGGACTTTATTTCCATCTCACTCTCGTCTCTCTCCCGTAGCAGCTGATTGCATGATTCTTGTGATGCTTTTAACTCATGTAGTGCCTGTCTAAGCTTGAGCTCAGTACTTTGTGTAGCAGCCTTACGGGTCAGCATATTGAGTTAGGCTTTGTTTATTTACCTGAAATTTGTAAAAAAAAAATATTAAGATCTTATTTATAGCAAGTGTATTTGTTTATTTACTTTTAATGTACAGCTAATGAAGAGTATATATAAATTTTAAATTTAATTTTAACTAGTGGGGGTAGATATGTCACACAAACAAATGGTGTTAAGAGCAGACTGCTGTGTAATTATAAATTACTTCTTATCTTTAAATAAATCTAATTAAGATTCTGTATATTATTGATACCTACAACTACAGACACAGGTTATAGAAACAAATACAAAAACTAATAAGCAGGCTAATTGCAGTTGATACTGATTAGTACAGTACAGTAAAACTTTATTAAATTATAGTACTGAAATGCCAAAGTTACTTTTGCAGATTAGATGCAAATCCTTTGATCTACTTAATTACAAAGTAGAAAAATAACAATAAATTGGGCTATTACATTGACACTTTGAATAAAGTATTTAGTAAACATTTACATTTAGGTTACTAGTATCTATAATAAATGGAATGAAAACAATACTCCCCCGGTTTATGTTGCTGCAGTCCACGGCAAAGTAGTTACTTTAACAACTTTTTGTAAAATTTGTTCTAACAGTCGGCTGGCGATGACAGTTGGAAAATTACATTACTAAATAATTTAAAAACTACACAATATTTGTCAGAGAAAACACTAGTAGATGTTATTTGACACTTCTTTTAATCACTAATTACAAATTTAGCAATAAATAAGCATAAAAACAATTTATATCTAATTTATAATAGGAGCCAACTATTTTGACAACTTAACCGGACAGTGTACAAATAGTACATAATTTGGTTCATTGGCATTTACATAATATAATATTTTTTTAATCGCATTGGCATTTACATAATATAATATTTTTTTAATATAGATTTACATAATTTGTTATTTGTGTTATTTAATTTTGATACAAGTTCAATAGGATAACTATTTAGAGTAGATGGCCCACACTCTTTGCCCTACTCATGGGCAATCATGGGCTACATTATTGTATGATAGTACATTGTAGGTACATGGGCAATTACGTAAGTTGGCGCATTCTCGCATCTCGAGTTCTTACTAATAATGACTGAATTTTGTCAAAGTATTCACTTACAATTTCCAGTTTATACCGATCAAACACATTTACTGTCTTGCAGTATTTAAACAGGCCGATGTCGTCGTCTTTGAATTGTTTTTTTATTTTTTGTGGCACTATTAATTTAAGTAAGCTAATTTGAGGCTTTTAAATAATATTGATATGACGTGTTTTGTATGCTATTTTTGACATTGAATGTGGAGGGAGCGCGGGCAACCAATCAGCGACGAGGAACGAGTAGTGACGATTTTGGATGCTGTGACCGCGCGTTACAATAATTATTTAGATGATAATATTACTTATGAGTGATTTTGTGTTGTTCTTTGAGGGTTGTTTTACATTATTACTATGACGCCAACTCACAAATTTTTGTGTTGACGGAAATAGAAAAATTAAATACACTATTCTCGTACAAGAAACATTAACCCACTTCTTTATAACTTTGTGTAACGGAAATAAAATAAAACAAAACATAAAATAAAAGCAATAAAATTATTTATTGCGTTTAGTCCTGCGATTTCATTAATTAGGATATTGACATGGTAAAATCTTAAAGATGGGATTATTAATGTATTATAATAACACAATATTGTGTAAAACTAGTCGACCATTCACACCTAATACTCTATTTCGTGTGTTGGCAATCATAATAGATATAAAATAACCCTAAAAGCACCTACTTAAAAGACCCGACATTAAAATTAAAATATATAACAGACTTACCGGTATGCTAAGTCTTGAATCAGTGCTTCGTGACTCAAACGTCAATTTTAACTGAAGAGTCAGAGTCATTGAAATGTGTCGCTCCGGCCTTTCAATATTTTCAATGCTGCTAAAGAAATCGTCAAAAACATTTTATATTTTGGTTGCAGGGATTTCCCTCAATGACTCAGTCCCCTTGAGTATCAATAAAGATGTGGAACTTTAATAAGATCTCAGGCGGACCTCTTAGGGCCGCTTGCACGGTAATGTCGAGTTTAATAAATAATTCCGAGTTTGCTAACTCACAGTTAATTTATAAACATTTTAACTCGGACCTTGTGCATCCATGAAAATAAACACGGAGCCAACTAACCCGGCAATTCGGTTTTGAAGGTTGGCATCATCATCATCATCATCAGCTCATTTTATGTCCCCACTGCTGGGGCACGAGCCTTCCCTATGGATGGATAGGGAGAACGGGCCATAAACTACCACGCGGGCCCAGTGCGGATTGGTTGTTGTTAACGACTGCTAGTGCAGTTCATAACTAACATAGAGCGAATTAGGAATGAATTAGATAGATAGATAGATAGATTTATTGCAACACTATGAGACATAAACATGAACACAAATATAAATAACTTACAAAGTTACAATTTGGCGGTGTTATCGTTTTTAAGCGATTTTTTCCAGACAACCAGTAAGCCGAATTAAGTATACATCTCTCTTTTAGTAAACAGTGTATGTAAGTCGGTTTCGCTTGGTCGGATTTCAAATGACCATGCCGTTTTTAGTCGTGTTTGTGTTTATTGTCATCGGTGTTTGGTTTAGTTGTTGCTTATTCTCGCTTTGTTTTTAATTTGTGATAATAACTGAATTACTGAATTTCTTTACAGTGGATACGAAAAAATGTCGTTTACGTGGACCAAATTTTTCAAGCAGCGATAGTTTCCTACTATATTATAGTCAAATATAGTTTAAGAAGCCGCTTCAATAATTTCCTAGCCAAAAATTTACTTTAGGTAAATATGCATCCGATTATCCGATCACTAGTGATGTTGCACTGCTTTGTTTCATTTGTCAACTCATGCATGTGTACGAACACTTAACAGTAATAATCCACCATTATTTCACAACAATATTCGACAGACAAAACACAAGTTTTAGAAAACAAAACTGTATTATTAACCCTTTCACTTTCCCGCCCAAAAGTCGAAGGTTGTACTTTTCTTTTGTGTGCATGTGTGCGAGTTACGAGTGCGCATGTCCAATGCACTCGGTTTAACTTTACAAATATACATATACAACTAAGTGCATTGCATACAACGCCATCGCTTCGCTTTAGAGACTCCGCAGAAATCAGCTCGCTCTTACTCTTGCGCTCTTTCTCTCCTCTCGCTCTTGCAGAAATCAGCTCCTGCTGATTTCTGCAAGCCTGGTGCGTGAGGTAACGGCAAAGCGCGATTCAGATGGCTGCAGACAGTACCGACATCTATGATCGGCTTTGTAAACTAAACACTACGTTG
The DNA here is from genome assembly GCA_963082485.1 of Eudonia mercurella. Classification (NCBI taxonomy): domain Eukaryota; kingdom Metazoa; phylum Arthropoda; class Insecta; order Lepidoptera; family Crambidae; genus Eudonia; species Eudonia mercurella. Next base: position 5,104,108 of record OY720022.1, read on the forward strand.
TTACCGACTTTCGAAAGTTTAAGTAATCCTCAAGCAGGTACAATCATTTTACTACGCCAAAAAATACTTAAATTCTGACTAAACTGGCTATATTATCTCTTACTGCCAGAACGTTGGCAAAAAAAATACGTTTTGACACCACTCACAGTATGAAAATCCGAATAGTTTAGGAAGGGTTGAGAATGGTTGAGGAAAATAAATAAAAATCAAGTTTACTTTGGGGCAACTAACTAACAACTGGGGCAAGTTGTAAAAATATATTACCCACCGACATACAATAGTTTTTTAAAGTAGGTACAGGTATAGGTAGTAGGTAGCTACAAAGGTACAAATATAAAGAAAAAACTGCCATTTTGTACTAATTGACAGGATCAAAATAAGAAATTATTGTGTAAGTTGAATATTTTAAAAGTTGTGTCATGAAATCCAACTATAATTTAACTAGTTCATTGAAAAGCAACAATAGTCAATAAAACTAATGTTATGTTATGTTATTTGTTGCTAGATTCACACAACTGAATTAAATTGACATATTTTCCAATGATTTATAAATATTTCCTTTTTTCATAAATTATACTCTTTAATCAATGATGCTGTTATTTTAATTTAAAATTACAGCACATCATTATGATAATTTTCAGTAAATTTAAATTATTAATATATGTAAAAAGTTTGTTTAGTAAGGTAATTTGTTTATTGTATGTACAGTCAGCATAAATGTATGACTATAGACAGCCCTGCAAAAATATCTGATGATCGGTATAAGTATAATAGTATAATTATATATTATTTAATATTATAAAGAGGAAAGCTTTGTATTTTTGTATGTGTATGTATGTGTGCAACAATTAAACTCAAAAACTGCTGGACCAATTTAAAAAATATATCACTATTAGAATGCTACACTCGCGCTGAGTAACATAGGATAGGCTATATTAAAAAAAAAGAATTGTGGTACGAAGTCCGCCGGGTCAGCTAGTATTCCATAAATGAATTAATGATAATGGCGATATCACATTTAACGTGCTTGATGGCGCAGTGGTTAGTGCGCCCGGTCTGCGATTGCTAGGGCTAAGCAACTTTCGCATAAACCGGTCATCGGGTGGGTGACCAAAGATTTATCATCTTGAGCGTGCTTAGGAAGTCACGTAAGGCCGTTGGTCCTAGCTGCATTAGCACTCTTCAACAACCACCAATACAAACTGGCCCCGCGCGGTGGCCCCGTTCTTTTCATCCATCTATAGGGCAGGCTCAGGAGCCTGCCCCGCAGGAGGCCGGGCAGCAGTGGGCATAGAATGAGAAGACGATGATCATATTTAATGTTGGCAAAAAAATTAAAAAAACAAGTCAGAACTAGACTGTTCACAGCAACAGTCCCTATCTACTGACCCTGATAGGTAGGGTATGGCAGCCAAGTAGCGGTCTCGAGGGGCCCGATGCGAAAAGACTTGCGGGGCACGTGAGTTGCCCATAGTTGGTTGTCATGCTCGGTGGTTTTCACTGAGCAGAACTCCAACATCTCCGGCACTAGTCTGGATAACTATTAGAGGTGCCCGCTAGATGCAATACCTCCGGTTGAGCCAACCGCGTAGGATGTTGAAATTGGCAAGGTGCCTGGATGGGTACTGAGAAGTGAGTGGGCTTACAACTCCGCCACCAAAGAGGATATTTGGTAGTCAACTTAGAGTTGACGACCCGAGCAGTGGAATCTGCGAGTTGTGCTCTTAGTGCAACGAGAAGTGAGCGAGCTTACAGCTCCGGTAACCTATCTGGATAATAGGTAGTGGACTATACGTGTCCACGGGGCAACTAGCTTGAGACACTAGTCTTAAAAGTACCGGATGAAGAATGCGCTTCGGTGCGTCCTGATCTGGCGTTATGACCTGACGTAGATGGTCCCTTGTGCTTGCACAAGGATGTCTGACACCTACTTTGTAACTACGGTTGGTAGGGGGTGTCAGCATAAACTTTAAAGTAGTGTTAAGTTGGGTTTGTTCACAGCAACAGCTAGTTTTTGTTATTTAGTGTTAGTCAGTTAAGTAAAAAAACAGTCCAGAGTCACTGTTCTAATTCATTCCACTAATTCATTCAACTAAAAATTCCACAAGAAATCTCATCAATTAAGTAATTGACTGTAGTTCTCGTTACTTTTTGACGTGACAACGTCTTATAATTCGATAGTGCCGGCAGCACGCACGAAAAAGTTCGGCGTTACCTCGCTCTGAGGCGTTCCATGTAAGGCTTGAAGTGCAAGCGAGAGCGCGGAACGAGCGACAAAGAAGCACATTCGGCTGAGTAGAAATTTAGCCGTGCTGCTGTGCAAGCCCGTGTCCGGCATCGCCACCGCGGTACTTACCCCCAACACCCCCCGACACCCCCAACACCTCCCGACACCACCAACTCCTCCCGCCTACCTGTTCGACGGGCTGCTGCTGCTGTGCAAGTCCGTAGCCGGCATCGCCACCGCAGTACGTACCCCCAACACCCCCCGACACCCCCAACACCTCCCGACACCCCCAACTCCTCCCGCCTACCTGTTCGACGGGCTACTGCAGGCTGCTGTGCAAGCCCGTGGCCGGCATCGCCACCGGCGTACGTACCCCTAACACCCCCCAACACCCCCAACACCTCCCGACACCCCCAACTCCTCCCGCCTACCTGTTCAACGGGCTGCTGCAGGCTGCTATGCAAGCCCGTGGCCGGCATCGCCACCGCGGTACGTACCCCCAACACCCCCCGACACCCCCAATACCTCCCGACACCTTCTTAAGACGTTGTCACGTTCAACTATCGTCAGTAAACCGACTTTACAGACAACCAATTTTTTGTTTTCTTTTAGTTATGATCTATTTGTCTCACAGAAGACTTTATTCTACAGTGTCTTTCCCGAACCACAGAGTAAGACTCATGTGATTGATTCGCATTTCGCTTTGATTTCGCATTTGACAATTGGTCAACTATTAAACAGGCATTACTGAGTTATTCTGAAAGCTTGTGGGACCAATGGAGTAATGTATGTAATTCTGACGATGAAGATAGGTGAATAATGTATTTATTGTTATGTATAATTGTATGTAGGTATAAATTATAATCTAACATCATTTTATAATAATTAATTTAATTTCGAATTGTATCTGTGTGATAAACGTTATTGATCTATGTCGTTTTTATCACAATAAATAAATAAATGTGCCCGAACTACATGAACACACCGCACCTTGCCATTCAATAAAATAAAATCTAAACCTTTAACAAAATGTGAAGTAGTAAAAAGACCTCTTATGAACAGGTTGTGTGAGATCCAATTTGATTATCAAAAAAAAACAAGTCAGAATATTTTTACAGTTTAAAAATGGAACTCGGAAAATATCACGCACGCGGTCCGCGATGCGGTCGCAACCTGCCGCACTGGTACTAGGCTCGCAACACTAGCGAGGAGATCGCCGTAGCTCGCTACAACCAACTTGCTGGAGCTGCCGCCCCACCCTTGTAGCTACGAAAAGTGTGCAGTCGAGAGGAGCTGACTCGTAGCGGTAAAGTTCACGTTATTGTGGTTGATAGCTGTCGTGCGCAGTTGCTTGTTGCTTTCGTATTTTGCTTTAGCGTGGCTACTGAAAGCGTACCGCGCGTAATGCATTCGTGCGCTACACTGGCTGTTATCTTGTTTGCGTTATTATTTTTGGAAATAAAATTGTATGTTAATGGTAAACCGATATAAGAGAATATTAAAACGAGTTACGTAAATTTTTACTTGTTGGTTTTTGGAACTTGCTTACGGGAATAGACGAAAACCAATGTTAAAATCTCGCATGTTTTAGCAGGTTTATCGGCCATAGGTAGATATGATTTAATATATACCCAACCATTATATTTATTATACTATACTTATCTGATATAACATAAATCATCACCAAATGAAATGAAAATTATTTTATTATGAACTATACACACACACTAACCAAACAGTGTTTAACAAATAAATAAGTAAAATTTGTATATGACCAAAGTAAAAAGGTGTAGTAACCAAATAAATACAAACTTATACAACGTTACGTTAGTCGGAACGGGGTAACCGAAAGTATACATGATAGATAGTGAAGTGAGTAACTATTTTTTTTAAATTTTTTTTTTACTTTTTTTATTTAAGTATTGACTTACATTTGATTGTTCTACAAAAATCTAGTAAGCTACGGTTTTGACGTAAGTGCTTAGCAAATAGGTTTACCTCTAATGTCAATGTACGGGCATTGTAAACAGTCGAGATTTCTCTCCATAATTGGACTAATGTATCCAATAAATAATATTAACTTTTAAATTGTTTTTTTTGTGACCGCCAGTGGTACCACAGCGTCATTTCTTTTGAAATCTTAAAAAAGCTGTAATACTAAAATTGATAATCAAACGAACTTACCAAGTGAAGTTCGATTACAATTATGTGAGCTGCTTCATTCGACGCGATTTACCTAATATTGTGAGATTAACCTGTTGTAGTAGCGCCCCCAAGCGTTAGCCTTGCACGTGTTTTAGAGTTTTTTTTTTTTTTTTGGCATAACGTTAAAACTCCCTTGTCCTAGTCACGTGATCGTTCGTTTTAGCCCCTCTACTCACATTCGTCGAGTTATTGGGTTTTGGCGGAATCAAGCTTCATTTGTTTAGAGATAGATACCTAGGTATTTCATGTTTTACTCTGTTAATCAGGGTAGGGTAATTTTTTTTTTTTTTTTTTGTGGCGGGTTCTAGGTAAATCGCGTCGAATGAAGCCGCTCACATAATTGTAATCGAACTTCACTTGGTAAGTTCGTTTGATTATCAATTATGTTTCGCAGCTTCATTCGACGCGATTTACCTAATATTGTGAGATTAACCTGTTGTAGATGTTCAGAGACTTTAAGGGTAAAATGTGAAATACTTAAACGATTGAATAATTATTTTTATTATCTTAATATCAATTGACAATGTTTTAATTGTAAATACTAAATTCAAACATTCATACTTAATCATTAATTTGGTCAACCTAGTAATCACAATATTATAAATCATTAGAAGACAATATCGCTGCTGCAAAGTTGTTGGGATTGGCCGTTACCTGTCTGTTATAAAATTTAGCAAACACCGAAGACGATTCAGTCCACCCTGCAGTTCTGCGTATGAGTTCTATATTGACTCCTAATCTATTGGCTGTGGAAGTAGCCGCGTGACGAGTACTGTGAGCACTAAATATAGAAGTATCTATTCCACTTTTACAAAGTACGTCTTTGATCCAACGACTTATTGTCTGTGTACATATTTTAGAGTGTGGCTTTTTATATTTTATAAATAAACAATCAGCTTTACGTAGTGTTTGTGTTTTATTTATGTATGTTTCAGCAGGACATATTTCAGGCTGTCTATTATAGTAAGGTATTCTTAAGAGTGGTTGAAAAGAATTAGGTTTTGAAGTTTTTATTAAATCTGGGATCTTAATAATTATTTCGTGTGAAGGTTGTATTTTAATGTTATTTAATTTAATTAGTGATAAGGTTTGAACACGCTGTGCCGACACCAAAGCCAATAGAGTAACTAGCTTTTTGGAGAGGTTTTCTAAATTGAGATCTGTATTTGGCCCCTGTTGGGACAAGTAATTAAGAACTATGCTTGGGTCCCAAGTTAAACTGTACCTTGGGTTTGTAGGTCTCAGTTTAAAAACACCCTTCATAAAGCGTTTTATTCTATCATCATCTAAGTTATCAAATAATAAAGATAAAGCAGATTTGTGAGAATTGATGGTACCATATTTAGCACCCTTATTAAAAACTTCTGTAAGAAAATGTAAGACTATGGGTACTGATCCTATAGTGTAATCATAGTTATGAATATTACAATATTTAACCCATTCTTTTATACAACTATCATACTGTTTATATGTCGAATCAGAAAGAGACATTAACATAATTTCAATTGTACTTGATGACAAATGTTTCTTTAATAGAGTTTGCCTGAAAGCCTCGCGGTAACTAATAGTAGGGATTGATGAAGGTTGTGGCTCAACCTGAAAGGAGAAATAAGTAAATTAATATCAGGACCAAAGTATAGGCTTTTAGAAACTACTATTTTCTCGAATAGCGGAAACCATGGTTGTGTTGGCCAATATGGAACCACAACAATACCATTTGCTTTCTCTTTGAATATTTTTTGAATCATTTAAGTTATTAAAGAGAATGGAGGGAAAGCGTAGAAGAACATATTCTGCCAAGAAATGGTAAATGCATCAACCGCCCATGCTTCAGGGTCGTTTTTCCAGGTTATGTAAATCGGACATTTGGTATTGCACCTGCTTGCAAAAAGATCTATGACGGGACACCCAAAGCAACTAGTTATTTGTTTGAAAACTTCATTATTTAACTCCCATTCAGTGTCTTGGAATTTTTTCCTTGATAACTGATCAGCTTCAAAGTTATCCTTGGTATTAATATATGATACATAAATAGTTATTCTACGTTTCTCGCACCACTGCCATATATCCCTAACGATCATGTTCAAGTGTTCATACTGCACGCTACCCATTCGATTAATGCATGAGATTGCGGTTACATTATCAATCCGTAAAAGGATCTGTAGATCACAAAGATTTTTTGCGAAACACTTGAGCGCGAGAAAAGCTGCCTTAAGTTCCAATTCATTAATGTGTAACTTAGCCTCATCTTCCTTCCAATATCCAAAACATTCGTTTTTATTAGAATACGCACCCCAACCAGTGGTAAATGCGTCCGAATATATGATTAAATGATATTCACCTGAACTTAAAGAATTGTAACCATTGTCAATATGGTTTAACCACCAAACTAAATCATTTTTTAATTTCATTGGAATTTTAACAGTTTGTTCATAACTAGGGTTATGAAGTAAACATGTGAATTTAAATTGCTCAAAATATTTAGTATAAAGCCAAGAATAAGTTAATGCAGGACATGCTGATATTAATAAGCCAACTAATCGCGCAAATTCTCGCAGTTTGCATCGTTCTATTGTCAAAAACCTTTCTATCATAGAATTGAGTTTCAATTTCTTTTCATTAGGAAGTTTCAATAACATATTTTCAGAATCAAAAACAAAGCCTAAAAATTTACATTGAGTATCAGGTATAAAGCTGCTTTTCTCGGTATTGATAAGAAAACCTAGATTTTTTAACAACGATCTGGTAATTTTTATATTGTTTTCACATTCTGAGAACGTTCTTCCGATACAAAAAACATCATCGATATATATTACAGAGATAAGCTGATAATTTTTTCGTAAAAATTCCATAACAGGTTTAAGAATTTTAGTAAAAATGTACGGTGCCGTGCATAAACCAAACGGGAGGCAATTAAATTCATAAAGAATATCGTTGTATTTGAATCGAAGGTACTTTCTGTGGTCTTTATATATTGATATAAAAAATATGAATCCTTTAAATCTATTGTAGCCATGTAACAACTTTCTGTCACTAGCTTGGAAGCTGTACGGTAGTCTTCCATTTTAAAGTGTCTTTTATCTATGAATTTATTAAGTGGTTTTAAATTTAGGATAAATCTTTTATCACCGTTTGGTTTAGGCACTAAAAACACAGAAGATAAAAATTCACCAGGCTCATGATTACAAGTTGAAATTGCATTTATGTCTAATAAGTGATTTATTGCTTTATCAAAATCAACTCTTTCTTGTTCATTTTTAGGATAGACACTAGGTCTCATAGTTGTTAAAGGAATAGTATTGAACGGGATTGTATAACCTTCTACCCAAGATAAAACGTTTTTATCGTTAGTAATTTGAGTCCAGGCGTGAATGAAATGGCGAAGTCTTCCAGCATATCGTACCTGATGATCATCTACCTCCGACGTGTATTCTGCGGCCTGGGTGACGGTAATGGGCGGCCGTGAGGCCGCTGCGCGTTGCTGTTCGCCGTATGTCGTTGTGTAGCATACGGCGGTGGGTACGGGGCTGGGTACGGCGCTGGATACTGCGCTGGGTATGGCGGTGCTGGATATTGTCCCCTCCGGCCGTCGGCTTCCTTGTTGACCATCTTGCGATGCTGGGGCACATAGTTTAAACGACCCCTGGACGAAGTTTGTGATGGGTTGGGTCTCTGGAATCTTGGTTTTTGAGCGTTTTTTAAAACATTACCAGATTGTTGAATGGCCTTGGCTGCTTTTAGTTTGTCAGAAACATTTTCTCCAAACAAAAACTTGTCTCTCGTAGTTTCGATTAAGGTCTCTTTTAAGTTAACATTAATAGAGGATATAATAAAGTTTCTTCGAGTTCTAGTATCTACAAAGTGGTTGTCGCAGAGGATCCGACAAGCGTCACTGAGCGGCTTCAAAATTTTTTCTTTCGAGGATTCATTTGAAATGATCATTTGTGTAACAGCCGATAAAGCTGATAAAGCGACACCAACCTGTTTTTGCTTGTTTGATAATATCGAGTCTCTTTTGACTAAAGGTTCTGGCAAAGCAGCCTTTATTTCAGGATTAAGATTTGGAGTAAATAAAAGATTACAATTACTAGGAATCAAGTAAGCTTTTAGCAGAGATTCTTTTACGTCTTTGGGTAAACCCTTAGCCAAAATACTTTGCCATCTACGAGCAATATCATTATGAATAGGTGGGCCTAAAAGGGTGTCTTCTTTAGGAGCATCGCCCAGTAATTCCAAATATCATCACCTAGTTGCAGTTCCTCTGCCGTTCCTTCCGTGGTCGATGTTCCTGGTTGTGGTGACGGCGGCCGGGACGCTGGAGGCGGATGTGGTGATAATGGCGGTGGTACCGACACTGGTGGTGTTAACGCCGGCTCAGCCGTAGGCAGCTCGTCTGGTTCCAGTGTGTCCATGTAAGGCATCGAGGGATCGCAATGTTCAAAAAAGGGTTCACAATATGATGCCCAATCATAAGCCGTATCTTGCGGCGAGCCTGAGAACAAAATTGTCCTTCTTTAGAAAGAAGTTGGTAAAGTGACAGTATCAGCCCATATATGGCAGTACGCATCACCCTTAAGTGTGATAAATCACATCTTTTATGGACAAGAGTTATCTTTGAAAAGGTTACGTGACAGTATCAGCCCATCTACGGCAGTACGCATCACCCTTGAGTATGACAATCCACAATTAAAATTCGTTATTTTTTAAAAATGAGGACATAGCACCGTTTTGAAATATTAAGTACTTACTATTTGTCACTTCTTCAGGAGGATTTACCTCTTCAACATTATTATTCGACTTTTTTGCTAACTTTTCCGTTAACTTTTTGATTTTACGCCGTACTTCTTCTTCACTTTTTTCATGCTTGCGCTTTTTCCCCATTGTTCAAAGAAAATTCCGGAACTTCTTGTAGCTTTTAAGGCGACGTGCGAAGGCCTGAGCACGGAGACACAGAATGAAGCTTGATTCCGCCAAAACCCAATAACTCGACGAATGTGAGTAGAGGGGCTAAAACGAACGATCACGTGACTAGGACAAGGGAGTTTTAACGTTATGCCAAAAAAAAAAAAAAAACTCTAAAACACGTGCAAGGCTAACGCTTGGGGGCGCTACTACAACAGGTTAATCTCACAATATTAGGAAAATCGCGTCGAATGAAGCTGCGAAACATAATTATCCATTTTTAAGGAAAAGTTCTTAGACAAAAGTTATTCACTACCATGTATACTTTACCCTCCTTTCGGCATAGTACCCCCGCCCGTTTCGACTAACGCTGTATTATTGTCAATGAAATTTTACGGGATAATGACGGATAGGAAGCACGTGGTCTTATTAAATTATTGCTTGAATGTCTAAAATCAGTTGATGACCCCTATTTTTAACGATTAAAGGGGAAAAAAAGTCTAATGCTATTTAAAGTCTAATTATTAATTCACTGGAGTAAACTTACAAATGCTAATGTCACATTGTAAACTTATGTTGCCATATTTATTGTACTAGTGATGCCGAAACGTCATTGGATGCCGAATTGTCATTGTCATTCAGATCGAGTGATCTGATTGACAATGTGTGAGTACACAAAGTCAGTAGGAATGTTTATTATAAAAAATAACCTTGAAAATATGACCCTACGTAAGTACGTATGAAACTTTTTGATTGTTGTCGCGTCGGGGGACTGCTCTAATTTTTTGAAACGTTTTGTTAAAACACATACGTAACATATGAAGTTTTTTCTTAGTCCTGAAGTAATTGGGAGCCGAATGAACGAGTGAAGGAGATATACTTGCTTAGTGGACTAGTCCAATTGAAGGATTCATTCATAAACGACTCATCTCTATGTCTGACGTCGACGAATAAAAATATATCCATTGCATTTTTGTTTAATTTTATTTAATTCGAGTAATTCGCCTTTTCAAAGTTATCATTTATTGGCCTATAAAGGTACCATTGCTAATATTTTTAAATCGATTAAACAAAACTGGCCTAGATTTTTTAATAAAGTAAATAAAATGAGGTATCACATTCTTTCCAAGGAAAGCAGCTAAAGCACTCGTTTTATGGAAATCAGAAACAACGACGGTACCACAACCACCCAGACCAGACACAATATCGAAAAATTCGTTTTCGACATTGACCCGACCGAAAAACGAACCTGGGACGTCAGAGCTAGCGCCGCCCAAAGTCCGGCGTTCAAGCCACTCGGCTATGGTCCTCAAATAAAACAAAGTGCAACGTCATGAAGTCCTCACGAGATTTATTCATTTCAAAGGTCTTGTTGAACGCTTACGAAATAATCTAAAGCGATCTTAGGGCTGATTTTTCAATCGTCAGTTAAAGTTTATTCATTGAATAATTTTGACATAATGACAGATTCTCTATAGAAAATATGTCACATTGACATTTTTATTCGTCATCAATGGACATCTTATCATGTCAACTCAAAGCAAATTAATGAATACACAACAGCGCATCACCACTAACAGCGCAACACTGCCGCTTTGCCCGGAATCAGCGCGGCAGGCAGCACTGCTGCATGCAGACTGAGTTCGGAATCATACCTTAACTGATCTTTCAATATTTGTAAAAATATTAAGATCGGATGTTGATGACGTAGTTGTTGACATTGAATAGGGCTCCTTTGGCTTATAAAGTAAAAAGTATATAGTGTTGATTAATTTTGGCGAGTTGGATTGAGTCACGATAGCATAGTTGGCAGTGCACCTAACCCGGCATGTCATGGGGTATGGGTTCGAATCCCGCTCGTGGAATTTTTTCAACACTTTGTCTTTTTTCAAAATGATGATAATTTTATTTTAGGTGGTCATATACATATAAAATGCTTTGTCCTGAATGACTGACTGACGGATCAGCGCACAGCCTAAACCGCTGATCGTAGAGACCTGAAACTTGGAGGGTGTGTTCTTTGTATGACGTAGGCATCCGATAAAAAAAGATTTTCCGAAATTCGCACAAGTGAATCCTAACTATGTATCTAATAATTGAATTAATAAATACTGTTTTAATGCAATGTGTAGTGTTAAGGTAAACTTTAGAAAATAAAACTTAATGAACAAAAATATATTCAAAACAAAATGGTGTAAAAATCTATAATAGCATTATAATAGCTTTCGTTTTCACGGCCTGTCTGGAGTAATAAAGGATAGTCGACATCATCTCCTCTCCTCTGACTAGTGCAATAGCGCATGTGCAACGGGGGTGGGAGTGTAAGGGTGGGTATATTTCACAGACTAGCTACCTCTTTAATGACTATGCGCTCCTGGTACCAATCTAGCTAATATTCCAGGCATTTCTCACTTTAAAAAAATCTGAATTGTTGCTATGGTTACTTGTACTATTACTTATTCTGTGCTATGGTTTACATTTTTTCGTAATACTTTTTAGCAAAACTTGTATTTTTAACTATTGTATATTTTAACTATACTAACAACACACAAACTTATTCTTTTTCCAAGTATGCGTTATTAAGTATCCCATCAAAAACATAAATGTGGAATGAGAGCCAAGTTCAATATTGTGATATATGCCTTGGTTGCTGTCTTCAACGACAAAAGAAGTATCTAAATGAGTGCCGAGTTCAATGGTCAGTCCTGAATGGACCCGGGATCTAAAGTATGGAAAATGTGGTTTAGTTAAATATCCTGAGATTTTTATATGTCATAGATTTCCAAGTCCTGAATAAAAATCTCTAGGGGTGCACCTAGACCAGTCCCAAAAGTGCAAAAATTTTTAACGTTTGCTTGCCTTGCGTAAAGCTGCATGCAAATTTATAAGATTGCAAGATTCAAGCAAAATGCAGCCCCTTTACTAGGAACCTATAAATGTGCAGGAGGTATCCCATGAGGCACCAGGAATCAATACCGAACCGCAGCCAAAAGCACGGCACCGGTAGCATTGCAGTTTAAAGTGGAACTAACCAGTAGTTTCAACAGCAACCTTGGTTTTATGAAATATATGCGTGCCATCTGAAAGGCGTAGTTCACAAACACGACATCAGATGTCATAAAAATATAATATATCCCATAATAAATATTTTATTACGATGTTTACTCATTTAAGCACTATTTGTTAAAAGCCCACTCATTAGCTCAACGCAAGCCGCCTGCTTCATTATTTTAAAAAATAACTTTCCGCCACTCCTCTTACTTCCTTTAGTTGCAGATTTCTTTACGGTTCAGGAATCAGGACATTTAATAAAATACTTCATCTTCATTTAGCGAAAACGAAATTGATAAAAGCACCAAGAAAATTCTTTACCTATTAATATTTCCTTGATCTCTTGTTTATTAACTAACATATTTTAAATACTTTTTCTATCTTTAAACTTATTCGCTATAATAATGTATGTAATAAAATATTACATATTTGTCCTATGTATTAATAAATAACATTTGTTGTAACTACTTTCGCTATTTTTAGGTTTGGACAATTATTTTGTCTTTAAGAGTAAGAATTTGATTTAAGTGAAAATAGTTTTAACTATATAAAATTTGACTCTCACGGTCGGCATTAGTTTTTTGGTTACAAATAACATGCTGTATTATGTACTCTGTAGTATAACTGTAAGGTGGCTGTAAGACAAAATTTCAAATAAAATAAATATTGAAATTGGCGGGAAAGTGAGCAAGTGGTCAAGGAAAGGCAAAAATTAATTTATATGTGATTCTTAGTCGTCGGGCTCATAGATGGCGGCACAGTCTGTAGTCATCTGAATCGCGCTATGCCGTTGTCGCACGCACCAGGCTTGCATAAATCAACAGGAGCAGACTCGAGGGGAAGCAGGCTTTACCGTGACGATGGCGTCGGATCCAATGCACTTATACAACTTGTTTCAAAAAACCCGTTAAGCCTGAAATGTCAGTAGCTATACATAAAACTGAAGTGGTGGGAGCTGTTCTTTAAGTTGTAGGCACAGTAGTTTCCGAAAAAAACAATATCGAAGTTCAGCAAAAACATCGCTAAGATTTTTAAAAGATCCTCAACACTACTGATAAGCTGTTGAAGTCATTAGCTTCTTAATCAAAGATTATTATTTTTTTCAGACTAGTCATCTATCGGTATTTGTGCATTGTGTGTGTAACAGTACAGGGACCTTTAATCTAGTTAAAGTCCCTTTTAAAAGATTTTCCAAATTAAATACTTGATAGTTAAATTTATACTAATTCAGATTTGCTTTATAATTCACAATAACAGCTGTCTGTTACAAATTTTATAGATAACCTAACAAAATGTCGTTACGTTTGAATCAATTTATTGACTAATGACGATAAAGAATATTTTGGCTCTCGCCCTACATGGTTTAAAGAAAGGACATAGTACTTACTTTGAAGATAACGACGTCTACGACTTCGCCATATAAGATTCCGTTTGTCAAAAGCATCTGTGTATAATTTGCTGACAAAAATTGAGCATCGTCTGGAGTATGCAACAAATAAGTAGATGAGTTGTATGCGCTCGTTGTATTTACGAGCTTGTATGTATTAAAGAATTACGATATTCATGACTTCTTATTTTTACAATATTATCTGTCAACAAACAATCAACACAACAGACAGAATATTTGATTGAAGTTATTCAAAACGTCAAGCAGACATATTACCCTGGTTAATTAAAAATACGCAGCGCCATTGCTCAGGCATGGTATGAATGTACTTTTATGCTTGGTGGTTAATTTAATATTTTCATTCGTTTCATTCGTTCATCGTCCGTCACAGCACAGAGTAACTAAGCGAGAGTAACTTATCCATAGATGAAATCATAAGAGTAAAGTTATACTGGGATAACTATTCTCGTATAAATTGGATGTTGCTAAATCTACCCTAAATACATTTAGCGCTAAACACGTTTAAAATATAATTTCATTTCTGACGTTTGTTGGAAGTTGAAAGAGACAGAATGATACTCTAAACATGTTTAGCACTAAACGTATTTAATGAGTTTTGGCAAGGCGACCTAAGAAGTAAAAGAGAGTTTAATAGGTAGGTACGGGAACAAGAATCGTAGCTGTTAGCTAAGTAGGTACTTACATAACTTATGCGCAAAACCTTTCTGTAGTTTGATCTTTGAAATTGAATTTTCCCACCTCCTTTTTTTAGAAATCATGTTGACCTGGTACTTTTGGTAATATTTATTAAGTGGGTTCCGCATAATAATAATTGAAATTAAATAATTTTACTCTAACGGAACAAAGGATGGATAGCTATTTATTATTACACTGTCTTTTATAGCGTCGCAACATATCGGTTGATAGATGGGATATGTGGGTGAGTTTTCACTTGCCATGCTAACAGTAGGATCATCCCAAGATGCAACAGAGAGGAGTTGCCTTTTCGCACTTGTTTGTTCCTTTCTTTTGATTACCTGACATTGTTTTCTAAAGTTTACGCGAACACTACACATTGAAATGAAATAATTTTTGTAAACCAAGTAACAATAAACGCGAGTAGATCCATGCAAAAGGTTTCATTTCAATAATCGGCTACCGATCACGTGTCGTATTGTGCCGCCTTCAACAGACGTCAGAACCTAGGGGTTCTATCTATCATTACATTAGGATGTAAGTTTGTAAAAATGTGCAAACTTTACTATCGCGTTTAAGTTAAGTTTTAACAGATAGATCGTAATGGTATATAAGTAAGATCGAGAATTCAATATGTTAAAGCAAACGCGATAGTAACGTTTGCACTTTTACAAACTTACACTAAGGTTTAGGATGTAAAACAAGTTATTACAACACATAAACAGTTAATTCTGGAAATGTAAATCGTATCCTAATTTTAATGCGGAGTGGTTTCCCAACAAACAGAAACTACACAGCAGTAGTACTAGGAAAAAAGCAGTGACTGCAGCTTTTCAATGTTTTTACGGAACTCCAAATACAGAAAACTTAGATTTTTACCGCATAGATTGACAACATTTTTTCTAACACGTGCTTTGAAAGCAGTTTGCTTTTTATTTTGTACAAATCAATTTGATCAAGCTGCTGAAGCTGAGCCGTGTAATACTACAGGTTAAAAATATTACAAATAATACAAAACACCACACCGATTTATCTTTCGTTTGCTAGTTTACTTATTTTAAGCCCAACTCAGAAATAAACATTATGTTTTATTTTTACACAAGTAGATTACCACACTAAACAAACAACTAACAATAATCAAAATTAAACAATATCAAAATAGTAATCAGTCTTTTATGATTAATTAGGCCGGTGTCCTTTAAGATTAAAAACCCAAATTAGATTATTAAATCCGTACAAAATGTTGACCACCTCGTACTACTAGGCGGTCAGAACTAGTCAGAAGCATAGACACTTCCTTCGAGAGCTGTCGCCTAGCCGCCCCGGCCGCCGCGCCGAGCGACGGGCAGAAGGAAATTGCATAGTAGTATTCGCGCATAAATCAATGTGTATGTGTATTTTTTATGTTTTACACTAAAAATGATAAATAAATACACATCCGATAAAAAATTACTATCTGATGTTGTGAATTAGTTATTAATAAAATTTGATTGTCAATGAAGTAAATTGTAATTTTATGTAATGTACTACTACGCCATGAATCGTCTATAATAGACGTAAAAACCTTGTTGATGATGATTGAACACATAATTTTATTATTGTTATTATTATTTAATTGTAAGATTTAATTTCATATGAAACTTTTCAACAGGCCTTCGTACCATGTACCATTATGTTGGTTTAATGCTCTAAGAAGATTATAATACGCAAAAATACCGTAATTTTGACGTCTAGCATTAAAACCTCAGAACAAACCTCTCATCTCAGACGAAATAATATCCGTGTAAAACCAAGCGTACCATGGTTTTTTCTAAAGTACCTGAATTTTGACAGGCCGGCCGGTGTCATAATTTTTGAGTTTCTTTTTATTTCATTTAGTCGTCCATATGTGTGTTTTTCGTGTGTTTCTTTAATTGCGAAAATGGCTATGTTCTCCAATTCCGGTTACTACGAGATGATGTTGTGCGTGGGACGAGCTGATGGAAACTTAGCTCGCGCTCGTGACTTGTACCATGAACGTTTCATTGAAGGCAGAGCACTTGCTGACCAGCGGCGGTTACCATCTTACCAATGTTTTCGTGAAATGACAACACGTTTGCATTCCACGGGATCCTTTCATCGTTCACGTGGCAGTGGACGTCCGAATACGTTAGATGCAAGGCGAGAAGAAGAGGTGTTGGAAATCTTCGAAGACGAACCAACCATCAGGACGAGGCGTGCCGCGGCGGGGTTTGGCATGAACCATGTCACAGTTTGGCGGATTCTTCGAGCTGACGGTCAACACCCTTACCACTACCGGCGTACACAGGAGTTAACACCAGGTGATTTCGCTCTCCGAAGAAACTTCTGCGAGTGGTATCTGCGGCAGCTGGAAGCTGACCGCAGCTATGTGAACCGGGTCATTTGGACGGACGATGCAACGTTCACCAAATCTGGGATATTAATATCCAGTGTGTATGTACTAGGAGCACAGAATACAGTGTCTGAAGATTAGGTATAGGCTACTCTTCTGTGGTATAGGTACAGAGTAGACAGGAGTCGTTACTCCTGGTAGGTAACATAACGTCATGAACCTGAAATAGTCATGTGCCTTAACATAGTCGACATTTTTATTAATCATTAAAATAACTCTTTTTACTGAAAACTAAATCTTAATGCAAAGGTTTTAAGAAATTTACAGAGGACTCTTGATAGGATGTACTTTAACAACCTTTACGTATAACGGGTGATTTTGCAACACCTTGTATAGTTGCGCAGGTTATATGTGTCTGGGATTGTTGTAATAGGGATGGTGACAACAACAATAATAATTTCAAGAACGTTTCAAATGCATAAATGAAATCAAGTAACAGTTCTTTAAAATATTAACCAATTTTTTATTTTACCTGAGTAGGAATTTCTGTAACCTTTACTTAAGTTATAAATAAACAATAAATTAACGGAAGGAAGTAGTGACGTCATAGTTTCCATTCTCTTACAATTTCTATTGAAAAACATCCTTTTGAAAATTGCTAAGACTTATTAGAGATTACATCAGACGGGTCACTTCCACAAACCAAAACTTGCAGTATAGAAGTCCACATATGATAGAAGTGTTGTTTTTAAATGAAAGAGGAATTAAACTTTATGGCCTTGGACCACAGCATTTTAAATAATATAAAAAAGCTTTGCCCATTATTCTAATTTAAATTCAAAATAAATTTAGGTTTAATGATAAATGAAACACAGATAATTATCAAGTGTCTTTTAATTTCTTGTTTGCCTGGTCTTTTATAAATAAGTAAATAATAATCATTTGTGCGCAGAAATATAAAACATTTCGGACTTTGCTAAATTGTACAAAAGGAAGTCGCTACAACATCCGTATTTTATGCAGGTCTTAGACAATTTTAGGCTGCTTCACTCATAGTGATTTCATCATCATCATTATGGATAGATCATAATCTATCCATAATGATGATGATGAAATAATTTACAATATTATATATTATATTATATATTCACGTACGACGTACGTTCATCGTACGTGGTTTAATATAAGTGTTGAGTACGAGATCTATTCACATACGATCGCGTTAACGAAAACAAGAATTGGTATGACAAAACTGCAACTAACATGGTTTGCAATGATACTATGAGTATAAAGGGGATAAGTTATATGTATACACAAACTACAAAACAACCGCAAAAAATGGTCCGAAAGTTTTCGTTCTAATTTCGAATGCAGCGGCCGTTTGACACGTATTTTTAATTTCAATACAATTTATTTCTATTTAGTGTCGTAATTAAAGAATCTAGTGGTCGCCCAGTGGTCGAAATTCGACATTAATTTTATTAAGGCTAACGAATTGTATCCTTAGCAATGTAAAATTAAAAAAGATAGAATGTGAGTTTGGATTGGCATTGACAGATGTCGGCCGCATTAAAGACAAACAATACGTGTGTGTCAAATACATGGTAGTGTGTGTAATGTTGTTTTTGTTGATTTAATGTATTTTTTATGCATAATTTAAAAAAAAATTAACATTCGGATAACCTTCTCTGTATAAACTATAAGCGTGCGAAATTTCATACTCCTACGTCTGCGCAATTCTCGTAAAAACGGGTACAAAATTTTTGCTTCACGTATTAATATATAGATAACAACGAAAAAGACAGCTAGATTGAGCATTTTATGGGTGTATATCATTTCTCAGTTCTCATTTCTATTATAAATATTGTTTATTTATGTATTACTTGTAAGAAAAAATATTTTGACACTGGCTAAATGTGCTAATCGCACGAAGCCTTCAACTAAAGGAAAAAAAACTGCACAATCATACACAAACGGAACAATATTCGGTTGCTCTTCTAAAATTGGAGAATTATTAGATTGTATTGGCCACAGTTAGTACATTTGTATGTCTTGCAGCCAAGTGCTTGGCCTTCATCTCGCCTGGTGTTAAGTGATAATAAGGCCGAAGGTGGAAGCGCACTTTACCCGCAACTACTGAGGCACTGGATATCTTTGCTCTAACTGCCAGAACACAACAATGCGACAAACATTCATTTAAGGCGACATATTATTAAGATAAGATGGTGGTAGCTAGCGAGGCGGATACACAAGCCCTACCACCAACCAAACCGAGTACACAAACATGTGGTCTTAACCACTAGACCACAGAAGCTGTGACTGTGTGGTAGAGCAATTTTATTTTTAATTTTATGCTATTATACCTTTTCTCGTCTAAAAAAATTGATAGGTAAAGTATTGAGGGAGATGCAACCTTGGGGAAATGTAATATCTATTATTTTTATACTACATTTTCCTATGCAGACGAAGTCGCGGGTACACAAACAACGTTGAATTTAAAAAAAACTATGTTGTATCTTAAAACTGTAAGTAAGTATCTAAAATCTCAATAACTAACTTATTGAGATTATTAGAAATATCTTTATTTTTCTGATTACAGTAGGTTGATCATGCGTTAGCATGAATCCCCTTTCAAAAAAAGTCCTAAATGAAGACTGATTGGAGTTATAAATTCAACATCAATAGGGGACTCTTATATAGAACGCTGGAACCGACATGATAGCGCGATTCACAGAAAGGGGATACAGTGACATCTATGATGTCGGCGGAGAAACGCGCACCCCTAGTCTGCGCAAAGCTCCCTTGAAATAAATGGGGCTGCAAACTGCAAACACAAACCATTAAGCAGAGGGCGCTGCCTGTATATGTTTCGGTAATGTATGAATCTGTCTTTTCTTTACATCGCTAGTCTATGGGATTTTGCAAAAATAAAAAATAAACCTATTTGTATTAAATGTAGAGATGGAGATTCTTTTAAACAAACATTTCGTAACTTCTCTGTGAAACTGATATTATCTCTGTATTGCTGGGCTCTCCCAGGCATCGTCACGCCCTCTAAGTATAATATAGGTACTGTTTATGTCTTATTCCCTAAGTCAATGCCATACTAATAATAAAGAGGTAAAAGACAGGAGAAGAGCTCGATGGCACAGTGGTTAACGCACCCGGTCTGCGATTGCTAAGTTTAAGCAACTTTCGCATAGGCTAGTCATCGGATGGGTGACCAAAAATGTATGTATCACCTCGAGCTTCTCCGTGCCTCGGAAGGCACGTAAAGCCATTGGTGCCGGCTGCATTAGCAGTCGTTAACAACCACCAACCCGCACTGAGCCCGCGTGAAGGCTCGTGCCCCAGCAATGCGGACATTAAATGAGCTGATGATGACGATGATGATGAATAAAGAGGGGAAAATTGCTGACTTCGTTTGTTTGAAGGTACGGTCCGTTTGCAAAAACAAATTTCTGATAGAACGCTATGTTTCTTGCATAAAAATAGAGTATAGAAATATATTCATGAAAGAATTTTAAAACTGGACTAGTAGTACCAGAGGTTATCCTACTCAAACAAACAAACAAAGTCATATATTTTATTTTTTTATATATTTAGTCTATACCTATATAGATTAAGTATTGCAGCGCAGATATAGATAGATTAACAATAGGCACCTACTAACCTACCTACCTAAAAGTGGTTTTAAAAAAGCAGAGCAGACTAGGATGACCAAGCATTCCTATCATTAGGATAACACAAGTCTGCAAAAAAAAAAAGTTGAGAGCTGTTTTGATTTTTTGGCGTAATTCTTATGTTTTTGGGTGTGCTGAATCCGAAAATGACTTTCATTTGCTCGTAGAACGTCACGATTTCTGACAATATAGGTTATCACATATAAACAAGTTATCACCTTAAAATAAAAGATAAAATACTAAAAAAAAATGTTTTATTCATAATTGCGTAATGAAACTTATTTTTTTATCTTAAATACATTCATTAGTAAGCACTAAACACGTTTCTTTTTCCCAGTGAGACTCCTTTTGGTACATTTTCGCTTGTAGGAAGCATCTGGAAGGTCTCTCTGAAGCATCCAACAGTAGTATGATATCATTGAGACGCTCCATCTTCCCTGGTATCTTTTTTCCATCTCCTTAATATCTTGGTGAAATCGTTCACTCACGTATCCTAAATTTTCTGGAAAGTAGTCAAGATGGGAATGAAGAAAATTAACTTTTAAACTCATTAGGCAACCTAAAGCTTGAAATGCTTTTAACATTCTTTTGACGATTTGTTTGTAGTCAGGGTCTTTGTTATTGCCTAAAAAATTGTCTATGATCTCTTTGAAGGCAATCCACCCTTTTCTTTGAGGATCCGTCATGGTTGTGATGAATTGTGGATCAGCCATAAGCCGTCTAATATCTGGTCCAGTGAAAACACCTTTTTTCAACTTTGCCTCCGAGAGGCCTGGAAACTTTGATATTAAGTATTTAAAGGTGAATTCACACACTTACGCACAGACGACATTGCACTATACTTAAATAAGATCTATTAAACAAAGACAAGTTAACAACACGTAATTGTATCGCGCCACTTTTTACACTATCGGAGCGCGCACGTTCAGTTTACAACATGTTTACTCGTATGTTTGTTTATTTGCTCACACAGGGCGTTCTTTATTTAGAAAGTAATGATAGTTATGGCCTAAATACATTTAAAAACAATTATCAAAATAAAATTGTACTTATTTATTTATGACTTCAAGTTAGCCCAAAAACCCCTTTTTGTAATAAAATTTTGCGTTTAGCAAAATAACGTGACGTTCTATAATTTTTTGAGTATTTTTTCAGCTTTCAGAACACCTTAATACATATAAATCAGTTGAAAACATCCAGACAGCATTTTTTTTGCAGACCTGTGTAATGATCAAGTTTATTATAACTTAATTTAATTTTAAAACATGAGATAAGAATATATGATTATAATCTGTCTGTCACACGTGTACGTGTATTCTTATTTTTTATCACCTGTCTTGGGTGGTAAAGAATTGTATGGAAGTTGAAACTTGTCCGTTCGCCATTAGAAGTATGCAATTATTGGTATTTACGCATCAGCTTAGATATAAAATTTTACATTTTACCATTGAAAATGGTTATTAGATGCAAATCGCCTGAGACGTATTTTTGGTCATAGCTCCGAGGATTTTAAGAGAATCGAGATAAAAATAGTACCAAAAGTTGAGGAATTTATCGAGACACGTGTAAGCGTTTGAATTTTGAAAACCGGCTGGCAACTTTTTTTGGAATTTTGAAAAATGTAAAAAAAAATCGGGATTTTTGGGAGGTGTTTGTATACTAAATTGTAAATATTAAAAAAAACCAACTTAGGAAAAAATGAAAAAAAGGGGTCCTAGGGTATTAGTTTAGCTACATAATTGGTTAACAATTGTGACCTGTAGGTGGTCCCTTTAGATTTAGTAATGTAGAAAAACGGGTATTTCCATGTATAAAAAGTGATGTAGCTTCTTTGATTATTGACCGATTGTCATGGTAATGGTGTTAAAAGATGTGGAAGCAAACGAGAAGTGCATTCGAGTTGGATTTTTGAAAATACTACTTAATATTATAAATGCGAAAGTTTGTATAGATGTATGGATGGATGTTTGTTCCTCTTTCACGCCTAATGGTTTTATATTTTTGTGATGTGACATATCATTTGACATTATTAGAATTAAGAAAGAGTGAATTGTTATTACAGTATTGAAATACTATTGCGACAGTACAATGCCGTATGCTTATAAGAGAACTCGAGCTAATATCCGTGCGCGCGTTTTGAATTTGAGAATGGACGGTGCAGAGGATCAAGTATGCGTGAATGTGAATGAATCTCGACTAAGGTAAAAAATAAATAAAAATAAAATATATATCTAATAAGTTACTTGTAATGTGTTATTTAAAATAAAATTTTTTGTTTTTCGTAAAATGTTGTATTCTTTTTCAATGCTCCGATTCTTGCGGGGATAGCGAAATCTGTAATTTTTTTTAAATTACCTATCCACTCTTATGGGACAAGGAAAAGACGTTATAGAGCCAAGTCGTTTTTTTTAGTTTTAACTATTAATTATTTACATTGAGTTAGTCCAACGAGGACAGGCCAAAACCTCAGCAGAGACTCCAAAAGTTAATTTAAATATGGGGGCAATGCACTGCTGCCCCGACCACTCTCCAATCCTATTAAGTATCCCCACTCCTAGCAGCCTTACTATCTGGATAGAACGTCTGTTTTGGTCGGCGCTGCGCATGCCTATGAACTTGAGGTCTATTATGAGAACCAACGAGTCGATCTGAGACTTCGTTTTTAGCCACTTGCATAGTCGCGATGCAATTACGACAGAGACAACCATAGATAGAAAAAACTTTGAGTGCTGTAATTAACTCCCTATCAGTGAAGTTCAGTCTCGCACAAATATATAATTTGTGTCTATCGCATGTGCATCGGACGCTTTCGTGTTACCATGGAGATATCCCAGCATAACCGTTCAAGGTTTTGCAAGCCTGGTGTGGCAAAGATAAGTGAGAATTTAGCCAGCGTCTTAAGTCAGTCCCCAAATGCGATGGCGAAAAATATCTTTCATAAAAAAATATTTCCATCGATGAAGCAAAAAAGCTTCCTCTCCTTTTTTAATATAACGTTTTTGTATATATTTTAATATATACAAAGTACCTATAATACGTTTCACGATCACTTTATTTAGAAATACTTCTTTTGCAATTTATAAGTGACATTAATGATATTCCACAAAAATAGTATGGATATTTTGCGATTTTATTTAAGAATGAACTAAATTTTATATATTACTAGCTGACCCGGCGGACTTCGTACCACTTTGACAGTATCTATGACAACAAAGCAAACAAATCGTGGAACTTTTTAGATTGGAAAATTAAATTGTAAAAAAAAAAAAATTTGGGGTAAGTATAAAAAATAGAAAAAAAATATAGATTACGACCGATTGTCAGACCTACCGAATATACATATAAAATTTCATAAAAATCGATCGAGCCGTTTCAGAGGATTATGGCAACTAACTAGTGACACGAGAATTTTATATATACTTATAGAATATTAGACCATTTGGTGACATAAAACGTGATAAAACTACGAGTACAAAGTGTCACTTTAGAAATGTCGAAGTGGAAGAAAGTAAATTTTGCATGAATCTTGAAGCCTTTAATAAAAATACTGTACTAGTATTTTTATTTAATGTAGGTAAGGTATGTATGCCACTAATGTAGAACAAAGTTAAAAAAAATTAATTTGGTCATGTACACGAATAAAATACTTTTTAAAGTAGGACAGTAAGTAAGTAAGTCTAAGTTCTAAATATTTAATTGTGTCCACAAATAAGTATATAGAAGTGATGAGACGATAAATGCGCAGTCCATTATTTAAAATATCTAACTATTATGTTATGTCGCTCATTTTGAGAAAGGTTTAGTTTTACATGGTTCGGTAGACTTTGTTGAGAGACATTGTACCGAGAAAACCGAAAAAGGAATAAGTTATTTTACAAAAGAAGTATTCCATATAAAATATTTCACAAGTTTCTTAGACACAAAATATTTTTATTTTGTGTGTATTGTTTACGTAATTTTCTTCTTATTTAGAATGTTGCATCTAAAATACGAATATTATTTTAAAGAAGTAGTTATTAATTAATTATAGTAATCTAAATTTTCTTCTACAAACACAAAGAGAGTGTATTACGGACCAAGTATCAAACAAGTTCTCTAAGACATGACGCCGTAAATGCGAGGTTATGTCGGCGTTCACAAATAATTTTGCCCTGCCGCACCAGGGTAGCATAAACAACTGGGGGACTCCAAGCCTGTAACTATAGAAACACTTTTAGCGTCTGACGCAGTACTCGTAGTGGAGCTACAAGCTCATAGGCCATGCGCAGTTGCTCAGACGTGGTTTCCCTATATCATCTACCGCTGCAGCTGACGTTTTTGTTTGTTATTATTTTTACTCTTCTTTGTTCTATGAGTACAAAGATAATTTTTTTCTTTTTATTTACAATGATGAAACTTACTAAAGATTTAATAATGTATTAATACATAATACATTACACAGATCACAAAATGCCGTATTTTTTTAATAAAACTTTTGAAATTGGTTACGTTTCAAGCTGAATGCTTTTTTTTCAGTTATTCTATTATTAAAGGGAAGAAACAATATTGGGAGCTTCGTCGTTCTCTATGCAAAAAAAGTGGCTGGCTAAAGTTAGTCAGGTTATAAACGAATCACTGCAGTTCTCTTAACTACCTACATAAATAATTCAAGTGGAGAGATATTTATATAGCACGCTACGCTGCGAACAGGGCCGCTTGATATGTGTAATTTTTTAATCAGTTATTGTATCATCATCATCATCATCATCATCAGCCATATGCCGCCCACTGCTGGGCATAGGCCTCCCCCAAGGATCGCCACACCGATCGGTCCTGCGCTGCCCGCATCCAGCGGCTTCCCGCGACCGCCACCAGATCGTCGGTCATCAGATACTGTATGCAATGCATTCCAAGCTGTTAAGTATAGTTGAGTTCGCTGCATGACATGTTATGGTTTAGTTAAATACGGCGTTATAGTTAAATGTGGCCGTTTTTAGCTGTAACGTCTTATTTAACTAAAGAATAACATGTCAGATGTTCATTACGTGACGTAAAAATGCTAAATTACTTCATTCAAATAGTTTGTTGAGCATAATTTGATTTTCTGTCTCTAATTACCAGATATGTTTTTTTTTCCATTGGCGGCGATAGTGTACGGCGTAAACGCTCTTAAGAGAACTGCGGAAGCAAATAGCAAATAGGATAACCAAAAGCCTTAAAAGAAAAACTTTTGCTTTACATAGCTATGCAATTCCTTACATGACTTGCTATTGCAATCCTGTTACTTTTCCTTGTTTAATGTTTTGATGCGTTTTGCACATTTAGCCAGTGTCAACTCAGAGATCGTGTAAAGTATTTTCTAACTTTTCTATTTTAATACATGATAATTTATTTGCCAATACTAATGTACGTTTACCAACAGTGAACGGTTAATAATCCACCCAATTCGACAAAAGACACATTTTAGAAAGTTAAACAAATTTGCATTCAAACTCTGCACTTTCGCCAAGAGGCCTTGGGTTTTATACAACTTTATAAACAAGTGAGCCTGTCCAATTTACTCCGCTTGACCGTTACAATGTTATTTATTATACAGCTAAAAATTGTACTTAACTGCATTGGATACGACGCCATCCCTTTACTTTATTGACTACTCCTGTGGATTTGAGCTTATGATGGGGCCTGATGACCTGTGGCCTATGGGCTTTTAAAAACCTATCGTAATCAACAGTCTTTCACAAAGGATACGTATAGGTGACATTTATTAATTGTACCAATATTTTATACATTGTGATGAGAAAATGAATAATGTTTAATGTTGCATTTTTACAAGCCTGGCACGGTCGGGTTACATTCTTTGCGAACCCCGACAACGTGAAAGCGCCATTCAGATGATCACACGGGCAGTGCCATCTGTGAGCAGTTCGGTAAACTCAAAACCGCAATGTCTCCGATGACAACTGAATATTGTAGTGCAACCATGCTGAAGTTCGATTACGACTTTTGCGAACTCGGTAGTAGTATCAAAGAATATATACACTACCGGTAGTAGTAAAGTAAGTAAACTGCCTATAACTGTCCCACTGCTGGGCAAAGGCCTCCATCACTGAAATCAAGTCATCGCTACAAGTGATGGGTAATGACTTAATCACCACGCTTGCCAAATGCGCGTTGGTGACCACAAACCCGGCTATGCATTGAAAAATCCGAAACACATTTTGCCCGACCTGGGAATTGAACCCGGGACCTTTGGTTATCGGGCCGAGCGCTCTGCCACTCGGCTACCGAGGCGAACTAAGTGCAGAGGGGCAAAATTATGTAAGCTATGACGCTAAGAAAACTTCTCACACTCTTTCGCGTCACATTTTACAGATTCAGTAATAATTATAAAATGTTTAGAAAGTATCTGATATTCAACATGAAGTTCATGACCCAATCTACACGACCTTGAAATAGACTGCTATAAGGAGGTAAACTGTTCTGCGCATGTCCAATGAACTACGTCAAACGACAACACGAGTGCAATGTGTAGCTGCACCAGACGCTGTTGAATCACCATGGTTACAGTGTTTCCAAGCTACCTTATGATTTCTGCGCGCCTGGTGCGACAGGGCTAAATTATGTGCGAACCCCGACAACGTGAAAGCGCGATTCAGATAGATTGGGTGATGGAGATTGATGGTCGATTCTGTGAGCGGCTGTGAAAACTTACAACTGCAATGTTTCCAGCACTGATCTGGTTATGATGATTACATAATACAACCGGATAAAGCTTTTAATACCTATGCGAGCTTAATGCCCTTTCGGGGTGTATTGTCCAAAGTACTAAAATGTCCACAGTGCTAAAATGTCCAAAGTGCTATAATGACTATAATTTTAAAATGTCCATAGTGCTAAAATGTCATCGTTGCTAAAGAACTTTCTAAACTCTTTTATTTAAACTAATATTATAAAGAGGAAACCTTTGTATTTTTGTATGTATGTATGTATGTATGTATGTATGTATGTATGTATGTATGTATGTATGTATGTATGTATGTATGTATGTATGCTTGCAACAAATAAACTCAAAAACTACTGGACCTATTTAAAAAATTCTTTCACCATTAGAATGCTACATTAGCGCTGAGTAACATGGGCTATAGCCTATATAATATAAATATATTTAAATATATGTAAATAAAATACTAAAAACGACAATTTAATATTTCAATACAAAATGATTTGTTTGTTTTGTTGTCATGGAAACCATTGATGTATATTTAACTCAATGATGGAAACTGTCAAAGCGGTACGAAGTCCGCCGGATAGTACTTTATGTTAGACTAGCTTTTGCCCGCAGCTTCAGCAAGCCAAGAAATCTGCAGCTTTGAATAAAGCTTGGAATAATATGTTCTAAAATAGATATTTATTTTTATAATACATGATAATGAGTGAATCAAACATTGTCTATTATTGAATGATGTTTTCCCCAATCCCTTTGAGTATAAGTGAAAGTATGGTGCTTTACTGTGATCTCATGCGGACTTCTTGAGAGAATTTGAAAAGTGACGTTGCGTTGTTTTGTTTCTTTTGCCAACACTCTAGCATATTCCCAAACATTTATTAACAAGAATCTACCTTTATTTGACAAAATAAAAATTTATACAAAAAAACCAAACGGCAAACATGACTATTCACTTTCCCACCAAGATGTCTAAGGTGTTGGTTACGTTACTACTATCTACAAGTTTTTTTTTCTAAGCGCGGCACTCCAACAGGGTGCCTAGTGAGAGTTGTGTTTACTATCCGTATTCATTCGATTACGTTTACGAAAACGAAAATTAGTATGGCATTTTAGCAGCGCCTCCTGGCGACAAACGAGAAGAGTTACAATTTTGCCATACAAATTCTCGTTTTCGTTAACGTGATCGAATGGCGAATGAAACTCGCACTTGGCACCTAGATGTCAAGTCAAACTAAAATCGCAAATGCGCATGTCCATTGCACTGAGTTTGACCTCACAATACTCATCTATACCTTGTATGTACAACTAAGTGCATTGGATCCGACGCCATCGCTTCAGCTTAGAGACGGCTCCTGCTAATTTCTGCAAGCCTGGTGCGAGCTATAACGGCCAAGCGCGATTCAGATGTCTGCACACAGTGCCGCCATCTATGAACGGCCGTGTACAAACTAAATACTGCAATGTGTCCGAAGTAATCTTATTATTATAATTAAACTATGCTAAAGTTGTTACGACATATAAAAGCTAAAGTAATCCCCCAGCCGTCAGCATCTTTAAACATAGGGACCTTTTCTTTTGCTTACGGGTTGTAATAACATAATGTTTTTGTGTCACGACGCCTTAATGTTAAGGGAAACCTGTAATTAGCTTAGCCTATTATTGTTTAAGAACTATGTAAGAAAATATTGTATTGTTACGCAGTTGCGTTTATTGATAAAACAAAATAAAAATAAAAATGACGTCACTGTTGTGTTCCGTTCTCAGAATCTATATATTAATAGGTACGTGAAGCAAAAACTTTGTCCCCCTTTTTTACGAAAATTGCGCGGACGGAGGAGTACGAAATTCCGCACACTTATCTATACTAATATTATAAAGAGGAAACCTTAGTATTTTTGTATGTATGTATGTATGTTTGCAACGAATAAACTCAAAAACTACTGGACCGATTTAAGAAAATCTTTCACCATTAGAATGCTACATTAGCGCTAAGTAACATAGGCTATATTAAAATATATATATATATATAAAATTCCTACTAAAAACGACAATTTAATTTTCGAAAAATACGTAATTGTTTTTTTTTTCCTTTTGTTGATGGCTTTGTGCGATTAGTACATTAATTAGCCAGTGTCAAAGTAATATTTCTAACAAGTAATAAAATATAAATAAACAATATTTCTTTTCTGTATGATGATGATAAAATAAAATGGAAAAGAGGAGTGAGAAATGATATACTCCCCAACCCCTCGAGTATCTCAGTAAAGATGTGGGGCTTTACTAAGTCCTCGGGCGGACTTCTTGAGAGAATTTGAAAAGTGACGTTGCACTGTTTTGTTGCATTTGCCAACTCTCATGCACACTCACGAACACTTAACGGTTAATGATCCACCATAACTTCACATAATTATTCGACATAACGCTAATTTTAGAAAATAAAACAAAACCGCAGACATGTCTGTTCACTTTCCCGCCAAGAAGTTTTTTATTCTATTGTAATATTGATTTCACAAGGTGAGATGTAATACATATATCACGTCATATTCGAGTACTGTAAGGCTGGTTTTACCATTGAAAATTTTTGGCCATAGCTCCGAGGATTTTGGGAGGATCGAGATGAAAAAAGTACCAAGAGTTGAGGAATTTATCGAGACACGTGTGAACGTTTGATTTTTGAAAATCGCCTAGTAACTTTTTTTGTAATTTTGAAAAATGTAAAAAAAGTCGGGTTTTTTGGGGAGTGTTTGTTTACTAAAATGTAAATATTTCGAAAAAAAAACTGACTTTAGAAAAAATGGAAAAAGGGTCCTAGGGTATTAGTTTAGCTACAAAACAAGGAAATTTTTTAAAAATCGGTTAATAATTGTGACTTGTAGGTGGTCCCTTTAGATTCGGTATTGTAGAAAAACGGGTATTTCCGTATATAAAAAGTGATGTAGCTTCTATGATTATTGACCGATCGTCATGGTAATGGTGTCCAAAGATGCGGATGCAAGCGAGAAGTCGAGGTTTTTTAAATGCTAAGACCCTCCACAATCGTGAGGTGTGCAGTCTCAGGGAATATTTCCAAAAAGCTGATGTGGGTATGCACAGAGAGGTGGTAGCAGTGGACAAGGGTCTCACTCCGCTGTCCTTGGCTAAAGAAAACTGGCACAAACCCGTAGTACTTAGTACCAATGCCGCAGGGAGGTATGGCAAGGCAAAGGAGCTTCACGGGCGGTTTTATCGGGCCCTCCATGGACCCTATTAAGCGTCTGTATCCTGGCTGCGTTTTGGTGACATCTTCGGGGAAACTGAAGGTTTTGTCTGTGCAATTATGGACGAAGTTATGTTGACGAATAACTACCGGAAATATATAATGAAGGACGGGACGGTTGACATATTATGTCGGGCATGCCACCGTCCGGGTGAGTCTATCAGACATATTATTTCTGCCTGTTCACGTCTGGCTAACGGCGAGTTAATTTTAGTTTTTCCTTGATTTTTACACTAAACACTAATTGTATCCTAAATTTGAAGCTTCAATGTCTGCTAGAAGTTTAGATTTGCCTTAGAGTTTTGATGATCGGTCAGTCAGTGAGTGAGTGAGTGAGTGAGTGAATGAGTAAGTGAGTGACAAAATTAAGAAACTTTGTCTAGTTATAATTCTTAAACTACCGGTTCAAATTAAATGAAATTTGAAATATAGGTACCGTATTTATAAAATGCCTGCTTGGTATCTGAAAATTCAGGCTTCTAGTTTTATCCACAACAACGTTATAGGGGGTCGAAAATGGCCTGAACCGTTACAAGAAAAGGATGGTACGGCCGCCGTGCCGCTTTTTTGGTACGGCCGCCGTGCCGTTTTTTTGCTCGACTTGGCGGGGGCACTGCCGTGCCCCCAGATAGAAGTGCAGTGTTTGTTACTTATTATTCACTCCTTTTTAAATCTGTTTGCGTCACCAAAGGCGTTACGTAGGTACGCGTTGCCAACCCCTAAATCTAAGTTCCACTACTTTCTATATATTTCCTACCTCCCTAGTAGGTGTCATGCTTGCCCCTAGACTGTCTTTTAGGTCACCCGCTTAGGTTTCAAGACACACACTACAAAAGGACATATGTGTGAGATCGTCTGCCTCAGTCTGCGCATGTCCTATAAACTTGGGGGTCTATTATGATAATCGACATGTCGAGGTCGGAACTGGTTAGGCCACTTCGCATTTGGTATAGCTACGATGCTATTGCAACAAGCAGTGTCATAGTCATAGTTCGAAACATTGGATACCGTAATTAACTCCCTGTGTGTTACGTTGTGCCTCGCATATATCTATTGTACTACAGTTACATTCGACGCTATCTCGTTGCCATGGAGGAGGCGGCAAAGTTACTGTTGAGAATTCTGCAAGCCTGGTGTTACTGACCTAAGTAAGGCCACGGGAGCCCCATTAAGTTGAAATTGAAAGTAATTTATTTCTTCTAGACATCACAGTTTTCTTTGATGCGTGATTTGTTTGCGTGAGATATAAACCAGCAGCGCTATCTGGCGTTTAGCAATAGGTGCCCACAATAAATAAGGTTTTCAAGACAGTGGTCAAATAATTTTTGCTGAAAAATATAATTTTGCTATAAAATCATCTATCATAAAATTAAAGGATAAAAGGATGGAAGGAGGAAAGAAGGAGAAAGGAAGGAGGAAAGAAAATAAAAGGATGTAAAAGAATAATTGGAGTGACAATAACAACAACGTCAAAGAATATTATGGTTAATTCTACAAAATTAATACAGATACTCGTATATACTAGAAATACTAGATACAAAATGTATTATTACGCAAAATTTATTGCTTGTCTTTATTTTTGGACCCTGTTTTTTCATTACTACGTTACAGTCGCCGATTTGTGGGCATCGATTCGTCTACTTCGTAGTCCCCAAGATGTGGGGCTTTACTAAGTCCTCACGCAGACTTCTTGAGAGAATTTGAAAAGTGACGTTGCACTGTTTTGTTTCATTTGCCCACACTCATACACACTCACGAACACTTATCGGTAATAATCCACCATTACTTCACATGAATATTCGACATAACACAAATTTTAGAAAATTACACAAAACTGCAGACATATTGACTCTTCACTTTCCCGCCAAGAAGTCGACGATATAATTTATTATTAAATGTGTTTTATACTTTTTTAAACATAAGTATAGTATATTCCGAGCAATAGGATATTCTCAACTGATATTTTCTCATAGTGAACTAACTGCTTTTCTGTGTTATAATAACTGATTGTTTGATGTTAAGATTCAATTGAAACGTTTTTCAAACCTTTGTGCTTTTTTATTTTCTAGCTAACTCAACGGTCCGCATTGAGTTTCTATGACAACAAAACAAACAAATCGTTAAATAGTTTACGCGTGAAAGTGCGTGTTACGCGTCAAACAAACAAATAAACAAACTCACTTTCGCATTTATAACATTAGTTAGGATGACTATATTATTCTTAACATACTTTACAGTTATATTCATCGAGCGTCATCTATACAAACTACATAATTTATTGGAGAGTTTTCTCAATTTTAACTTTTTCTTAGTACACAGTATACTTTAAACAATTTTTTTTTATTATTTTTTTATTTTTACGGGTAAGCACAGTGCCTTGATCTCACCTGATGTTAAGTGATGATAAGGCCATTTGGTGGAAGCGCACTTCACCCGGGATCCTCAACTAGTGAGGCACTGGCTATCTTGTCTCTAGCTGCCGGAACACAACAATGCTACAAACATTGTTGTTATGGCGACATATTTAGATAAGATGGTGGTAGCTAGCCAGGCGGACAAACAAGTCCTACCACCAACCAAACCGAGTACACAAAGATGTACCCCCGCTGGGAATCGAACCCGGGACCTCTGGGTCTAAACCGGTGGTCTTGACCACTAGACCACAGAGGCGGTTTGCACTTACTGATCTCAAGTTAAGGATCTAAAGCACTTAAGAAGGCTGTTTGTGTGTACACCTGTCACAATTTGATGAACTGGCTAGTTCTAAACCACTTGGCTAACTAACTTTTTGTAATGGCATTATTGTGTCCTGCCAGTAAAACTGCCCTGCCCTGTGCGCGAGATCAAGGATTCTAAAAAGATTTGTGTCTCTTAAAGAAAAAACAAAAAGATCCGAAGCTGGGAGTAATGGCACCTTATCTCTTGGACAAGGATACGCCTGTGTGTGAGAAAGTGCCTGTCTGTGCATGTCCACTAGAAATGTGACGCCTTAAAAAGCATATACATACTACTATCCCCGACAACGCTTCCGATATTTTTGGTAAAATGGCGGCAATTTTTGAAACTGGTAACGAAAGAGGCATAGCGGTAATGCGCATGTCCACTGTAGAAAATGAGACGACACAAATAGTACCTGTTGCATCGGACGCTACTTTGATCTCCATGGTTACACTACTATTGTAGCTCTTGCGATTCCTGTGAGCCTGGTGTGGCAGGGCTAAATTTTGTGCGAACCCCGACAGTACTTTAAATTTTCAGATATGGCGGCAATGTTTGAAACGGAGCGAGTGTAATAAATAATAAGTGATTGTACTATTTCATAAAGTTAAATTCTTTAAATGGTTGGTAACGTTATTTCAATATTGTTGTTTTGTATTATTTCTAATACTACAGAAATTTCCTAAAATACGTAATACAAATAATTTGCAATGAAATTTTATTCTGAATAAGTACTAAATAAAAAATTTGGTGACAAAGATAGAACCTTAAAAGCAGTTATGCATTTTATTTACTAGTTATTAAGTAAGGACGAAAATATACTTAACTCTGCATTTTTCTTTAATTCGCACGTGGTGCCCACGTGGATAAGAGTGCCAGAATGCGCATGTCCACAGAAAAGGGGCGTTCCACAAGGTATATACTACCGATATGCAGTTGCATCAGACGCTAGTAAATGTATCTCCATGGTTACCTCGCTATTAAGCTCTTGCGATTTATAGGAGCCTGGTGTGGCAGGGCTAAATTTTGTGTGAAGCCCGATAATGCCTAAGTTATTTTAAGCGAAATGGCGGCAAATTTTGAAACTGGTAAAAATTTTTCTTATTATGTTTAGTTACAACTTTCTTTAGATGGTTGGTGGATGGATGGTGATTCTTTTGGATATTTTCTCGTTTGAGTTGCCAAAAAGTAGGTACTTATTTACAAATTCGGTATAAAAATAGCTCTCTAAGACAATATTCATTCAAAATAGCACAGAAGACAATGTTTGGTGAAAAACGTACAACCTTAAAACAGTTACAGAATAGAAATAGAATAAAAATGAATTTCGTTTATTATTTGTTGAGTAAAGATGAAAGATGATTATCTTACTTAGTTTGATGCCCACGTGTAAAGTAATGCCCGCTAGTTTTGAATCTATGGTTACACGGCTATCATAGCTCTTGCAATTCCTATGAGCCTGGTGTGGCAGGGCAAAATTTGGTGAGAAACCCCTTCGTTCAATTAGTAGTTAGTATTATTATTATTGATAACCCCAACGATGCCTTCTTTTTTTAACAAAATGGTTGAAGTAGAGTTTTGTTTATAGTTACAATGGTCGTAATATGGTTGGTAACGTTGTTGTGATGTTTCGGATGTGTTTACCTAATTATGTTAATTAAAAATAAAGTTTATAAATACAGTAGATAGCTTATGTTGTCTTCAATATTTGTTGGGGAAAGGTAAAATTTATACAATTAAAGCAGTAGTTTTCTGCTGTATAGTCACGTATACGTAGTATTACGATCACCGGCCTCGGAGTTACCAAGTTTGACTTCCCAGTGGGGTAAATATTGTGATCGGTTTATTTGGTACAAAGCGTTTTCTTAGTCTACCTACCTGGCTACCTACCACAATCTTCTATGAGTTTTTAACAGCACTGTTTTGTTCCGTCGGTAAGAGGGCACGAAGATGTGTTGGTCATCCAGATCCTATGTGGTTGATGATTTCGGATCTGCTTGCGGTTCAACTAATCTTTACTAACAGAAAGCCAAGAAAATGCAGAATGAACAAATAGCAGGGCCGCCTCAGAACACCAACCTCCGTTTTTTTTCTTTATTAATTTATAAAGGGACCTTTATAAATTTTTATTTATAAATCAAAGAAGTAGCGCGTGGATTGTTTCCATGTACTTACTGTATAGCATCACAGTCACAGGTCACTGTCAAATGCAGTTTGCAAAACAAACAAGTTCAACACACACAAACTATAATTTCTTTCACGTATAGTATTTAAACCACAGAAGGTTGAATTTGGTCAGTGGTTTAAGCTGTTTTATCGCCTTTGTTGTCTGGTGGTAAGATTACCCGGTCCCCAAAGTTTCCAAGTTCAACGCCCAGCGGGGTGCAAAGCATGCATCATCAGGTCATTATTTCTTTGGGGCTGGTCAAGATAACACCACCGTTTGCTATTTTTATTAAAAAATAAAATGATTATGACGTTAGTTCGGTTATTAAGCTAGAGTAACTGACTGTCCTTAACTTATCCTCCAAGTAATAAAAAGCGGTTACTTTAATATCACTCAACTAAAAAAAGAAAAGAGTGGAAAATACGAAAAAAAAATTTCACAGATTTTGCAGTCCCGCAAGAATCGGATCATTCACACGTGTCTCGATAAATTTCTCAACTCTTGGTACTATTTCCATCTCGATTCTTCCAAAATAGTCGGAGCTATGGCCAAAAATACGTCTCAGGCGATTTGCATCTGATAACCATTTTCAATGGTAAAAATTGGTCAATGTTTTAAAGAACTGTTACGTGATTTCTTTGTTTAATAATCGCTCTTGAAATTATTATTGTTGTTGTCACCATGCATCCTTATTAGAAGACATAACTTTTGGATCTGATGCCATCGTCGTTGTCACGGTAAAGCTATCGCTTCCTTTGAGACTGCTCCTACTCATTTCTGTAAGCCTGGTGCGTGCGACAACGGCAAAGCGCGATTCAGAGATGGCTACAGACTGTGCCGCCATCTATGAGCCCGACGACCGACGCTTTAAAACTATGTAAAGCACTTATGACTTTGCAAGTCATAAGTGCTTTACAGTTAAATCTTTTAAATGAAACAACTTTTACGGATCTACTCGCGTTTATTTTACTTTACACATTATTTAATGTTTATCCTGACGTTTCGAATCCTTTGCAGGTTAGTGTTGGTCATCTCATAATTAATTAGTAGCTTGTATACCCTCATTTAAATTTAATCGGGTGCGTTCCGTTTTACGCAGAAAGAGCTTACAGTATCTTTTGGTCTGGCAGTATGGTGTTGGGGCTGGGATTTAATATTTTGTATGATGGGGTCCCAGGCTAGTGGTAGACTCCAACCATCTTCTCTATTAAAATTAGGATGTTTTTTAATTTCAATAGCCTCGCGTATCATCCTAGGGATGAATCGTTGTTCTCTAGCGAGTACTTGCGGTTTATCAAATCTGATGTAATGGTTGGGGCCCTCTAGGGAATGTTCGCATACTGCAGATTTACTTTCGCGCCTATGCTTGACGTCGGCTATGTGTTCTTTAACGCGGGTTCCTATACTTCTCTTTGTTTGCCCGATGCAAGAGAGCCCACAGTCGCAGTCCAGTTTGTACACGCCTGCATCTTAAAGGGGTATGTTGCACTTGACAGGTCGTAAAAATTGGTTGATCTTCTTTGGCGGCTTGAAGTAAGTGTTGATTGAAGCTCGCTTTAAGATATGTCCAATCTTGTCAGTGACACCTTTCATATATGGAAGTACAGCAGGTTGGGGCTCGACTGTGGTTAGTTTATTGCATTTTCTGTGACGAAGCCGTGGTACTTTCAGTTTATTATTCTGTAGTACGCGCTTGACATGCTGAAGCTCAGCAGCCAGGTGTTGAGTGTCACAGGTGCCGCGTGCTCTCTGAAACAAAGATTTCCCTACAGTAGCCAACTGTCTAGGATGGTGGTGAGAATCACCATTGAGGTACCTATCTGTATGGGTTACTTTACGATACACAGTGTGACTCAAACTATGGTAATCGGCTGATGATGATGATGAAATGAACGAAGCAGGTGGCACGCGAGGAGCTACGGAGTGGACTTTTTGCAATTAGTGCTTAAATGAGTGGACATATCTTAATAAAATGTATAAACATTGGAAGGGATGGGATAGATTATATTTTTACGACATCTGATGTCGTGTTTGTGAACTATGTCTTTCAGGTAGCTGGCACGCAAATATTTCACCAAATCAAGGTTGCTGTTGAAACTATCGCTTAGTTCCACTTTAAACTGCAATGCTACCGGCACCGTGCTTTTGGCTGCGGCTCGGTATTGATTCCTGTGACCACGTGTGATACCTCCTGC
Source organism: Eudonia mercurella (assembly GCA_963082485.1). Classification (NCBI taxonomy): domain Eukaryota; kingdom Metazoa; phylum Arthropoda; class Insecta; order Lepidoptera; family Crambidae; genus Eudonia; species Eudonia mercurella. The sequence goes on from OY720022.1 coordinate 5,141,654, forward strand.
AATGTCATGGGTTCCTAGTAAAGGTGCTGCATTTTCCTTGAATCTGGAAATCATATTGCATGCAGCTTTTAGTACGCTAGGCAAGCAAACGTCAAAAAACAAAATCTCGGTTACTTTACAACTTACTTGCATTTGAAAATAAACAGAACATAAAAATAAAAATGAAGAATGCATGGTGGTAATGAGTTTGCTAATCTTACATTTTTTATTTGTCTATCTGAGATGCATTCGTCAACCCTCTCTTGATTAATATTCGACTTTCCCGTCAAGAAGTCCGCCGTGTGGTTGTCACTGCTTTCGAATTTTCCCGCCAATACATCATATATTTATTTCTACGGGGTTCTCAAGCCAGGTAACTCTGCCCAACTAGGTTTGCAGAACTATCGTCATAGCAACAGGATGGCGTCCACACGTACATACACACAAAATTAAATATGAACGTATATGCGAACACAACACGCTCGCTGTGTATTTTGAAATTTCCGTTATATAATAATATGTTTCACGGTTCTGGAAGAGCAATACACTGTGTATTTGCCTCCTTCCCCATTAGTGTATTATATAGTAATGTTTGTGTGTATTAAACTTTAAGGTTATATTTGTCAAATTTATATAGATTTTGTTGTACTGTATATTTATTTATACACAAAGTGTTAGCAATTGACTGAAAACATTTTTCCTCCGTAGTCGAGTGACTCGCACACTAGTTTCTGGTGATGCCATCTACTAGGTCCCGGGTTCGATTCCCGGTTGGGTTTATGTAGAAAAACGAGCTTTTTTATATTTCTTCCAATCTAGGTGGTTTTAGTAACGTCGTCGTAGTTTCTGATTTCCATAACACAAGCGCTTAAGCTAATGTCTTTGTCAGAGCTATGTATAATGTTGCCTTGTACATATATATTTATTTATTTATTACCTATTTCTTTTTTAATATGCTTTTTACAGAAAGTGCAAAAAAACTTAAATTAGCCGACATGCCGTTTTGATAAAACTTCTAAAACGGTAACATTACATTGGCTGTGGCTAGGCTTAAAGTTAGTAACATTTAAGCGTTATAGCCCGTGTCTTCGAGAAAAGTTAGCTTTTCGCGGGACGGGGATACAAATGAGTCATAGAATTTGTATTTAGTGTATTAGCAATAGATACATAAACTCTAGCATATTCCGAACGTGATTTCATTGTCATAAACCAGTAACCAATGCAGTTAATATCTATCGAAAAGAGAGCCAAGTACAATATGATATATGCTTTGGTTGTCACTTCAATGACAAACGAAGTGAGATCTAAGTGGGTGCCAAGTTAGGATAATATCTAGAAGCCTAAGGTCTGATTTGGCTAGTTTTCATGTACGAATTTATATTATAGCCTTCGCAAGTTCTAAAGCTGTAAGTTCTTATTTTATTCTTCCGGGAATTTGGCTGGCTGGTTAAAACTAGTCATCTAACATAAGGCTCTTTCATGACTGTTTTAGTAGGTACTTAATAATAATTCAACTTTCGCAAAGGCCGGTCATCGGATGGGTGACCAAAATATTTATCATCTTGAGCTCCTCCGTTCTTCGGAAGGCACGTAAAGCCTTTGATCCCGTTTGCATTAGCAGTTGTTAACAGCCACCAATCCGCACTAGGCCCGCGTGGTGGTTTATGGCCCGTTCTCCCTATTCATCAATAGGGGAGGCTAGTGCCCCAGCAGTGAAAACATAAAATGAACTGGTGGTGGAGTCTCACGGCCGATTTTAATAAAAAAACTTAAAAAAACATCTTAAAATTTTAGTAAAAATATTTTTACTGTCCGTGATTCAACTTGTTTAAAAAAAAACACTTTTTATTATTGCACCAGTCAATAGTGCCGTTTATAAGAACCAAATTTTCCGAATGGGCAATGTGTTTACTTTTTAGTCAGTCTAATTTACTAAGAATGCATCTAGTAATATACATAGATTCGCTAAAAAAAACTTCCCGTCCGTACGCAAGAATTATGAAAAGGGCAACAACCGTCCATACAAATTGCCCATATCAGTTAGTGTGACTCGATTGCAATCACGATAGCCTGACAGTCAAAATACATCCCCAAAAATACGTGCAATGGGTCGCATAGTGGGCACGCTAGTGGTAAACTTTTTCTATTCCTTTTTTCTGTCTAATCTGTCAAATTGCAATGAACGAACGTAACTTCAAAACAAATCTAAACAATATTCAGCTTCGAAGAAAGAAGAAGAAAAAGATGCAGAAAATTTTAATTTCTTCTAATTATCTGTTTCAGTTGTTCTGAGGTTCAGATGAGATCTGTCCTTTCACTATTTGAGCATGGTCTGCTACGTCACAAAATGGTTATTGATCTGCAACGTCACAGAATGGTTACAATGCACCAGGCTTGCTGAAACGACCAGCAGCAGCATCCAACGACTGATAGAGAAGTACAATATTTGCCTTTCGCTTGCGAATCTACAAAAACTTGGCTGAAAGAGGGAGACAAATTCACAGTGATTGCATGCAGTGCAACAAGGACTGAGCACTATTGATTTTCTAGAATATGGACTTATGTCAGTATATGTATTAGAACCTACAACTCATCTGAACAAACCAGGAAACTCTTGCTTCCTTATGTGTGCCTAGTATTAGTGCAGGAAAGTTGCAATACATAATTGCAGCGCAGTATGTTACCAGCCGTGCTCTGTGCCGGTCACTTGGAGAAAGAAGCCTTTTGTCCAGCAATCAATCAGGCTGATGATAGTGATAGTGATCCACTTTGAATTTTGATTCCATTTGCATTGGAGACGGACATTTCATACTGTACAGACAAGGTTCAAAATAAGGATCAAAGATTTTATGATAATGTTATATATAATTTTAGGCAAATTTTAGTGTAAAGAAACTACTATTTGAAAAAATAGTAATAAAAATATTCCACTAGAGGATTTTTTTACAATTTTGCTTTCAAAATCATAAGCAAACCAAATGCGTCGTTTGTAAACACCAATATGTTATGAATTATGTCTATACAATGGCAAGTTACACACAAATTCGACAACCGACAGTTGACGTAAGTAAATGTATAACAAAGTAAAATTAAGAACAAAGTTTCATCTTAATACAAGGAAACAATTTGTACTGTGATCTTGTAACTAAATATATGATTGTTTTCATATAATTAGCCACCACCATCATTTAGATCATTCACCATAAGAGCAATGTTAAATAGCAATATTGTGTTCAACAGTAACAAACATATAACCAGTTCTTTCATTGTTTCATTGCTTCAACTATTATTTTGTCATTAATATCATAACGTGGTCTAAACTATACATAACATTTTACTTTTAGAATCTTCATTTGTTTGTGTCACACGATTTCCAAACCGACTTTCAAAAGACGTTTTCTAACATCAAACATTTGCATTATAACAGCTGCATTTTGTTCTCACAAGCTCGAACAGCATTTTTTTGCTATACGAATACTAGGGACCCACGAATATGCAGGAGGCATATCAGTGCTATTCGGCAGACACTAAAAGCACCTGTCGATAGCATCTTTCGGAAAGACGATGCCATCTATTTGAATTTGTCAATGATGACTCATTCAAGTTTACAGGCCACTAAGTAATGCGCACACAAATTCGCTTCACCGCTAGATGTCGTTACAGCTATAAATAACATTTTGAACAAAAATTGTTTCTATATCTTCTACATCTTCTATATATTAATACGTGAAGCAAAAATTTTGTATCCCTTTTTACGAAAATTGCGCATTTCATACTCCTCCGGAGTATGAAATTTCGCACACTTATAGTTTATATAGAGAAGGATTGCAGAATGTTAATTTTTTTTTAAATAATGAATAAAAATACATTAAATCAATAAAACAAACATTACACACACTACCAAGTATTTGACACACATATTTCAAAATGTAACAGGAGTTGCCGATATCTGTCAATGCAAATCCAAACTCACATTCTATCTTTTTTAATTTTTCATTGCTTAGGATACAAACCGTGCAGCCTTAATAAAATTACGGTCGAATTTCGACCACTGGGCGACCATTAGTCTTAATAAAAGCCCAGCTGTATGATGTTTTAAGAATGATGATGATGGTGAATGCATCATGCCATCAGTTGAATCTCTGTCAAGTTACATTATACTCATATTAGCGACAGCTACAACAATACAAAGGCAACCTATACAACGCATGGCCTAAAAAGACGCACCATAGTGTCTCAAACCGGTAAGCTGTAACGCACTACAATAATGTAACGAAAGCTCATATGCAGAACATACTTATAAATGCATGGGGGGTTCTCAAGCCAGGTAGCTCTGCCACACTGAGCTTGCAAAAATATCGGAGGTAGTAAACTATTGTATTGAAAAAGACACACAAGGTGTGTTGTTGAAATTTCCGAAATTCCTGCTTTACAATCAACCGGGTGTAGGAGGGTGATGCCCTATGTGCTACTCGTAGTATTTGCAAAAACTTTGAAACACACTTTGAAATTCAAATATTGCCGCCATTCTGTCATACATACATATTTTCTTATATATGTGGAAAACGGGGTTCTCACGACACAAACGCAGTCCTATTTCACTAGGACAGCAGAAACAGCAAAGGCTATACTGAAACTATTTCTATTGATACATGTCCAAGGTATCGTAGGTACTATGTGCAGCAGCTAGGTAGTTAGATGCACGCTGAGACAGCGCCGCGTCTGTCTCGTTTTAATGTAGGTAGCTGTTTCACTATTTACAGGCTGTGAGAGGGAGAAAAACTGTGATTGTCCACGTGGTTAACCCCCGTCCTCTTTCTACATACCTATACATATATTTCACTGACTGAAAAGACAAACAAACCTTTTATTTACGGTAATGGTGGACATCAAAACGTTCTGTTAAAATCAAATTTAAAAAAGAAAACAAAACTGTATTCTTGACCCTTTCACTTTCCCGCCAAAATGTCGAAGGTTTTACTTTTGTTCGTTACAAGTGCGCATGTCCAATGCACTCGGTTTAACTTTACAAATATACATATACAACTAAGTGCATTGGATACAACGCCATCGCTTCGCTTTAGAGACTGCTCCTGCTGATTTCTGCAAGCCTGGTACGTGAGGTAACGGCAAAGCGCGATTCAGATGGCTGCAGACAGTGCCGCCATCTATGATCTCGGCTTTGTAAACAAAAAAACTACATTGTTACCGACTTTCGAAAGTTTAAGTAATCCCCAAGCAGGTACAATTATTTTACTTCGCTTAAGGCACAAAAAATACTTAAATTCTAACTAAACTGGCTATATTATCTCTTACTGCAAGAACGTTGGCAAAAAAAAAAACGTTTTGACACCACTCACAGTATGAAAATCCGAATAGTTTAGGAACGGTTGAGGTTGGTTGAGGGAAATAAATAAGAATGAAGATTATAAATGAAAAGCAAACATTCCCGGTTTTATATTGTAAACTACGTTTCGGACTTCTTGGCGGGAAAGTGAAGAGTCATGTCTGCGGTTTTGTTTTATTTTCTAAAATTTGTGTTATGTCGAATATTAATGTGAAATAGTGGTTGATTATTAACCGTAAAGTGTTCGTGAGTGTGCATGAGTGTTGGCAAATGAAACAAAACTGTGCAACGTCACTTTTCAAATTCTCTCAAGAAGTCCGCCCGAGGACTTAGTAAAGCCCCACATCTTTACTGAGATACTCGAGGGGTTGGGGGTATATCATTTCTCACTTCTCATTTCTTTTATCATTCATCATCATCATCATATAGAAAAGAAATATTGTTTATTTATGTATTACTTGTTAGAAAAATTACTTTGACACTGGCTAAATGTGCTAATCGCACGAAGCCATCAACAAAATGAAAAAAAAAACATCTACGTTTCAAGTTTGCTTTGGGGCAACTAACTAACAACTGGGGCAAGTTGTAAATAGTTATTTGTTATACAAGAGTGCAAAGTTGCTTTTTAACCGCGTGCTCAATTTTGATGACCAAGCAAGCGAAGGATTCTAAAATTGAATCACGAGCGCAGCAAGTGATTCAAAAATTAGAATCCTGAGCGTCAGCGAGGGAATCAAAAGAGCACAAGATGAAAAATCTTTGCATTTGAGTGCAACACGTAACTTTTCATCCCACCTCAGCGAGGAAATGACTAAATGCAAAAAAAAAAAACATTTACAATCATAAGATACTTTTATTTCAGTTTAGGTATTCACTACTTACTACATTATGATAGGTAAGTATTACAGAATAATCTTTAAATTATAACAAATAATACTTAGGTATAATTAAGAAAAATTGAAAGTAACGTTGCTACAGTTACTAAGTGTAATATTTTTGTTAGGTACTGTAATGTTGGTTTTAATGACTTGTGTACTGATAAATTGGGCACCATGGAGGTAGAAGCAAATAGGTTTGATAATGTTTTGAATTCACAAACTTAGTGCACACGATGTTTTAAATTCAATTTACTTTATCCTCTAGCGGATAAAAACGGCTTTTGCACTCAGATATCAAAGAGCAAAAATACTCTTTCCGAGATGGGGGGATGAAAAATATATTACCCACCGACATTCAATAGTTTTTTAAAGTAGGTACAGGTAGTAGGTAGCTACAAAGGTACAAATAAAGAAAAAACTGCCATTTTGTACTAATTGACAGGATCAAAATAAGAATTTATTATGTAAGTTGAAAATTTTAAAAGTTGCGTCATGAAATCCAACGCAACAATAGTCAATAAAGCTAATGCTATTTTTGTTTGTTCAGTTTGCTCAGTAAGGTAATTTGTTTATTGTATGTATAATCTTGTGAAAGTTAAACTGGGCTTCATACAGCTAATATTATTATTATTATTGGAGGAATTCATCTCTGTCATTTCATTTAATTCATTCATTTCAATTCATTCATTCATTCAATTCATTCATTTAACATTGCCGCCATTTTGTATAAAAAGTGATCTTTCTGTTTGGGTTCTCATATAATTTAGCCCTGCTGCACCAGGGTAGCAGAAACTGCAAGAGTAATCAAAAGCCTGTAACTATAGAAACACAG